>JALRMK010000068.1:0-147890 GCA_026119845.1 Pezicula carpinea | reverse complement strand
ATATCCTAAGGATTATATTATATAAAGATAGTTTTAATATAATGTATAAAAAGTACTATTCTTTAATATAGTTATTAATATCTATAGATATAATAGCTACATCTATAATCTAATTATTAGAATCGTTGAACCTAGTAAGATTTACTAGAGAGATAGGTATACGCTAAAGGTTATACTTAGTAGTAAAGAAGTTATTAATTAGTCTATATAGGAGGTATCCTGTATTAACAAGTGTTATAGTAAAATATTCTTTATTAACTAGTGTTAATATAAGGAAAGACTCCCTATTTATTAACTTCTTAAACTTTATCCAAGCCTCTACTACTTCTCTTAAGACTTTTATACGCTTTTAACAGCGTCTTCTACTAGAAGCTATTCTTTTCCTAAGTTCTTAGACTTAGACAACACTTTAGTATTAGTAGCTACTTTAACTACTCTCTTCCTCCTCTTCTATGTAGGGGTAGTATAGACTTCCTTCTTCTTCTACTAGTCTTAGATCTATAGCTTTATACGACAGTCTTAGACTATATATCTGTTCCTACTATATCATAGACATAGGCCTTCTTGTCTACGTCGTTTAATCTCCCTTAGGTCTATCTATCTTAGTTTCTTTATATAAGAAGTAGCGACTTATATTATTATACGTTCCTAGTCTATCTACTCTAGTGCTATAGGTGTAGACGTTATATAAGGGGATAATTCTCGCGCTTAGTTATTTATACACTATACTATCCTCTCTTAGACTTCTTCCTGTTAGTCTAAGATTCTCTATAGTTATACGTAGAATTCTTTATATAAGTCCTTCTCCTTGGTGCCGACTAAACTAGTTATAAGTTTAGTAGATAGAGTAGCTTTAAAAAAGCTCTTCTTAATCTTATTATCTTAACCCCAGCCCTATACTTCTAGTAACAAGCGATTAAACTTAGTTAAGTACTTAAGAAACGGTGTTAAGCCCTACTTTATCTTGTTAAGCTTTATAATCACTTTAGTCTTCGTATAAGGGTCTAGGAATATAGTATCTATTTACTTAAATAACTTATATATAGTTATCTAATTTGTCTACTAGGTAAATATTATCTAAGGGTAGATTTATCTTGCTACTATATCTATAAGTCGTCTAAACCTATACTAGACCTGTTCTTCTATGTCTCTAATTAACCTTCCGTCGATCTATAGCTTTACCTTAAGTAACCCTTTAAATTATATATATAACACTAAATCTATGCCGTTAAATTCCTTAACATTTAATAGTAAAGACTTTAGTTTTTATATATAGTCTTAGGAAGGTAGGGTCTATTCTATCTAGAGGGTATTTATAAGTATAGGTGTTTCTTGTTCTTCTATTTATATAATAGCTAGAGATACTATATATAGGTCTAAGGCGTCTATTGTCGTCGTAGTACAGCTAAGTCTACCGTATATAGCTTAGTCTTACGTCGTCGTAGGTTTATATAACAGCTAGAAATACCGTATATAAATCTAAGGCGTCTATTAGGATTTATACAACTTAATCTAATTAAAGAGAGTTAAGTAAGAAGAGTTAATTCTAATGTTACAGGGCGAATATAAAGTATTTAGTATAATAGCTTGTTTATATTATAAGAAGAATTAACTAAAGAAGAAAGGAAGTTCTA
Source organism: Pezicula carpinea (assembly GCA_026119845.1). Classification (NCBI taxonomy): domain Eukaryota; kingdom Fungi; phylum Ascomycota; class Leotiomycetes; order Helotiales; family Dermateaceae; genus Pezicula; species Pezicula carpinea. The sequence continues at coordinate 146,256 of JALRMK010000068.1, read as the reverse complement.
AGGAGAAAGGAAAACTTTTATCTTTGTATAATATAGTCTATGTTATCTAACCACACGCGAAGTCACGTGCGCAGGCGTGGTAGCGCCAAGTATAGAATATCGGGTGTAACCCACTATAATCTAATTCTATGTCCTTTATAACTAAGGTCTTATCTTTATCTTAGTAACCTTTATTTATATACTTAACAATATAAAGTCTATTTCTTATAGAAGTAGTAATAACCTTTTCCTTTCTATTATAGAAGTCTATATGTTTATCTATAAATTTACCTTTTAGACTAGTTTAATAGACTTTCCTTATAGATAGAAGATTTACTCTAAGACTAGGAATAAATAAAACATCTCTTAGCTAGGGTAATAAACTATCCTTATATACTATCTTAACTATACCTTTCTAGGTAGACTTTATCTCTCCCCCTCTAACCTAAATCTAGCGTGTGTTAATTAGAGTTAAATGTTTAAAGAGATATAATTAGTTAGATATATATAATAATACACTAGTATTAGCTAGCTAGATTAAAGAGGTTATCTTACTTATTTATTCTTTAGAAAGAAATATAGTCTTAGTCTTATCTCTAGAGATATCTAAAGTAAGGTTTAATTTATATTCTAAATCTATATTCTTATCTAAATTTATAGTAAGAGTCTTTCTCCTCTTTTATTTCTTATTATTAGAGGGTTTTATTAGTAGAACAGGGTCTTAATTATATGTGTGTACATATAAGGTATAGTGTAACTATTGTTATATTATAAATCTATGTTCTCTCTTAATTATATAGGCTAAGAACTAGACGATATTCTATCGTCTAAATAGACAGACTATAAAACCCTTTAGTTATTAGTGTACCGTTATATAATAGCACCACATATAATACTAATTTCCCGACACTAGTAACTTTTTCTTTTTCCTCTATACAATTAACCCTCTACGTAGTATACACGTAACAGTGTTTATATACTTTATACGTTTATATAAACCCTATATACATTATATAATTCACATACTTAGCCCTATATAATTGTATAAGATAGTCACGAGTCCTGCCTCGATAAGGTTTATATAATCCTATATAAATACTTAAGAGATCTCCTACTCTTATCCTTCTCTTCTCTTCTCCTCTTTAGACTATACACCTAGTCTCTCTCTTACTTCTACTATCACTATAATCTCTCTCTGTTTTTCGTCTAATTTCTTCTTTAAATATAAGTACTTAGTAGATTATATAATCGTCTTACTTTATATAATAATCTATAATTATAATCTCACTTTATATAATACTAACGATAATCTATAGGGCTCTCGTTCTATATAACACTATAGTCGCTACTACTATCACTAATACTAACCCTGTTTTACGTGTAGGTAGTTAATAAATAATAGACTTCTATTATAACTTAATCTAGTAAGCGATCCTCTAGCTACCTAGTTAAGATGTCCTATTTATATAAGGTTAAATTTCTCTAGCCTAAGTGGCTAGCTATAGGTTGTTATATATTAATATAATCTTAATCTAATCTCGTAGTTAATACTGTTGTCTCTATAATAAGTGTTCCTATTAGAGCTTGTCCTCTTTTCTAACCTACGTATAATTAGTTAGATTTTTCAGTGGTTCCTATAGGAACTATAAATAGAGGGACTACGCTACTCGATATATTAGGCGCCTACTATATAAAGGAGACAATAATGGTGATAACGATAATAATAGTGTTAGTTTGTCTAATAGTTCTATAGGTAGTGGTACTAGTTAATAGTAACTCTTACTACTAATATAAGGAGATAGGTCTATAGCTTTACCTTTAGTAGTGGAGTAATTACTTTACTATAGTGTTTACTTAGGTTCTAGCTTTTATATAAAGTTTTTAAAATTAAATAAACTTGTATAATAAAATAAAATAAAATAAGTGAGAAAATAAAATAAGTGAGAGTCGTTATATAATATAGCTTAGTTATTATATAATAGAAAGTAATTATATCTAGCTATTTTTCTCTTTTTACCTATCCCTTAATTTATATAATAAGTTTATTTAAATCGAGGAATCTTTAGAGGGAGCTATTTAGGCTAGCCTTTATTATTACGTCTACTAGGTTATTATTTCCGTTAATCTAACGGATTTCTACTAGCTCTCTTCGCTTATATAATTGTTATAGAGCTATGATATTAATTATAAGTCTTTTCTCTTTTATTATACTAAGTTTAACAAGGTATTTATATAAAGAGTACAAGTCTATATAGATAACAATTAGAACCTTTAGTATCTTAAGTTAGGATATAACTATATTAAGTGTACTACTTAATGTAATAGTGATATTAACTCTACTAACTATACCATAGATTTCTAATATAAGAACACTCCTTATAACTCTCTTGTATTTTATACTACTCTAGTGAATTATATTTCTATAAATCTTAAAGGTGTCTTTATTATATAAACCTAAAGAAGTGTTTTCTTGTATAAGAATAATAACATATCTAAGTTATAAACTTAAGTCCTTGTTATTAGTAAATAAGTCGTCTATAAAGATAAATATCTTTATATAACTAAGACTTATTTATATATATTGAATTCTATGGTTAATATTCTCGAGTTACCAAGATAGTCTCTTGTTTAAAAGAGTAATGTTATCGTCTAAAGGGTCCTAGTGTTATATAGCGACTAATAAATTAAATAAGACTTCTAGTTAGTATATAGAAGTAATATACATTCCTCAAGCTTGTTACCTTCTATAGTCGTCTATACGTTCTATAGATTTAGGATCTACTAGCTCTATCTTCTTTCCTTAGTCTTTCTAAGTTAGAGAAAAAGTATTATCCTTGTTATAAGTAATAATATAGCTATTAAAGATAATTAGCGTATTATACAAGAGTGTTTTAACGGGCTTCGCTAAGAAACCTACTTCCTTAAGCTTTTTATCCTTAAAGGCCTTGAACTTTTTATCTCTAAGTATTAGAGTATTGTCTATCTATATTCCAACGACTTTAAAGGCTTACTCTATTGTTAAAATTAATAGACATAGATTATACGAAGAAGTTTCTATCTTTAGTTTCTCTCTATAGTACTTATTATAGGTAGTCTACTAATAAGTCCTAGCTTCTAGTACTCTATAGAGAGACTTTTATATAATTATAATTATATTCTTTAGAAACAGATGTTATATATCCTTAGGAATAGATATAAGAATACGCCTAGTAAGTTCTATAGACGATTAAATGTATACTTAAGTGATATCCCTAGAAAATAAAGAAATTCCTTGTTAAAGGAGGTAAATAGTAATAGCTATAAGTAGTCTCTAGCTTACTTACTATATAGTAGGCGATTATATAAGTATAAACTCTTTTTCTTTATTGTTGTATACTTGAATAATAAGTTAGGATTTCTTATAGAATATTATAGTACCTCTTCCTTTAATCTTATATACAAGTTAGGATTTAAAAATTCGGTCGGTGTATATAACTAGGTTAAATCGTATAAATTTAAATACATTATTAGTAAGTAGTCCATCTATTTCTTTCTTTAATAAAGCTTTAAATAGCTGTCTAGGGTCTATGATAACTTCTTTTTATCGAAGTTTAATAGATAAGTCCTTAGCTTCTTGTTCTTTTCTTATTAAGAAGACTATACTTATTTCCTTCTCTTATATAAAGGAAGTATCTTGTTATATAAAGAAAATATTATCTATTAAAGAGTATTTAAGGTAGTTCTACTTAAGTGATTATATACTCCTCCTTAGAATAATAACTATTAGAACTTTCTTGACTTAGACGTCTTTATCTTAACTTTGTCCTTGGTTTTACTAAGGTAGATTTCCTTGGATTAGCTCTTGGTCTAGTGCTAGTAATTTATCGAGAATTTCTTCTCTATAGAAAGGTTTTACCACTGTTATATAAAAATTAACAGTTCTATACAGTATCTTAATTGTATAGGTTTCACCAGCTGTAGCTAGTAGTCTATATAGTCTAGTCTAGCCCTTATGTTCTCGCTAGACCTTGACTTCTAATTACAGTAGTAGGTCTAATGTGTCCTTCGTACGAGGACTATTTCGTGAAGAGATTACGTCCTAGATTTATCTCTTTACATAGATCTTCTAGATCTCTTTTATAGCTGTCTAAATTGCCTCTACTCTCTTAACAATGGTCGTTAATGGTAGATTATCTTGAGTTATCCTTGGATAAGCTCTGAAGACAAGAAGTGTTAGTATAAGCCCGTCTAGACCCGCTAAGTCATTGACTACTTTTATAGCTATCTATAAGATAGTGTCCTTGTCAAGCTTCTCGTCTCTTAACTCTTCTTAGAGAATGTTATATAATTGTTATAAAGGTGTGTGGTATCTTTTAACTTTACTAATACTATTGTAGGCCTTAATAGGTACTTCTTTAACTTCTGTTAACATAATATAAGCGTTCTGTTAAAATTCTATTAAAGTGAAATTCTTTCCAGCATTATATATAAAGTAATCTAGTAGTCTAAGGTATATGTTAATCTAGCACGTATAAAGTGTATTCTAGACTGTCTTTACAGAGACGTCCTTGAGGAATCGAGCTACATTGAAAGTAGTTACTTTGTCTATAACATATAGAACTAGTTTTCCATTAAAGTAGGTGATATCAACTAAAATAGAATAGTTAAATTCTATGTCGTCCTTAATAGAGAACTTAAATCTGCCTAGTGACTTTGAATAGAGTTAACATTACTTATAGTACTTTATAATTTATACGATTGTTTTAACGTCGACATTATACTCTACTCGGTTAAGGATGTTTTTAAGCTGTTATATAGAGGGATGTCTAAATCTACGATGTAATATATAGATCTCTGTCTCTGTTAAATGACAGTATACTACTACTTTTTCGTTGTCGTTAAGTAGTATAAATGGGTGTCCCTATTTTTATATAATTAGGATTCTTCTTTGTTGTTATACAACATAGTTTTATAGGTTGTCTAGTCGTACATCTAGTCTATCCATGTTATCTATACACATTAGGAAAGGTATATTAGTATCTGTAATATAGGTAGTAATAGGTCTAATCTAAGTGTTAACTATAACTGTCCCTTGTGAAGCTGTGGTTCTCTTTCTAAACTTAATAACATGGTTGTTCTTTATATAATTAATACTAATAGTTAGATCTTCCTTCTCTAGGGCTAATAGTTAGGGTTTACTAACTATAGAAATCTCTACTACTTCTATATCTAGGAGAATACCTTAGAAAACTCTTAAAGAATATCTATAATTATAAAAAAAGATATTATATAAAGAGATATCTTGTTTATATAAAGTATCCTAATGTTAATTGTTAAACTTATTTTATCTTGTTAAAGTATACTCAGTAGTCTAGTTAGTTAGGACAGTGAATAAGTGTATAGTATTAATATCTCCTACTTCTTCTATGTTAAAGTATTCTAAGGTGAAGGTTTTATATGTTCTACTGAATAAGGTTAAAATATATAGAGTAGATAGTTAATCCTAGGTTTCTTCTTGCTGTTATATAAAGTCTAGTATCCCTTTAAAATTAATAAGAAAATAATAAAACTCTTCTTATAACATTACTTAAAAATCTGTTATAAATTAATTCTTAAGGTCTATGAAAACCTTTATACGTTCTTCTAGTGAATAATTAGTAGACTAACATCCTTATCTTTTATAGACATAGTATTTCTTGTTGTCTCTACCTATTCGTCCTCCTCGTGGTGGGTTTCCTTAGAATCTATAGAAGCTTAAATTCTCCCGTAGGTTTAGATTCCCTCGGAAGTTTTCTCTTCTATTTCCACGGAAGTTTCTATTTATACGATTAGGAAAGCGTAAGGTTTAGTCTCTATAGGTCCTATCTGTCTAGAGTATTTTATCATATAATCTATCTTTATCTTCCTCCTCTTCCTAAACATATATAGATGTTTAGTTCCTTAGTAGCACTATTAATGTGACTAAGTTTTATAGATCTACGTAAAGACCTTTAAAGGTCGGGTTTAGTTTATACAAAGTAAATACGTATTCTAGGACTCCTTTATATGTGTTAACAACTTGATCTCGAAGTGTGAACTTATTCTAGTATTTGTCCGCGAGTCCTCTCTATAATATATAAAGCTTGTCGAAGAGATCCTTAAGGCACTTAAGCCTTGACTTATCTAGGTTCTTTTCAATGATTTTATACAGGTTTATATTCCTCTATTCGGTGAGAAATAGTTAACGTTTAGATTCTAGTTTAAAGTAAACTTTTATAAGTGTAACTATTATATAAAAGTTAAAGTTATAGTGTGTAACTTTATCGTAGTAGAATTCTACTACTTTTCCTTTTAATATAATTAAGAAGACTAGGTGGTAGTCTTCTTTACTTAATCCTACTTTTAAGTAGTGGTTAAAAAAGACTTAAAGCTTACTATTAATAATTTCTATTATTATACCTCTATACTTTATGTTGTTATTACTATAAACTTTTATTAGGTCTATAAGGATCTTCGTCGTCGGTGGTAGTCTTTATACAGTATTAGAATTCTAGTTTTATTATCGTATAATGTCTTGGTCTTGTCTTTATAGAGAGGGTCCTATGGTTCCTGTTCTTAGTAGACCTAGTAAAAATCGTGGGTATTACTATAACTAAGGATTTTAGGAATCTCTTAGGCTTATATAAATTGTTAGATTAGGTGTTTGTTTAACGGTCTATGTTAGCCTTAGAAGGTGTGTATTGTTTATATAGAGAGGTTCTTTAGCTAATTTCCTGTGTCTTAAAAAGAATATATTATTGTTTTTATTAAGCTACTCTTATACTTCTTCCTTTATCTATTAGTGTTCCTCTTCTTCTTATACTGTGTTATATATTAACTTTATATATAACATCGCTCCTTATCTTCTCTATATCTAGACTCCGTGTTGTTAAAGGTATATATAGAGTTATACAAGCGTATTTTAAGTCGCTAGATTAAAGAGGTTGAGTGTCTAATCCTGGAAAACGTCTTAGAAGTTATCTAACAATTGTTCGTCTATTATCTCTGTTCTTTCCTATACTATAACAGTATAGGTAATATATATGTTTATACAAGCCTCGGTATAGTTATCCTTGTCTACCACGTCGAAGGATTGTCCCTATAAGTCCTCGTCAATCTTGAAGGTGGTTACTAGTAGAGTAATTATATTGTCTTTAGTGTCGTACGAATCTTCGAAGTATCTTTTAGAAGGTTTATCCTACTAGTTGTTAATATCGTCTAGAGTGTTAAGATAGTGTTCTTAACTAAGGTGTCTATACTTTCCTAGTTAAGATCTTTTCTAATCCTAATATCCCTTAGTATAGTTATACGAAGATAATACCTAATAGGTGGTCTTTATCTTTTTCCTGTAAGATATCCTCTTACTTAACTGTCTCTTTCTTTCTTTTTCCTACCTTACTAATCTATGGTTTCGTCGGTTTAGTAGTAGTTCTAGTTAACCACTAATTAGTGTTAGTAGAACAGGGTCTTGTTTATATATGTGTACACACAAGGTATAGGGTAACTATTATTATATTATAAATCTATGTCCTCTCTTAATCGTACAGATTAAGAACTAGACGATATTCTATCGTCTATATAGACAGAGTATAAAACCCTTCAGTCTCAGAGTACCGTCACATGACGACACTACACGTGATACTAATTTCCCGACATTTTCTATGGCTTTAACTCTCTTTATCTAATTATAAGACAATAGAAATAAGTAGGTGTCTATATTACCTATAATATAGACTCTAAGGTAGGTAAGAATACCTATTACTACGACTTTAACTATAATATATTTAGAAACAGGGATATAATGATTATCTACTAGGGTAAGACACTATCCTAGTCTTAATAGTCTATATACTAGCTAGTAATTATCCGCGGTTTTTAGAGGTATAAGCTTAGCTATAGATTCTCTATTAACTATTATTCTATCTACCTCTTATCTATTAATATAGCTATTAATATAGTAACATTCTACTAGTTCCTTAGGTTTAGAATATTCTTTGTCGACGATAATTAGTAGCTTACCCCTAGTAATAGTTATTATATATACTTGTAGGTTCCGAGGTATACGTCTGTCTTTTTAATTAGATACTATAGCTTATAAGTATCTAGCTAACTATACTCTAATCTATAGAGATCTATCTAATAGCTAACTAAATTTCAATGTGATAGGAGTATTATAGAGAAAATCTAAGACGTTAAATCTTAGTATTACTAATTTATTAACTAGCTTAATCGGAATTAATTCCTTAGGCCTACTAGCTTTCTTTATTCTATTCTTATTAGCTTCTTAAGATTATATAGTCTTAGTTTAAAGTCTTAAGACTGTCTAGTCTAATTATATAGGATTACCTACTAGTTATAAAGCTAGTTATAGTTAGGTCTAGGTTTAAACCAATTAGTGTTATATAGGTTAGGTCTAAGTAGGTTAAGCGTGAGTAGGTAGTAGAATTTAAGCTTAAGGGTAAGGTAACACATAAGGGGGCTAGTAATTTAAAGATAGTTTAAGAGTTATAGACAGGTCTCGAAGAGTTATATTCGAGCCTTATAATAGGTCCTTGTTATTATCTTTAATTTCTACGATTCTTTTATCCTTGTTAATGTTATTATTAGCTACTACTATCTTTACTTTTCCCTTACCTTTATTCTTTATAACCTTAGCTCTATCCTTAACTAGGTCCGTGATCTTAAAGTCTACTTTCTTTAGTAGTAATCTTATAGTAGGTATTACTAGGATAAGAGCTTATAACTTAACCAGGGATAAGGGGGTAAGGGTACTAGCTAAGTTAACTAAGTAGTCTCTACTTAGTATAGCTACTCAAGCTCCTAGATTCTAGGTAGTAGGGTTTATAGTAGGTTATTATAACTCTACTAACTTTCCTACTTCTACTAAGAGTTAGTAGGCTAGATTAAAGGTATAAGATGTCTAATAGAAAGTAGGTAGTTACTCTAGCTATATAACGTTTACTTAGCTATTAGACTAAATAGGAGCTATTTCCGTAGATGTTATAGCTAGTGGTAGTAGGTAACTTAATCTATTCTAAGTGTAACTAGATCTATTCTAAGAGTATCCTTAACGTTATACTCTCTTTACGTTAATTATTCTCTTATTTTTAGTGAATTAACTAGTTAGTACTAGCGGGTAAGGACAGTTTAGTCGGATATAGTTATCCTGTAAGTAATTATAACACTTAGACTTAATATATCTCGGATTTAGATTAGGAGTCGAAGCTAGGTTTAGGTTATAAACAGGGAATTAATTAAAGGGATTAGATATATATAGAGGAGGTAGTAGTGACAACTTTAAGTCTATAAGTTAGATAGTAGTAATACCTTTTATAAGTCTAAGTAATTTAAAGTTTAGTTACTCTTAGGATACTACTTTTAGTTTATCCTCCTCTACTAAAGTATAATTCTCCTTAAATAGACTAGGCTTTCTAATAGGGTTAGTGGTAGATATAGTAGCTTAATAAACGTCTTTAAACGTAGCTTTAAGGATAAGCTAACTGTTTTTATTAATTTTCTTGTTTATTATAAGAAAGAACTAAATATAAAGTTATAACTCTGTGTTTACTATTCTAGTAAGGGTTCTACAAGTGATTTCTTACTATATATTAGTAGGAGCTTTAGAGCTAATAATACCTACTCGGTTAAAGTATATAACTTCTATCTTCTTGTCTCCTTACTATAGGTTAAAGATTAACTATTATAGGACGAAAGTCTTGGCGAATTAATTATTAGTCTTTTTATAATTAAATTCTTTAAGAAAGACTTTACTAAGTAAAGTCTAGTCTCTTTAAATAACTTTGTCTAAGGTATTATACTACTTCTTAGTCTTACTTATAAGTTCTTTATAAAAATTAACTCGCTTATTATAGTTCTTTCGTTCTTTATTAAGGTCTTCTACTAACTCCTTAATAGTTTCTAAGTATTCCTTAGTATCCTTATATATAAGCTTATTAAACGTAGATTAGTTTAATATTATAAAGACTAGATAAAACTAAGGTCTCTAAGATATGTTTAAAGTAGATATAGAGGGTATAAGTATAGATAGATCGATATAGAATATAAGTTAATTAGTTAAAGAGTCTAGTATACTTAGTGATAGTCTAAGGGTATTATTAAACTAATCTAATAAAGATAGTAATCCTTTCTTAAGAGTAGAAAGTGATTCTAATGTTAAGATAGTTAGGTTATTAGACTGTTATAAGTAGAACTCCTAATTAAAGTCTTCTTAAAGGTGTCTTGTTCTAAATATCTAAGGTGAGAGAGTAATAGGTCTTATATCCTAAGAAGTTAACAGTTAACACTATAGTAAGAAAGAAGAGGAGTGTAGTATTAATTAACTTAGAAGAAATAGATTAAAGAGAGAGATTCTAGAAGGATATACTATACTTTCTTCTACTTGTTAATTTCTTTTATATCTTAGTGTAGTAAGTAATTTCTTACTTAATATATATACTTATTTTTAATATAATCTTCTAGATTTAAAAGAAAGATATAATTTCCTGTCTTTAACTTAAATTTTTAGAGTATTATAAGAACTAAGATTTATAAACTTAATATAGGTGGTAGTTTAAATAGTAGAAGAAAATATAGAGGTATAGTTAGATTAAAGATAGAAAAGAAGTGTGAGGGTAGTTAAGGTAGAGGTTCTAGTTTTAGTATATATTATAGTGGTAAGATTTTAATATAGAGATAGAGGTTATAATACCTCTATTCTAAAGGATAACTCTAATAAAAGATAAAAAGAAAAAGAGAAGAAAAAGAAGTAAAAGGTAAGGTGTTAGTAGCTAGTAAATCCCTATGTAGGTTACTACTAAACGGTCTGTTTTCTATAATAGTAAAACGGGTTATATTCCTTATCTAAGGTGCGACCGTGAGATCTATATATAAATTATCACCGGATACTAATTCTTCTACTCCGGTATCATGTGACTTTCCCAGCCCAACAATACTGACGGCCGTAGTGATAAGATCTACATTGAGTCCTGGCAAGCCACTCTTGCACAGTGCCACAATAAGCTAGAGAACAATGATCTCGCACGTGCTCTCCAAGTCAGAAGCGCCGAGGACTTTGGCGCTGAGCTTGGGAAATTACAAGACGACTACAAAGACAACGATTCGCTTCAGTTCATAATGCTACTATACCCTAACATTGATCACTATGAGACCTTTGCAAATTCTTTTGTCTCGATGATGGCTAGTGCTGTCGACGTGTCGATGCTATGGGGTTTGCTTTTTCTTGTAATCAAGGTACAGATATCCTTTTACAACAAGATTTTCTTATCTTCTTGAATATTAATAGATATCTAGGTGTCCTTCGAGTCTGTGGGCACTATCGAGCGCATTAGCTGGATGCTAAAGGAAATTAGTCACAAGCTTCAAATGCTCAATGAGTGTTCGCAATCTTTGACAAAGGTTAAAGGAGACACTGTTGAAATCAATCGTGGAATTTTGGTATTATGGCTGAACATCATTATGGTCTTTCGTTCACAGGCGCTTGGTAAGTCCCAGTCTGCTCAAGATTCAGTCATAATTGCTTATTCCAATGCGAGGCGTGATGGATAAAATGGCTTGGGACACGTTGACAGCCATGTACGAAAAGGCAGCAACAAACATCGAGGAAGCAGTAAAACGGGTTGAGGAACTTACAAGGATTGCATTACAAAGCCAGATGCAAGTGATCGACTGGGCGACATTGTACAAGGCTCTCTCTATTAACGAGAGGCCATAAACGTCAAAAACCTACCTTGGAATACACTCCCCGTCGCGCAAAATAAACGATTCTTCGGAAGGAGTGATATTATTTCAAAAATCGAGGAACATCTTCGTCCATCAACATCTAAAGGAAGTATTACATCAATTGCTATATACGGACTTGGAGGTATTGGGAAAACACAGATTGCTCTCGATTACGCATACAGTCAACTTGATGTCTTTGATGCCGTCTTTTGGATTCCATCAGAAAATGATATAGCTGTGCAACAAGCCTTCAGCCAGATCGCGTACGAGGCACTGAAGCTTCCTGGAGCACAACCCCAGGCCCACAAAGATAACTCCATTCTTGTTATGAACTGGCTGAAAAATACTGGTCAGTCAAGCATTAGCAGGTTCTTTTCGCTAACTGACCGCAACTTCTAGGGTCAAAATGGCTCTTGGTCTTCGACAACGTAGAAAATTCTTACATCTTTGACTCATACTGGCCAGCATCACGTCACGGTTCTATTTTGATGACGACACAACGGCGGACTCTAGCAGTTCAGCCAATTGATACTAGAATCGAGATCGAAGAGTTCAGCCCAACAGAAGGGGCAAGGTTTTTGGTGCACTCTCTTCCGGAACGAACTATTCAGGAGACGGACTCGGAATTTAAAGCAGCGGTCGCACTCTCAACGAGACTGTGTGGCCATGCTTTAGCACTTTGTCAGATGGCAGCTTTGATTAACTCGCGACGTATGACCATCGCTAAATTTGTGGCAATGTATGAAAAGCATCAACGACGAGTGCACAGAGAGCGGAAGGCTGGATGGAAGTACATTGGATATCGGCATGCGCTTGACACCGTTTGGGACCTCTCTTTTGAATCAATTGAAGAAAATTCGCGCGTTCTCCTCGGAGCTCTGTGTTTCTTTGCACCAGATGCTATACCGATGTCAACAATGGACACGTCAGCAAGCGACACTGTATTGGACATACTAGACTTCAGCTCTGATGACTACCTGTCAGTCCAAATTTACTACTTTGATGCTAAACCTTCCATGCTTTTCTGCGGTACGGCTAACGCTCTCTTTTTAGACGGAGTGAAGCAATCGAGCAACTTGCGGACCTTGCTTTAATCAAGGAAGACGAGGCGATGCAAATGATTTCCATCCATCGACTTGTGCAATCTGAGTTCCTGTTCCACATGAATCAAGTGGATCGTCAGCAGGCTTTTGATAACGCTGTTGCTCTTCTACTTGAAGTCTTTCCATCACGAGGAAATAGTCGTATCATTGATCGAGATTGGCCAATGGCTGAGCTACACATTCAGCATGTTTTGAATGTCATGCGTACTTATAACAGTTCACTAAACGAGCCAGAACCACTCCGCTCCACCGAAGGTTTCTGCAATCTTTTGTGCGGTGAATCAAACATGACTATCATTGCTGTTAGTGTATGGGAGGTCTCGGCTTTACCAGAGCTCAAGTCTCAAACCCAACAACAAGAACAACAAGAACAACAAGAACAACAAGAACAACAAGAACAACAAGAACAACAAGAACAACAAGAACAACAAGAACAACAAGAACAACAAGAACAACAACAAGAACAACAACAACAACAACAACAACAACAACAACAACAACAACAACAACAACAACAACAACAACAACAACAAGAGGACCAACAAGTGGTTCTTACCCAAAACAATGTTGACACCAATCCAGGTAAGAAACCTAGAATCATCCCAAAAATAAGCTTTGCGTGCTAAGTGTCACCGTATAGATCATACGGAAGCTTCTCATGGCCGCCGAGATGCCGACCCTGCTCATGTCAAAGCGTACAAAGACACTCTCGATCAGGCGCGACGTACCTATCTACAGACAGATGGAACGATCAACGGTCCATTATCGTATTTACATCTACAACATCTGGGAACCCATCCATCCTACCAACGACATGGTGCAGCAACTTTACTTAGTAACTGGGGGCTCGATATTGCAAGGTCTAACAAAATAGCCATAGGTCTATTTGCAACTCCGATGGGGGAATTGCTTTACCAGCACCTCGGATTCGAGAAGCTAGCAAAGGTGGTTGTTCAGGTCGAAGGCGAAGTAGAAAGGGTTGTTTTGACTTGTATGCGTCTTCCATAGGATATAGAATATTAAGTCTTCTTTAAGATAATAGTTTTACTCTAGTGTACTAATATAGACTAATATTATATAGTGCTAGTTTAGTATATATTTTTTCTATTTAGAATAAATAATTAAGGTAATGTTATAGTAAAATAAGTAACTTTAAAAGTGTTAAGATAATTTCTATATAGTAGGTTTATATAAGGTAATTTTATCTATATAGAGATAGTCTATAGTCTTAGCTATAGTCTAAGACATTTATAACTTAAAGAAATCTATAAAGTTCTTACTACTATTAAAGGTTTAAAAATTAATAAGTAAGACTAGGTTAGCTTTCCTTCTAAGTAGTAAAGCTATTTTATAGTTTATAAGATATAAAGAACTAGTCTATCAATGAGGATATTCCATAGGTGTCTTTCACCTGGAAATTACTATATGGACAGATTCTCCTCGTCATGATAGAGAAGAAGATGCTGTAGATGGATAGAAGATACCTCCTGGGCATCAGAGGACGTACTAGAGGAGTAAAAAGGCTCCAAATCCATCTTCAGATTATCAGAGAGCTCTTGAACCGAGGAACTTCAGCTGTGGTAGTGAAGGTCTAGCTTTACGAGTACTGCGTCGTGGTGAGCCATTGCCATTGTACCTCACTTTCCATTCCGTCCCTCGTACCGACGGTAGCCACAAGACCGACTGAGCCATGAAGTCATTCGAAATATTTCGTACCTCCCATACCGTCCATGAAGCCGCCGTCTGGGATGAATTGAGTCATCCAACAAACACCCTTCAGTACAAACGTTGCGCCACAGGCCAACTTGTTGTGACCTGAGTAGCGGAGCATGCATACCTCCTCCATCCCTCCACACCCACGGCCAGCACCCAGTCCAGGAAAAGCGATGCCGATATACAGCCTCAGTCCCTCGTGCGCAAGCCAATGGAATGCTGAGAGTCGGCCTCAGTCGACACGCCAGAAATGTTTGTTGCACATCGGCGGCAATTGTGATTTGAAGTGAAGACCGAGAAAAGCGACGATGGCTGAGTCTGGTTGGACACAGACATGCCGGCCGGCAAATTGTCCCCAACTGGTGGTGGTGGTGCAAGTCCAGATGCTCCAAACCAATCAATCACCTTTGCCTTTGCGCCGCACTCAAACCGCATCACGTGCTCCCCGTGCAACGCTAGCCGCACTAGCGCATCCCACCATGGCTATATAATCTCGCGCTCGCCCACCACCCAGACCTTTTCTCCTCATGTCGACTTTACTTCATAGAATCTATTCTATAGTAAACGACCTCTTCTGAGTTTTCTACGAAAGCCACAGAATCTCCAATCCGGACGATGAGCCGATCCTCGGTGCCCCAGAGTGAAGCCGTGATACTCTCGAACTGTCTGCAAAGATGGCGGTCCTTTTCTTACCGATCGGACTGTAGAGAGAGTGGTGATGATCTTGACCCTTTCCTTGCTGCTCTCGGGCGCGGGGTCTGGGAGGGTGTCGATGGACGTCTGACGGATGTCTTTTTTTCTTCTTTCATTGCGCTTCTCTGCCTGGTGCGAGGACGTGAAGAAGGAAAATTTCTTCTCCTTGGCTTTTGGGCTTTCTATTTGCTTGGAAGCTCGTTCACAACAACTACAGCGACGAACATCGAACACGACTGCCTTTCCTCTATACTTCCACTTGCGCATCACGACGGCCATTCGAAGTCCGAGTCTTGGTCTAATCCATCCTCGCTGCGATACCCAAAACCCACGACATCCCATCCCAAGCACTACGGTGGCACAGATTATGAATACGGGCCTGTATTCCATTCCATAGCCCTGATTCAATTTCGAAAGGCAGAGAAGGCGCAGGTTAGCCCTCGGACCTTACCGTAGAGTGAGGTCCTTTACAAATCATTTTTACAGAGCATCGGTGGTGGTGTCGGTAGAACACTTGGGCGTCTGGCCTCGAGAGGATGCGGACCTAGCACATGTGTACACACAGACTGGCGAGAATATGATTATGGTATTGAGGGTATTGATTAAGGAATACAGTAAAGCTACAGTACGTATCAAAACGCAAAGCAAATGAGCAACGCCCTCCAATACGGAACAAGTATAACTCCAACCCAAACCAAAGCTGCGTCTGATTCGCAAGCAAGCACCCTGTACTTTACAACCATCGCTGTCCCATAAACACCAATTGTCCCAATTGTCCAAGTAACGCCAGCAAGACTCCAATCAAGATTCCCACAGCCAATCCCTCCTTTTGCGCCAAAACTCGTCGTATTCCAGCCGTCCGATCAGTCAGCCATAACCTCTCGCCCAAGTCTCTCCTCGCCGTACGTAGACCAGGAACACCATCCAGACTCCGCGCATTATTACTCATCTGATATTGCTGCATCTCACCCTTCTCCACCCGCTGCCCGGCCCAATGACCAAGAGTGTCACGATCCTCAAAGCTATCCTGAGGCGCCTTCTCCGGATCGCTATTCTCCCTCTTGCTCAACTTGGGGACTCCATATCCGCAGGATGTCTGGACCTTGAAGACATCCAAGACGATAACGGCACGCGCTCCCTCGACTTTCCGCTTGCCCATCTTCTCGATGAGGCCTTCGAACTCGGCCGTATCCCATTCGACGACTCGGCCTGTGCAGAAGAATCGCATGATGCGCGGTGAGGATCCGAAGGAGCAGAACATGATTGTTACGCGGCCGTTCTCGTAGATGTGCGAGATTGTCTCGCTTCCCGAGCCCGTCGCATCAATGTAAGCACATTGGGTTGGCGAGAAGATTGTGAAGGTTGAGGTTGGCAGGCCTTTGGGGGATATGTTGATGTGTTTGCCTCTCAATGGCGCCGACGCTGTGAAGAAGAGGGGTTGCGTACATGCCCAGGCCGCGAGGTCATCGGAAATGGTGTCGAAGAATTTCGGCATGGTCGGATACTGGCAACGTATTGCTCTGTTCAATTGAGGTTTGCGTGTCTGAACTGATGTTGTGGAATCTCGCCAGAATGAGAGGAAAGAGTGTTGGTGACTCGGTGGTTGCCCAGAAGCCTTGACGGGGAGCTTCCCCACCATCGACTTCGCTTGCTGACCAACGGCTTGACCCTCCCCCTCCTTGAAAGTTCCATCGCTTCCTCTCCCTCTCCCCTTCAACTCCCAACTCTCCCTTCATGAATATCAGACCATCCTTTACAGAGGATGCATGTGGTATCTTCCATCGTGGCCAAGAGGACCAGTGCTTCTTGGTGCGGCGCTCGCAACATAGTTTGCAGTCTGTGGCAGAGGACTTGTAACATAGCTGGATCCAGTATATCTCGCGGTACTCAAAGGCAGAACCCTGGTGACTGGAGCACCAGATCCAGCTGGGTAGAACGGGTTGTTGTACGGTGGTGATGGAGCCGGCTGTGACACGGCTGGTGATGGTGGGTGAGGAGCAGAGAAGGATGCCCTCCTCGACCGCGACGACGATCGTTTTTCACCAGGCTCTCGAATCCTGACGTGAGGTGGTCTTGGAATCCGATCGTCTTCTCTATTTGCGCTCGTCCCCGATGGTAATGTTCTGGAAGACGAAGACGTAGTAGCAGTCGTCGACCCAGAACGGTATTCGTTCTCCCTCTTCCTCAGTCTGCTGACCTCCTCCTTCAAATTTTCATTCTCTTGAAGCAACCGGTCATTCTTAACACTAAGCTTCTCATTCTTCTCCTCAAGCACCGCGTTCTTCGTCTTGAGCACCTCATTCTTCTCTATCAAGGCTTTATTATCCTTTTTATACACCCTCCTCTCCTCACTAGCATGCTTCTGCATGCCATCCAGATCAGCATTGGCAGCCTTCAACTTCTCTATCTTAGCCAAGGCAGAGTCAAGTGCTTCTTGTAACGCGCGTAAATCATAACGCTGGGACTCCGAGGAGCGTGGTGCGAATGGATTCTCGTTGATATCGAGCGACGCGCGGGTTGAGGATCCGATGCCCGAGTCTCGGCTACTGCGATACTCGTGCTGTTGGTAGCTGCGGTCGTTGTCTTTGGAGGTGGTCTCGTAGTGGACTTTCTTGTCCCTCTTGTCTCTTGTGTAGGACATTGTGGCGTTGGTTGGTTGGGAAGAGGATAGGTTGGACACGTGACAAGCTGATGAGTGAGGCGTGCGATAAATCTGCCTGATGAGTGTATATGTTGGTTGTTGGCTGTGGGTTGTTGTAAAGTAAGGCTGTCGTAGGATCGAGTTGGGTCTCAATACAGATCCTCCACTGCAAGGCTGGGCAATAACAATGAACGGTTCAACGATGTATGATGTGTTGGAATAACCAAGTACAGTTCAAGTACGGTAAGGCTGCCTTGTGGTGTCGAGTTGCCCAAGTCGAAAGACGAGACGGGACGTCGAGGGTATATAAAGGGTCGTCGGGATCCCTTCGCTTCGAGTCTTCACAAATACGAGTTGTCTCTATGATGAAACAAAAAAAGGGAGAGAACATGCCAAACGGCGCAACCCATCGTCTATATCAACTGTTGCCTGTCCTGCCTATCCTGCCTAGCTGTCCTGCCTTGGAGTCATCGCCGCTCATTCTAGGCTAGGTACAAGTACGATTACGCCCTGGAACTACTGTACGGTGCAAGCAAGCAAGCAAGCAAGTATGGCTGTGCTGTGCGGTGCTAGCATAGCTAGCTACCTCCCTTATCAACCGACAAGACTCATCACGTCCACAGCCGACCACCAAGACCGCAGACAAACCCGCACACCATCGCTTGTGCTCATTCACTTAGTCTCACGTACTTGTTTGCTCACCGAGGGAGATGGATACTGTACACTAAGACTCCACGCCTTACCTGGCACATTTCGGTCACTCAGTCATGCCTTGGCCTGGCCGGCTTTCGGGATTGAGTTACAGGAATGGATTGTAGGAATAATGAATCTCGCTGCTGCGCAAAAGCATGCCTCCCCTCTTCGCTGTTTCGTAACTCCATGAGGTACCAACCTACAGTACGGTATTCCCGGAATAAAGCCAAGGGATTCAGGAATTGGGGAAGGCGGATTGCCCTGGAAAGTGAGATGAGAAATTGGGGGCCTCTCTCTTCTTG
Organism: Pezicula carpinea; assembly: GCA_026119845.1. Classification (NCBI taxonomy): domain Eukaryota; kingdom Fungi; phylum Ascomycota; class Leotiomycetes; order Helotiales; family Dermateaceae; genus Pezicula; species Pezicula carpinea. The sequence continues at coordinate 127,396 of JALRMK010000068.1, read as the reverse complement.
TTTCGGGTTTTCAGCTGTCGTCGTGGTCAGTCAGCCGAGGAGGTAGGCAGGCTGTTTGGGAGGCCCACGAGCACCTTCGCGACTACCATCATGAATACAAGATCGTCGCGACGGACGAGACGATAAGGGAAATGGGTGCAGAGTATGACTCCTCGATGACATGACCAAGTGGCGGATTCAAAGAAGCAAGCTCGCTCACCGAAGAAGAAGAAGCGCGTAGCCAAGCTTTGATACCGTACTCCCTCTGGAGCAACATCCATTCATCCATTCACTCATTCATTGGATCGAACAACAAGCTTGGTGATAGGGGGGGTTGGTTGCCTTGACTCTTTGCCGCCGTAGTGACATGTCTAAGCCTGGCTGCCTTGTTGAAGGGAGATGCTAGGTAGCTTAGCTGGCTGGCAGGTGTGGTGTGGTACTGTACTATACAGTATGGTCACGGTGGTTAGGCTGAATGATGGGCTTCTGGCTCCTCGAGTTGGGCAGCTGGGCTATGCGTACCTTGTGCTTGGGTTTGAAAGGCGGTAGTAAGAGCGATGATACGGGGGCTGATTGGTAAGGCGTCTCTCTCCCTCTCTTTGCTTTTTCGCCGTTCCTTTGTGCTTTGCTGTCTGGTGCGTGGTTTATCGTGCTGACGCCATGGTACCTCCTGCGTTCTGGGGGCTTTTTTAGAAAATGGAGGGGTTGTTTGTTGGGTTGTCACTTGTGGACTTGGTTTGCTGCGCCGCGATGTCAGACGATACAATGCGGCAAGGTACGGTGCGGCGGTACGGTACGACAGAGGGATGGGCCTGGTGAGACGGAGTTTTGGGGCTCTGCACCAGGTGGGTCGGTTATTATTGTCAGGAATCGAGGATACCTGGATTTTTCCCTTGTGGTTCGCCGCTTTCGCGCGCTTGAGTTGAGGCCGCGAGGGTGCTGTTCGTTCAGGTATTTGTTGGTAAGGATCGTGATTGTGATACCCAAACTAGCCCGAGGCTATTGGATTTCTCCCTCCCCGTCGCTCGCCCTCTCTCTTTGCTTTTTCTTGTCATGTGGGTAGTAAGCTAATAATGCGTCTTCTCAAGTTGTCAGATTACCTAGCTTGAGCAACTCAAACGTATACGGTGACTTGTGGCTGCAGACTAAGGCACTGTACGAGCCAAACGTTGGTTGTTCTTCGGTGCACACTTGATGCAGACAAGAGGTGCAGGAATCGATCGAGACGCGACGGGAATGATGGGGTAGCGTTGAGTCAGATTAGATGGCAGTCATGTGGCCGTTCAATCACGAGCGTGCTCTTCAGCCAATTCTGCTTGGAGCGGAATTTATTTCGGGCAGATTTGGAGTAGGAGCTAACTTGCGGACTCCTGTCCCCTGCTCTTCCTACGTAAGTAGATAGTAGATCTTACCAGCTCTTCTTGCTTATATGCAGTGCAGACATATACAGTATTGATGATTTTAAAATTCTATTTGCTGGTGCGGGACTACTTTTCTATTTCAAGCTAGCTGGCTGTTTCATATCAAAGTTGATAGCTCCAAGAATAAGAACAAAAGATGAGAAACACCACATGCACCTCTTCTCGCCACCTATTCTCCTTTACGAAACGTGTAGAGCACGAAAGCCATCAAGACCAGTGTCCTGTCTAGTGGTTGCAAACAATGTAGAACTCCTGGAAAATAGCCGCCTGTTTCCACCTAAGTTTACGTGAAGAAGTAGGTATCCTTTAAAGGAGAACCTTGTATTTTCGACTTTGATTTTCGAAGGATGCTGGAAATGCTTGAACCAATATCAGTGGATGCCTAATTGTGTCGGGATTCCTAGTACTCACACTTCTCTCCATTGTCACGAGTGTGAAGATTCAAGGTAGCCTGAGAATGAAATTTCAAGCCGAACGTGCTGTTGAAAGCGGAAGTGTCGTCAAGTGTGAGCGCGAATCCCAAGTCGATATTTACCGCCGAGGGCCAGTGCCATGGATTGTGGCCGCGCTGTCGTCAGATCCACGAGTAAGTAGAGTCGCGTATATTCAACGATCACGAAACTCCACCCGTAGGCCATTCTCCCTCAAGTATCCTGTCAGATATGCAATCGTTCGATCTTTGGTCGCAATTCTGACCTCCCCTAGACGAATGAGCTCATCTTTCTCTGCACACCTCCTTCTCAACACTTCACACTCCATACTCTTCTCCTCATACTGCCGTCTGTATTGTTCTCTGTCTCCGCTTCCTCTTTTGAGAAGCCTGTTTCTCTCTTCCAAATTCTCGTTGCGCTTCTTCTCACTGTCCAATTTGTCTTCAAGCCGGTCTACTTCCCTGAGGTTGACTTCGAGTTGGCCGCGCAAGTGTCTGCAATGATGATGCTCATCGCTCAACTGTTGATGCGCCGTCTGCACATTCTGATACTTCGTTTGTAAACCTCGCATCTCCCAGACCTGGGACTGCGTAAAGGAGAGCTGCTGGCGGAGTGTTGCATTGTCGAGCTCGAGCTCGGCCAAACGTTCTTCGGCTTCGTTTAGGAGTTCTCGAGTAGAGGCCTGAGGAGAGTGAGAAGATGATCGGTGGTGGGAGTGTCTACGCTCGATTACCACCCTTTCTCGGCCGTGTCTGTCGCGCTCAAAATAGCCCCGTCTGTATGCCATTGGGTTGAGATGGGAGGAGTTGTTCCCTATTGTGATGTAGTGTTGTGTCCTTGATGGACCAGAAATATTAGGCTGTCGATGCGGATGATTGGAAAAAGTATGTGCTGCAAGTATGATGTGCAGGACCAACTTGTGTATTGGATGGAGATGCAGGAGAGCGGATCAATGGGAGCAGAAAGACTGTAGAGATATAGCTGTATGGTTGCCTGAAGCCAGAGCATAGCGTGTCCTTTTGTAGCACTTGCAAAGAAGAGAGCCTTGTCTCATAGCCTGTGACTCTGGAGGGTGGGTGGACACACACACCATTTCATTGTTCTCGGTGTGCCAGTGCAATCCATCAACATCTCCGTGCCAGGGTGATAAGGCTGAGTTCAAGCTGACGGGACTGACAAAGAAAGAACAGAACGCCTCTTGCAAGAGGTTTCGGACGAATGCTGTCTGTGAAGTTGAGGTAACACAGTATGCACAATCCGCAATGGGAGAGTAAACTGGCACCACACCTCCATCACATCGAGTGTGTCACTTACCTGTTTCTTTACAATTCCAGAGAATACATTGTGTTGCTGCGCTACCTGTGCCGTATTCTGTGGCTGGAAAAAGATAACGTGCTGACATCTCTCAGCTGGTCCAGGAACATCTCGAAGCCACAGAGACATAGCCTTATCGACCCCAGCCGACTTTCGGGGGCGGGAGATCAACCGTATGTGGCACCCAATTGCTTTGGAGACGGAGAATATGAAAAGCACGGCGGCAAGACTGTCGTGGTGGCATACTGATGGATCTCAGCCTCGCAGACCCCTCGTCGTGGGGTCCAAAGGGCTGACATAGCCCCCCTTGCTCGAAGACGCAGCCACCGCCAAATAAGCAGATGGCCGTGATGGATGAACATTGTGATGTTCACCAAGGGTGTCGAGGACCTTGGACCACGATCATGATGATATTACAGACTAGGGTGTAATGCTTGGTGGTACCTCCGTGGCCTGTTTTCGTGCAACTGTGGCGCGAGTCTGAATAGTCTCCATTGGAGAGCTTTGAAGGGCTATGATTTGTTGGGGATCGGATGTCATCAGGATTGATATGAAGCACGCAGGAATGTAGGACTTGTAGTGTTGTCGTCGTTCGCCAATGACTCGACTGTTTGTGGGGGAGGAGAGGAGAGAGGCACGGCGCGAGATCTCCTCCGCCAAGAACCCGACTGATGCGTGTTGCCACCAGAAAGCCGTATGGAATGACAAAGCAGGTTGACTTAGAACTCTTGAGTCTGGGGATCAGAAGGTGTACCAATATGGTTTGCTCCGAGCTGCCTATGCTGCGTTCTCTCCAGTGTTGCCATGGACAATGTGATGATGGGCAACTGTGGCTGTGGAAGAATCAGCATTCTCATCCTAGCGTCCCGCCATCTCGGAATACAGTAGGAGAGCAAGCGTGCTGACATGGCAAGCTTGATTTCTCGAGCTCTCACTTCCAGCTTTGTTTGTTTGATTTAATGTTGTCGAGAGATGATCGGTTGTCATGTTGTGCCTCAGAGTCCTACCGTATCGGTGTCAAGGATCAGTCAAACTCGTGCAGCCCTCGGAACCCACCACAGAATTGCAGCACCCACTGAAAACAAGACAGACAAAAAGTAGATTCATCAGATTTCATTGTCGAGTCAGCATCCATCGCTGCTCACATTGTACACCCCATATTCATCATGGATGCAAACCGGCAATCCACATCATCGTGGTAATCTAGTTGTACAAGGGTAATGTCAAAACGCCGCCATGATCTGCAATACGAAATGCTATCATCACCAGAACGCCAATATATCCAGCCTCCCTACTGATATTCGAGAATGCAAAGATGTGCAATAGTGGAACTACAAAAAGTAATCACCGGTCCGGCCTCGCCCAGCAGGAACAGCGCGCTGATCTTCCGGAACGGCGCTAAAGATAGTGAACTTGGGATCGAGATCAGAGCCGACGTTCATAATGGACGCAACATTGCCACAACGGTAGCAGTAGTTGGGGGCAGACCAAACAGTTACAACAGACTTCTCCTCGAAATGGAACTATACAAAGTCAGATCGTGTTTCATGAGGCTGAAGACTAGAGTCGCAAACTTACTTTGTAACCCTCGTTGACAAGTTGGTGGGCACGTGCAATGAGCTTCAATTTGTTGACATCGTTGAATTCCTTTGCAACCTTCGCTCCAAAGAGCCAACCAGCACCACGAGGAGAAACAGACCATTGTGCGACGTCCTCAGGGTCAGACCAGACCAAATCGCAGAAGGCACCCTCGTGTGGGATCTCCTGAGCTCTGGCAACAACACGGATTTGATCGACGGTGCGGATTTCGGGACTCAAGCCACCGTGGACGCAAAGGATCTCGCCATCAACAATCGCAGCAAGAACCAAGAAATCAAAGACTTGGCAGCATGACTTCCACACTGATGCATTGCCGTACTTTTGTTGACACTCCTCGTAGAATCCGTAGACTTGGGTGATCTGGCGCGATTCATGGTTGCCTCGAACAAGGGTGATGCGATCAGGGTACCTAATCATGTTAGTAAGAGATATGCAGTATGGAGCCTACTATACATACATAACCTTCAAGCACATGAGCAAAGTGAACGTCTCCAAGCTGAAGTATCCACGATCGACAAAATCACCCAGGAAGATGAAGTTTTGCTGGCCATCGCCGGAAGCAGTGTTCAGACCAAGACCGGAGTCACCACCAGTGCTGCCAGCACGGTTGGAGGAACCTGCAGTGCGTGGGCGACCACGAGGTTCATCATCATCGGCATCGGTATCACCAGCGGACTCGATACCACTATCGGAGCTGCGAATCTTCTTTTTTAACTTGGGGTCCGTGATTTCGGTGGGAGGCTCGAGGTCACTTGAGGAGCTGATGACAGTTGTTGGAGCTTGTACATCAGTCTCACCGGGCATGCCACCAGCAACACGGAAGAGTTCGAGCAGATCGTAGAATTGACCATGAATGTCGCCGCAGATCGTGACTGGTGTAGCGACAGGTTGGATGTTGGACTCTGCAGTGACCCGTGAGTATGATGCGTGTCAATAAGCAGACCAACAATGAACTCACCTTCCATCAAACACTCCTTTACCATCTCGCACAGCTGCTTCATCACATACTCTGGCAGATACTTGCATTGCTTTGCCTGCTCAAGCCATTCTTCTGGTCCAGCACGGGGCGTAAGACGGGCGCGACCTGGCTTGGGAACCTTTGGGTTGGTCGACATCTTGAAGTCGACAGGGAGATAGATTGGTTGAGGCTTCTTTGGACGTGGGGGAGAGGATGCTGAGGGTGGTTGATATGTTGACTTTGGTAGAAGTTCCTCCATGATGTCGGCTTCCTCTGAGGACGTCTGTGCGTTGTCCAAATTGTGGCGTTGTGGCGGTGCTGATGTGAGGCTGGGAGGGGAAAACAAGAAGAGCACCCAGGAATATTGTCACGTGATGATCAGATGCTAGATCATGTTCTATCCGATTAGCACGCTGCTAAGAATAGTGGCACTAGGCCTAATCAATCATTGATAAGAGACGCAACTGCCTAGATTATCTCGTAATTGGATGGCTTTCTGTATTTCAGCAGCGCATGCACTAGGTACCGCAATTCAACATCATATCTATGAACCAAGCCTGTCGCCGCCTTTATCTTCTACGATAAGCCTCTCTTGCCTCTTATCGATTTCGGAACAAAGTACTCCGGCTTCCGGGCCTGTCTATGTCGTGAAAGTGTTGTTACTGTAGCCCAACACATATTCCTGAGGTTGCAACACAACAACCCAGGGAACAGGTACGCCATTCAGACTCAAGCCCTGTGTGCCTCTTGAATCTGCGACGGTCAACTTATGCTCATACCGCAGGTCCAGCGCTTAATATGACTTCCTCAACCCCCACCGGCCCTCGCTCTCAAAGCAACGGTGTACTTCCAGTTGCAGCGTCGCAGACAACAGTAAATGCGCCCAAGGCTGTGTCTTCAAAGCTGCTCTCTCCCAAGTTGAAGGTCATTGTTAGGAGACTTGCGCCAGGCTTAACAGAGGCCGAATTCACATCAATCCTTGGTGACGAATGGAAGTTAGGAAGGGGCAAGGTCGATTGGTTTCTGTACAAGCCTGGCAAAGACTCAAAGGAGTATGACTTTTGATCTCCATGCCATTATCAAGTTGCTGATCCTGTCCAGTCCGTCTAAGCCGTCCCGTCCATCCCGAGCATACCTCCATTTGACAAACAATGACCACCTCATAAGCCTCTCAGATACGGTACGCCAGTTGTCCTTCGAAGATGCCCAGAATACTTTCACAAGCCCTTCTCTTATCGGACCCCCGGTTGTAGAATTCGCACCATATGGCCGCGTGCCTGGAGGAAGACGTCGCACCGATGCCCGAGCCGGTACGATTGACCAAGATCCCGAATTCATGGCTTTCCTTGAAGGGCTTGCAAACCCAACCGTTGGTGCTGAGGCTATAGACACCACAATTAAGCCAGAGAAGGTCACCATGACCCCCTTGGTCCAATATCTCAAGGACAAGAAGGCAAGCAAGAATAAGGACGCAGCTGTCAAACTTGCGAAGAAACAAGATTCGAAAGGCAAAGGCAAAGACACTGCGAAGGAGACCTCAGAAGATACAAAAGTCAAGGGAAAGGAGACCAAGGCCGACAAATTGGTCGAGAAAGCCGCCAAGGAAGCCGTAAGGATCCTCAATCGACAGCCAACCCCAAAGAAGAAGGGCTTTGACCCAGTCAAGGCTGCCGAAGAGGCTCCAGTTGTTATCACTCCTGGCGGTAAAACTGTGAGAAACTTTGATCATGTTCCCCATCGTCAGAGAGGTGCAGTCATTGCTGCGGCCAATCGCATGTTCAAGCGAGATATCTCGGCTGCTCAGGCTCAAGCTTCAGGTCAGGGCACATCGGCGGCAGGAAAGGAGAACTCCGCAGAGCCATCAGCTAAAGCTCCAGTCCCAACCGCGCCGAAATCCGCGTCAAGAAGAGGACGTGGAAAGGGTTCTTCAGAAGAGAACAAGACCGCAAATGAAGCAGTGTCTGCCGCACCTTCAACTCCTGGCCCATCCAGCCCTGTTGTACTACTCAAGAAGCCCGCAACTCCTCAGCCCGCATCAACCCCTGCAAGCCAGCAGGTAAAAGCTGTACCAAATGCTCCAAAGTCTACTGCATCCCCAATTGCCCGCAAGCCACCTACTGCTGAGGTGCCGTCCGATGGTGCTACTCAAGCTTTCGTGAAGCACGCAAACCCTTCTCAAGGCGTCACCGAGGCACTCTTGAAAGACGCGATGGAGAAATTCGGTGCTGTCTCGAAGGTTGAAATTGACAGAAGAAAAGGATTTGCATTTGTTGACTTCGTTGAACCAGAAGGCTTGAAGAGAGCCATGGCCGCCAATCCCACGTCAGTAGCTCAAGGAACTGTTCAGGTACTGGAGCGAAAGCCAGAGCGTCCTAATAGAAGCAAGAAGCCGCAACCGTTTCAAGGTCCACCTCGAGGTGGAAGCGTTGGACGACGTGGTGGCCGTGGTGGCGGTAGAGGAGCTTCCTCTGAAAACTCCAAGCCTTCCACACCCACGGCACCAGCGGCGAAGTGAGTAGCCACTTTACTAGTAGGTCTGAGGAGGATCTTTTTGGAGGCTAAACAAGGGCTATTTGAAATAGCGAATTAATAATTGCGCATACTTCATGCTCGCGTTGATCTGCAAGTCGAGGTACAAGCACTGGGAAACTCTCGTATTTCATTAGGTGGAAGGCCGGAGAGAAGGACTTGCGAATAATATCTTGTTTGCGTCTTTCTTTTCTTTTGTAGCCCTATCTCCTGCGTGAAGAATGGGATAGATTCAGAGCAAAAAAACGGAAATTTATTTCAGAATCAACTATGTACTTGACTTCAGCTAATCGTCCTTTTCTACCATTGCTCTTTCTGACCGCAGCGTAACCACCCTCCCTTTATCACACGTATCCTAACGCAACATGTCCGAGTCTTCATTCCTATATTTTAGTATAGAACCATAACCGTTAACTAATTGTGCCCTATTGAAACGTACAATATCTAACGAAAGCAGTCGCCTATTATTAACACTAAGACATAAGTTTAGTACTATAACTAATAAGCGGCTGTCTTGTAAGCTATTATACTATTTTAATTAATGTACATAAGTAACTTAAATATATATTCTCTAGCTGTACACTACTTATAAAAATACTACGATAGGGGAGATTGTATATCACCCCTACAGAGAAACTCCACAGCTCGCTTGTGTCTTCCTACCAAGCGAGATCAAAAGGGTTTAAGGTCTTAGGCCTTGAGCAACTCCTTCTGTCTTGTCGAACATCTTTCCTTGGAGTCCGATTCGATTAAGAAACACGATAACTGGTCCGCTATGACATTTCTTCTCTATCCTCATCGCTGCTTTTCTACGTGCCTCATTAGTTCAGTTAAGATGTAGTGGCTAGTGCTAATGTAGCATCGCTCTTAGTTCCTGCGAAACGCAGTGACGCGCAGCCGCCATAGTCGCTGTACTGCGAGCAAAGCAAATGGCGCAGTCATTGCACAGTCTAATTTCCACGACCACTGATATCACCGAGTTCATTTCCAACCGTTTGAGGGTATGCTGCGATGACTTGGCTTAAGCAAGAGATATATCAGTAATCAAGTTGCCTCTATAAGTGCAATGGCACTGGCTGATAAAACAAAACATTTTTCCTGTTATTCTTCTGCCTTGTTTTAGGTGTTTATCTACTATGCGCAATTTCCTCTCCCTGTGAGACCGGGAATGACATTTTTTAAACTTGAATAAGTTGATTCCTTCCCTCTACTACTTTAAATCATTGTATTTCAAGTCCTTCGAGTTTAAGGGCCAAGACGTGGAAGGCTTTTGTGTTACTTAAGCAATATACGATCTCTAAGATGGAGACGACGAAACTGCTCGCTTCGGCAGAATACATACCAGCAGCAATAGCAATAGCAATAGCAATAGCCCTAAAACCCCTCTCAACCTTCACCAGACTTTCCTCCAAAGTCTCCCTCTACGAACCGCCCACTCTCTGAAACCAAGCCCAAGCCTAATCCCTCAACTCCAGCTCGCCACCACAACCACCAACTGCTAACAATCATCTTCTTCTCCCTGCTGAATACCCACGCGAAACACACCGAAAATTACACAAACACGTACATTTACCCTGTACCCTCACGCCCGAATCATCCTCACCACAATCAGCACAGCCGATTTCCTGCTTACCAACGCAAAACACGTCGCAGAAAAGACATAAGCACAGCCGTCCGTCACAGCCCTACTAGCATCTGGATGGAGACGTAGAGAAAGAGAGCATCTTGATCCACGCATGCAGTAATGGAGGGCAGGGAAGAGCAAGAATGGGCCCCGCATTCATTCCCAGCCACTTCGTTTATTTTTTTTGGATTCAGTGGGGACCCGACGTTCCGTGATGAGATGGATGCAGACGCCATCTCCATGCTCTATTCATGCCAGCGCGGAAACCGAATTAGTTGCACTGGTTTCCGGATGCGGATACTGTGGTGGCCGTTAGGAGCTTTGTGTGGTTCGTAGTTTAATTTCACCACGCCGTTTTGGAGGGAGTGGGAGTTTATTGTGGGGCCACGCTCCCCCGAGGGCTTGAATGATGGACGGATATTGAATGTGCGGTATGTGATGTGAGGAATTATGTTTATGGTGAGGTGGGTGAGGATGTGGTTGTTGATGTTAGGGATGTAGAAGCCCATGCATGCTACGGAGGCGAGGGGGAAGGGGTTTAGGTTGGGGTTATTTTGGTACACTTTGGAGTTTGTTGGAGCTGGGTGATTAGAATTAACTTAGTATCTAGATAAAGAACAAGATTGAAATCTTGTAGTTTAGAATAAGGCTTTGAGACTAGACTTGCTTATAATCGTATATTTAATCGTTTATTGTACACGGTACTTACCTATACTACTAGTCATAGTAGCGACAAGGGATTCTAATACTTAAGGAACCGTTGTACCTTACCTACTAGGTAGATAGGTAGGTAGGTACTTTCTATACTAGTTAAAATCTCTACCTACCCACTTACCTCTCACCTAAACAAAATCCCGCGTGATAAACCTCTATCCTACTAGTCACCTTATATAGTTGATCGATAATCAATTCAATCGATAATGTCTTTAATCCCATTCAATCATTACATTCATTAGTCATAAATCTAACCTAACCAACCATCTCTACTGCGTGGAAAAAAAGAAAAAGAAACTCGCTAAAAACGCAAACTATGCCCCCCAATGGAATCAAGCTCTAATCTAAAAATGAATCCCAGCCCCAAGTTTGAATGCGACATGCCGTGTAAGAGATGAGAGATAGGAAATATAAGAAAGCTCTAGGGGAAAAGGCGCGAACTCCTCTACTCCTCCACTCCATTCACGACTCGATATCGGTCCAGTCATATCAATCTGATCTATCCAAACCAAGACTCGTAAACCCAAGATGTAGGGTGAAAAAGGGTACCTTTTAAGATCATGAACCACCAACCATCACATTAAACCCCCCTCTCCTCTCCCCTCGCAGTATCTATCGGCAATCGGCACTCACTTCTTGCCCAACTCTCCAACAAACCACTTAACAATATGCCCGACAGAAGGATGACTCCAAATAAGCGTAGGTGGAACCTTAATATTGAGTCGATCTTGAAGATGTTTGCGCAACTGAATAGTCATAACGGAATCGAGACCCAATTCCGAGAGCGCAACGCTCGTATCGATGTCCTCCTCGTTGATCTTGAGCGTTTTGGCGACACATGCACAGATGACGGCTGAGAGATAGGCAGCTAGTTCGGGGCCGGACGTAGGGAGTGTTTCTGCTGCTGCTCCAGATCCTGATGCAGTGCCTGAGTTGGAGGTGGAAGAGGATGGAGCGGCGTGTCGGACGACGATATCGGCTAGGATTGGGGAGGCGAGGATCGCACCTTGGGCGATGGGACGAGCGCGGACGATGACGGCCGATTCCATGTCGTACTGGGCGAAGTACTCCCAAGCCTTGAAGGCATCCTCGGACGTCACATCCGTGATGCCCTTGATTTCCATCTCGGCATTAAGATTCTCGGCATCAGCAGCCATACCCAGTCCACGCCAGCAAGTCCACTGGAACGCAATTGCATTATCGCCTAGATCGCGACGACGACGGGCGAGAGAATCGAGGAAACTGTTACCTGAGGCGTAGGATGCGCTGCCGGCGAACTGGAAGTGTTGGCCACAGGAGGAGAAGAGAACGAAGAAGTCGAGCGTGTTAGGTGGGAAGGCTTCGTTGAGAGACATGGCGCCTTTGATTTTGGGCGCGAGGACACGGTCGAACGCGTCGCGGGTAGAGGTCATGAGAAACTGGTCTTCGAGGACTCCGGCAGCATGGACGACGCCCTTGACGGGTGGGAGCGAGAGTTGCTCGAGGGCCTGGAGAAGCTTGGAGGATGCGTCTGAGGCGGATATGTCGAGGGAGACGACGTGGACTGTGGCGCCTGCTTTTTCGTACTGCTGGATCTTGTCGGTGACCTTGGTTGGTTGTGAAGCCCAGAGGTGACGGGGTGGGAGCTTGCGTCGGGATACGAGGACGAGTCTTCGGGCTCCCTTTTCGATCATCCAGCTTGCTACTTCTAGACCCAAGTCTCCGGTTCCACCTGTGATGACATATGTACCGTCTGGGGTGGGCACAGTAATTGGCTTTGGCTTGGATCCGTAGAGCTTGGCCTTTGGTAGCGATCGAAGACGACCGAATCTTGAAATGCCATCTACGACTCTGATGATGTCGGCGTTCGAGACGTACTTCAGAGCTTGCAATGGGAATGTTGAATCCTCAACATCAATCAATCCTCCCCAGATGTTAGCATGCTCCGTCTCAATGATACGTGCAAGCCCATATAAGGCACCTTGAGCCAAGGATGTAGGTGTGCTGCCCTTTGCGGCATTCTGACTGATGGCGTAAAGCTTCACCGGCGACAAGAGGGAAGCCACGACCTTCGTAGCCGCAACAAGCATTGCACATGAATCGGAAGATGCTTGGAATACTTCTTCATCAGACTCGATCTCACCGGGTACGAAGATGACCACGGCGCCTTCATAATGCTCCACTGAGCGGATAAGCTCGGGACCAGCAAGCTCAGTCACCTTGATCTTAGTTGTGGCCTCCAAGAACTCACGGTAGCCCTTGATGATATTTGTGCCAGGTCCGATAAAGATAATGTGGTCGATGGCACTTGGGTAATCTGCCAATGGTGCTGCCGGCCAAGCTACCTCGTGAACCAAGCTCTCCATGCTTGAGCTTACACCTTCGGTGCCTTCAAGTTCAGACAATGTCATTGCTGCAACTTCAGCGAAGACGTTGCCTTCCATGTCGGACATGACAATGTCGACAGTCAAGGGAATGGAGTTTCTCGTGACGTGAATATAGCCCTCTCTTGGGACAGATACCCCAGGTCGGAGAGATACGCGGTCAATGTGAGATGGCATGCGGATTCCAGGCTGCTCGTAGAAGATTGCGGCACCGACGGATGTTGCGGCATCAATGAATGGTGCCAACGATTCGCTCTGCCAAGGAAGAGTCTCTGCGTCGGGTGCAATTGCGACACGAACAAGCATTTCGTTGTCAGCAGCAAGGTGCTCAGTAACGACCCATGGGAAACCCATATCCGTTACGCCCAAGCTTGCAAGGTAGTCGACGGCAAATGTCGAAACCAAGGTTTTTGTTGTCTTTTGCTTGATCTGCTCAATCGAAATCTTCTCAGGAATATCAATATCACTAGCCAGAATCTGACCGAGTGTGTGGGTAGTCCAAGGTTGAGACTCTGGATCTTCAGTGACCGCCAGGCGAGATGAAATCTGTACGCGGTCTTTCTCAAGTTTGACCTGGACATCTCGTGCAGGCATGACTGGGACGGGAGCCTTCAACTTGATGTCACCAATCGAAGTAGTCTTACCGGCTTTGAGGAAGGTGCTCAATAACACAGCGGCGGGGATGATCTCCGTGCCCATGATAGGGTGGAGGTTTGGGTATGGTCGTACGGTATCATCCAAGAATGTTTGCCACAAAGTGATATCCGTGCCGAATAGCTGAGTGCGCTGACCAAGGAGAGTATGCGACTCCACATCGTGAGTTTCTTGGTTTGACTTGCGTGTAGCAACCTTCTTCCAGAAGGCCTCGTGCTTCCACTGGGTCTTTGGAACACTTTGCGACCATTCTCCTGCAAAGATGGTGCTCAAGTCGACGGATACCCCATTGCAGTGAAGCTTACCGATGCAGAGCAGAACCGATCTTCTTGGGGGTCGGTTGCGGAGGAGTGTTGGAAGGACAACGGAGCCCTCGACTTCACAGCTATCAAGGGTTTCGTCAATCGCTTGGCAAACAATTGGGTGACTAGACACCTCCAAAAAGACGCGGAATCCATCGTCGGCAGCAGCCTTGATAGCGGAAGTCAACAGAACGGGGTTAATCAGGTTATCGGCCCAGTATTTTCCATCTCGAGGAGCCTGCGAGCGAGGATCGAATGGTATAGACGTGGAGTAGAGAGGAATGGTCGGAGTTTGGGGATGGATCTCTGACTCAATCTGTTCCTGGAACTGCTCTCTTAGACAGTGGAGCATCGGGCTGTGGAAAGCCACGTCAGAGTTGACCTTTCTAACATTGACTCCACGTTCCTTCCATATCGACGAGAAGTGCTCAACCACCTCGATCTCACCAGAGACAACACAGCTGTTAGGGGAAGTGTCAATGGCGACAGCGATACCTTCCGTGGTTCCAATGTCGTTAACAGCATCCTCAAATGGTAGCTGCAATAGCACCATAGCACCAGTACCCATTACTTTCTGAAGTAACTTTGCTTTCTTGGAGATTATGAGTGCTGCCTCACGGAGGGTGAGAGCTCCAGCGCATACAGCAGCGGCCGTCTCTCCAAGAGAGTGGCCAATGATGGCACTTGGGACAACACCCTTGGACTTAAGCACGGCACTCAGACCGACTTGCATAGCAAATGTGAGGACGTGGACAACGTCGGTAGTTCCAAGACTCCCATCTTTCAAGACTGTAGAGACGGAGAATCCCAATTCTGTCTCAACGATATCATCAATGTCGTAGATGGTCTTAGCAAAGACCGGGTCTTGCTCCATAAGTTCCACGCCCATGCCTTTCCAGTGAGCACCGTGGCCCGAAAAGACCCATACTGGGCCGGGGTTGACCGCCTCTGGGGATATCCTAGCGCTAGTGACCGACTCGGAATCAGGGGATCCTTCTGCATATGACTTAAGTAACTTGGATGCCTCCTCTGCATTGCTCGTCACGACGGCAACACGGTGGGCATGATGCCCGCGTCGGTTAGCCAGAGTGTTTCCAACGGCATCTAAGGGTACCGAAGATCCTACTTCGGAGGAAAACCACTCTCCAAGCGTCTTCGCAGCTAGTGGGAGACGTGGTGCTTGGGGAGCCGATAAGAGTAGGAGCACTGGGTCTGTGACAGTGCTGTTGGACGACTTTACTGAGCCCTCTGGAGTATATGGGGCATTCTCGATGATGGCGTGAGAAACAGTACCGCCGTAACCATAGGAGCAGATGGCGGCTCTCCTTGGCTTGTCATCTTGCTTCCACTCACGGTGCTCGCGGACAACTTCAATTCCCGAATTCTTCCAGTCGATCTTGGAGTTGAGAGTCTTGAGGTTGGTCTGAGGTGGGATTGAGGACTTGTTGACGGCCATTACAGACTTGATGAAGCCTAGTGCACCAGCGCCAGACTCTAGATGCCCAATATTCGGCTTGATTGAACCAACCAGGCAAGGCTCCGATTCAGGTCGGCCTTGGCCATAAACACTTGCGATTGCGGATGTCTCCACGGGATCACCTGCAGGAGTTGATGTGGCGTGAGCCTCAACGTACGACACGGAATTTGCCTCTATGTTTGCAGCCTTCAGTGCATCGCGTGCGACTTGTGTTTGGGATTTTCCATTTGGCGCCATTATCCCGTTAGTGCGGCCATCATGACCAATGGCACTACCTTTAAGCACCGCTTGAATGTGATCCCCATCACGGATAGCATCCGCAAGACGCTTCAGGATCACAATTCCGACACCCTCACCACGTCCATATCCGTGGGCATCATCGTCGAAAGACATGCACTTCCCTTCAGGCGAGATAGCACCAGCGTGTGATAGAACTTGAAATTGCCCTGGGACAATCAGGGCATTGACTCCACCAGCAATCGCTATTGAAGTCTCGCCAGAAAGAAGTGCTTGTCTGGCATGGTGAATAGCGACCAGGGATGACGCACAAGCAGCATCAACTGCAAAACTTGGCCCATTCAGGTCGAGAAGATATGAGATGCGGTTAGGCACTCCGCAGTACGCCGTTCCGATTCCCGTCCACGCCTCAATGTCAGCGAGGTTCTCGAATAGTAACCTCGAGTAGTCGTCTGTGCCAACGCCCATGTACACAGCAGCATTAGTGCCGGCTAGACTCTGAGGTGGGATGCCAGCATCCTCTAATGCTTCCCACGCAACCTCGACGGAAATCCGTTGTTGCGGATCCATTAGTTCGGCCTCACGGCCTGATGTGCCAAAGAATGCAGCATCAAAGTCCTCCAGGTTCTTCAAGAAGTAGCCTTTGGAGGGTAGTGCCTTCAGCGTCTTCACCGAACGGGCATCGTGGCTGTAATACGGCTCCCATCTCATAGATGGGATATCTCCGGACGCATCTCCCTTTGCTAGAAGGAAGTCCCAGAGCTGCTCGGGCGAGTTGATGCCACCCGCAACACGACAGCCCAAGCCAATGACGGCAATATCAGCTGTGTTGATATGGTCCTGAGAGGTCACAGTTAGCTACCGACTCGCTGGGAGAGGGCTGGGCTGACAGGGTGGAAGTCTCGTAGTGGTGTGAAACATACTTCAAAGCCTAATGCTGAGGTGTGTAGCGTCTCTGGGGTTGCCAGTCCCCCATTCTCATCACTGGTAGCGTGCATCGTAAAGTGGTTGCGAGTGATGGACAACTGAGGCTCTCGACAAGCTACTCGTATCAACCATGAGATGAGAATGGCTTGGTCTTAAGACATTATATACAAGGAAACATGGCCTTGGAGTAGCGTCCTGCCAGTCCACAACTTGAGATTGTGTCCCACTTATTTCCTTCACCACGCCATTTCAAAACGGTTTCGGAGGATCCAAATGAACACCTTGTACGAAATCCCCCATTGGCTAATTCCCGTAAGTTTTGTTCAGACATTATGGACAAGGAAGTAGCGACGACAGGTCTTGGCCCATGGTGCCGAAAATAATCTTCACCGCAACTCACATCACCATGAATTCTCTAGGAGATCTACGACAAGAGCATTGCGGACTAGGCACAGCAAGTCGAGAAAAGCGACTAGAGGCGCCAATGCAACAGTGTCAGCCGCCGTTATCATTCACGCCGCCCATGGTTGTTGGAAAAGTGTTACGGCCGCAGAGTGGGACGCGCGAGGTGGTGCAGCACTCTGCAGCAGCGGAGCCAACGCGCTTGAGAGAGAGGGAAAGAGAGCGCCGTGGAAACTAATGTGCGTTGCGTTGGCATATTATTGCCTGCATGGATATTGGGACATGCATACCCGCGCCGCACGTGTCGGCCTTGTCCTGACGTGCTCGGTAATTTGTCATTGCCACGATGGACTCCCTCCGACTGCAATCGCCGCGCAGGTCACGTCGTTTACGCCGGCACGGGAAGTATAAACTCGCGATGGACGCTTCTTCAGGATGACCATGTACAGCATCGCCGAGTACCATTGTCTGTTTTTTCTGGGAGGGAAACGGGCCGGCTCGATGTTCGCAGTCTGTCAAGGTGCGAAACATACGAAACAGTGAACGGTTGATTGGTACAACAAGGGTGAGCCCAGCACATTAAGGTTCCAAGCAAGAAATCCCTAGGTAGCTCCTCGCAGCTGCTCTGAAAAGTGAGAACGACAGTACGAAAATACCAAGGAGTGGGATAAAAAGAGCACGACTTGCTCCAAAATCGGCCGTCTTTCCTTGAAGGGCGGCATTAAGGTTCAATACGGCCGTGGAGCTAGTGCAGCGCGCCCCATGATATACAGTACATCCGTAAGCTCCCGTATATATGATATATGATTGCAAGGAAAACCAATAGGTGCTCTATCGCAGTGGAAGACGTCGGCTTTCGCGCTTGCTTATTTGATGAATCCCGCGACTGGCGAAACAATGTCCCAAGGTACTATCACACGAAGGAAACTGCAAGATCTGAACAAGGAACCAGAAACCCATTGTTCTGGATTTTTCTAATCCCGAATAGGACTGGACGAAGAGATTGCCACTCCGTACACAGCCGTCACGAGAGGAGACCCCTCCAGGCGGAACGTGATCTAGCGTTCGGTCCAATCCCCCCCACCTAGACCACCCACCAGCCGAGACATCGCCAGCAAGGGGAGAAGATCACTATCAAACTCGCATATTCTTTCACTTCCGGTACTCCGGCGTGGTCGGCACGTGGAGCTTTCTCCTTAACCTCGTGGCAATCTCAATATAGTTTTCCTCGTTTTCCGGTGCTATGATCCCATGGCGAATAAAAAAGTCTATCATGACTAGATTGC
The DNA here is from genome assembly GCA_026119845.1 of Pezicula carpinea. Taxonomy (NCBI): domain Eukaryota; kingdom Fungi; phylum Ascomycota; class Leotiomycetes; order Helotiales; family Dermateaceae; genus Pezicula; species Pezicula carpinea. The sequence continues at coordinate 109,179 of JALRMK010000068.1, read as the reverse complement.
AATTCGGCTTGAACTCGTGCTGCAGCATGGCCTGTTTGACTTCGTCGACGCTCCAGAGATGGAACTCGGACACTTCGTCGTCTTGTGGCTGGGGGACCAGAGACTCGGGCAGCTCGAGGTCGAAAACGTACAGGACGTTTGGGTAGACCAGCCCTGTGCTGGGCTTCTCCGTTACGTAAGTGACGAGACCTGTCGCAACGACATTCTCTGTCACAAAGTCGCGTGGTAGTGAGGCCTCTTCCTCAGCCTCGGCAATAATGCACTGAATGGGCGAGTGCTCCGCCTTGATCCCACCAGCGACGGTGGTATCGAGTTTGTTCGGATAGGAGAACAGATGCGCGCTTCGTCGTGCGACCCATATCTTCAGGCCGGAAGACGTGCGGACATACGCGGTCATGTGTGCGCCGCGCGTAGCGACTCCGAAGAGTGGTGCCGCGAAGCGCTCTAAGCATACCAAATAGTTTGCGCCAATGATCCGGTACATCTCACTGTGCTCAGCACATAGCTCGGGGAAGATTTCGCTATCTATGGCCTCGTCGATGGTTGTCTGGAACGAGGCAATGCAGGCGTTTGCCGTATCTTCGCCGTGAGATGTGTCCAGCAACTGGACCGTACGTGAATCGTCGTCGATAGCAAAGGCGGCCGCCCAGGGCATCTTCGCAACGACCGAGTGGAGCATGAAGCCGTGCGGACGAGGATCCCGCGGCAGCAGAAGTTTGTAGAAGGCGCCAAATCCCAAGTTTTGGGGAACACTGACGACGAACATTAGCATTCAGACAGCCCGAGGGGAAGATTGAGGACACGGACGCGACGGGTAACGACGTACTTGTCCACCGCATTGATCATGTCGAGGAACGTGAAGGCTGGAGGCCTCTGATCTCCAGCGGCCATCGTCAACGATCGTCCACGGGCGCTGCCGTCGAAGAACGGACGACGCTGCCCAGACAAAAGTCGAAAGGGAATCCTAGACAGCGGTAGGGAAGATGCCGGGAGCGAACATGAGTCGAGACCTTGTTTGCCAGTGATCGATAGTCGATAGAGTTCGCCGTGCGCAGTAATTGTCCAGGATATGAAGCCTGTGCTTTGCGACAGTGCTGGTCCGTAGGCACAGCACAGTAGTAGTTTCTGTCGACCGTCTTTGCAAAGCCAGGTCGTCGTCGAGATTGCGCGAGTGTGCGGTGTGCGTGTGTGCGCCACGGATTGTTAGCTTGGGGGTGGATGAGCAAGTGATCAGGGTGCTGTGTTGAGTGATGGCCGATCAGCTGTCGTGTGGAGTAGGTAGGGAGTAGGCACTGGACGGTATGTTCGCAGTGTCCTGTCGGTACGACGTAGTATGGTGTCGTCGATGGCCCTGGTCTGCAGCTAGGGAGGGGGATGGGGGGGATGGGCGATGGAGGATGGAGGATGGAGGATGGAGGATGGGGGATACGGTACGAGGCGAGGAGAGAAGCGCAGCAGCAGCAACAGGAACAGGAACAGGGCTGATGGACGAGCGACGAAAAGTCAAGATGGCCTCATTCGTCGGGATAAAGTTAGCGCGCGTGAGGGCGCTACTGTACAGTAGTCAGTAAGAAGGTAGGTGGGTAGGGAACCCTGGAGCCCTGGCTGCCTGGGTGCCTGGGTGCCTGGGTGCCTGGGTGCCTGGGTGCCTGGGTGCCTGGGTGCCTGGGTGCCTGGGTGTCTGGATGCCTGGCTGCCACGGCGACCCAGCACTCGCTCAGACTGGCTTCACCGCTTCCGTACAGGACTGTATCATGTATGTAGAACTCGACGACGACGCCCGTGGAGCGGGCCGAAGGGGCCGGGGGGACAGGACAGCTTGGACATACCAGTGCAGTTCGAGTGTGTTGCCCACCGTCGCCGCCGTGCATCATGATCCAACATGTCTCGTCCTCACCACCAACACCACCAAAACCACCACCACCAACGTTGCACCGTGCTGGACGTTGGCGCCAGGAAGGCCATCCCGGAGGAAGCGGGCCTTGTCGTCCTTCGTGCCAGGGCCCAGTACGACGTCCTGTCGTACCGTCGCCGGCCAGTCCGTCAGCCCAGTGCAGTTCACGACGCAAGGCCTGCTCGAAAGGGCCTGGTGCATGCGCCGCGGGAGCTACACGCCCCATCCGAGCGTGCAGGCGGTTCGTGTCGTCCTGTCAGCTTGCGCAAGTCATCCCGTACGTCCCGCTGGGCGCTGGGCGAGCGTTACATCGCACCCGCTGTGCGCTGCGTGGCCTGTCAGTACATAGCAGCTGCAGCTGCATACTACCCGAGGCCCTGCCCTGGAGACTACGGAGTAGGTCGGCACTGCATGGACGGGCGCATGGTGGCGGGGACCCATCTGACCTACGGACAAAGAGGTCTGCTTGATTGACTGAGGCACTCCATCAGTCACTTTGCGCACCGATGGTTGCTGTTCAAATGCACGCCAGAGCACGTTTTCACCAAACCTTCTTGAGATTACGAACACATGGCCGAAGCTCTACGACGAGTCCTCTTCGGAGGAGCACGCACAGGAGTCGACGCAGTCAAGGACCGACGGAACGATGGCAAAAGTACGGAACAGTACTGTATCTTGTGCCCCCTATCACCTCAAGCTCCATTATTCACTCCATCGCTGACCCTGCTAAGCTTGCCGGTTTCCAAGAGCACGGTTGAAATGTCGAGTCGATCCACGAGCCTCAGAACTCAAGTGAGAGATCTCCGCTTGTGTCCAGTTTTTCTGCTTTGGACGAGACGTCTTTTATTGTTTGTTAGGTACCAAGTACTTATTCGCCGAAAGCGTTAGCTATGTAGGAACCTCGACTAAAACAGGTGTAACTAGAAAAGATAAAGAGTAAAATAACAAGTGTTACTATACCTATCTTATCTAATCTAAGTAAGTTTATACTTAAACTCAAAGTTAAACTTAAATCTAAAGTTTAAATAGAGTATCTTAGAACTTAGATATAGAGTCTCTATATATCTTCTTCTTCTAATTTTAATCTCTACTATCTACTAGTTATAGAAAGTAATCATATTATCTATATAGATATCTATTATAACTAAAAAATATACTACTAGATATAAGAGTTTAAGAAAAGAAAATAAGTTATTACTATAGATAAGTCAATAGAGTATCTTATCTAACTTTGTTTCTTTTACTATAAGTAAAAAAGACCCTAAAGAGATTTTATTCTTTTTATATACCTAGTTAGATTAAGTAAGAGAAGAAGAAAAAGTAAGATAAGAGATACATTAGTTAACTGTATTCACTACTTAATAGATATTCTATTATTTCTTATATAGTATTATTGTCTTGTTAAATAGTGTTAATTATATCTACTTTAAAAGAGTCTATCTATAGAAAGAAATGATAGTAGTTCTTATAGACTATAGCTAAGTATATAACTAATTATATAACCTATATTTTTAACAAGAAGAGAAGAAAAGAAATAAGAAAGAGAGAGCGACTATTTATTAAAGAGATAGTACGATAAGTCTAAGTTCAACGGATCAATAAAGAAGGAGTCTCTTAAGAAGTTATCTAGTATAAGTCTTAGCTACTTAAGTTGCTTATATCTTATAGAGTACTCTAGCTTAAGTCTAGAGATTTAAAATACTTATATAACTAATATATAAAACCTATCTTGTCTTATACTAGTAATACTACTAAGAGTAGCTGTGTATTATAATAAGCTATAACTTTAAAGTTAATTTTAACCAAGTTGTACTATTCTTCTAAGAAACTCTGTTCTAGATATCCAAGGTGCTTTAGTATTAAACAAGCAAAGTCGGCTTCACCCCTCCTATCTTCTCCCTTCACCACTTTACCAACTACAATTTACAACCGACTCCCCAGATTAACATGCACAGCCTTAATCTGACTATAAGCCTCCAACCCTGCCTCGCCCAACTCCCTCCCAACACCACTCTGCTTGACCCCGCCAAAGGGAATCCGAAAGTCACAATCCTGACTACTATTAATCCAAACCATGCCACTCTCAATCTCCCGACTAACGCGATGAGCACGCTCCAGATCCGATGTGAAGACGGCGGCACCAAGACCATACTGAGTATCGTTTGCCATGGCGATGGCGTCGTCTTCGGTCTTGAAAGGGAGCATGACTACAAAGGGCCCGAATACCTCTTCGCGGTAGATGGACATTTCTGGCGTCACGTCTGTAAAGAGTGTTGGAGAAACGAAGAAACCTTTTCCCGTTGCGGTGGCGTTGGGGAGTGGTTTGCCGCCTGTTTGGAGAGTGGCGCCTTCCTTTACCCCGAGTGCTGCGTACGAGAGGATCCGATCGTATTGCGATTTCGTTACTTGGGGGCCTTGGAATGTGCCTTCGGCAAAGGGATCTCCTACGACACTTAATGTGGACATGGCTTCTTTGAATCTGGCCACGAAATCTTCGTAGATGGCCTCTTGTACGAGGATCCGTGATGTTGCTGTACAGATTTGGCCTTGGTTTGACATGATTCCGTAATGGGACCATTTGACCGCCTGCTCTATATCGGCATCCGCGAAAACAAGTAATGGGGACTTTCCACCAGTTTCTAGCGTGATGTTCTTGAGATTGATGGATGCCATCTTCATAATTTCTCGCGCTGTGCCTGTCGAGCCTGTAAATGCAACCTTGTCGATATCAGTATGGCCTGCGATCGCTCTCCCACAATCCTTGCCGTGGCCATTGAGAATGTTCACCACGCCTGGTGGAAAACCAGCCTCTTTGACCAAGGTAGCGAAAACTAAGATACTAAGTGGTGTTTGTTCTGCTGCCTTGATCACGACTGTATTGCCGCATGCAAGAGCAGGACCAAGTTTCCATGCTGCCATGGAGAGCGGGTAGTTCCAAGGGATGATCTGGCCAACCACGCCTATGGGTTGCCGGATTGTGTATGCAAATTTAGCTTCTCCTGTGTTGATGGTTTGTCCATGGATTTTATCAGCATAGCCTCCGTAGTAGCGCATTGTGCCGATCGCTTCTGGGAGATCGTCTGCCATCGCTGCTGCATATGGCTTTCCTATTGACTCAGTCAGAGAAAAGCTATTGTGGAGCCAGCATATTCCGCACCATTGTCCCAGGTCTCGATGGTAGCAAGAAGCTCCTTGTTCTTCTCCATGAGATTGGAGAGTTTGATTAACAGGTTGCCTCTATCTGTCGGCGAGATCCTTTTCCACGAAGGATCCTTCAGAGCTTTCCGCGCAGCTTTGACTGCAAGATCAACATCCTCCTCTCCGGCCGCATACACCGAAACAATCTCGGCCTCATTACTGCAATATGGTCAGCTCGGAAGTGAACCCAAAGAAATAAATCATGTGACATACGTTGGGTTGATCGATACGATCTTCTCCCCAGATCTCGATGCTACAAACTCATTGTTGATGAAGAGACCTGTGGGTTGCGTGTATGTGCGGCCATTGGGAGCTGTCAGCTGTACCGAAAGATCGGGCATCTTGCAACTTGCTGCTGTGAGCTTTCTAAGGGAGACGGAAGAGAAATAATGAGGATATACGTGACCCAAAGAAAAACGGTGGTGGTGTTGCAAAAGAGAGGTTCTTTGACAGAACTCGCGTCTGAAAAGCTTGATCACGAGGGACGATGGTTGTTGAAACATTGTTCCCTTGCGACTAGCTGACTTGAGCAGTTCCAGCCGACCATTGGTGGAGAACGAAATGCGTCATGGCCAACTGTTGACGAAGAGAAGAGAGTTGTTGGCCGTGGCGTGGCATCAGAGATAAGGAAATGAGGGAATGTGTTACCGGCTCGCTTACTTGGTCACTTTGGAAGCTCCCCCCTAATCCCACTCTGGCAGTTGTAAGCGACCATCTTACAAACTCACGTGCGCAGTATATGGGATTGCAGGCTGAAGAACAACATTTTCGATACAAACAATATTCTCAAGACAAGTCACTTGCTGTGCTGCACTCTAGTCATCCTTTAAAGCTTGCTCAACCGACCATCTACTCCAAGAGTTGTGAGGTGTCTCCTCGAGATCTCCTGGATTGAACGACATCTGATCAAGACAAAGCCAGTCAGCATGGAGAACATAACACTACACCATACAATACTTCAGTCAGAAAAAAAAGGGAAAACAAAACAGCTTACCCTGCGAGAGCCATTGTAGTCCTGAACTCCTGCAGCAGCAACTGCACACCCAACTCAACACCCTCCTGACCCTTATACTGCATCTCATCAGCTACACCCCAAAGCCTCTGCGTCGTACAGAGACACTTACAGCAAGACCCCAAATTGGAATCCTTCCCACGAAACAATGCTGAGCACCCAGCGCAAGCGCCTTGAAGATGTCAGATCCCCTGCGAATCCCACCATCGACAGCAATCTGGATTTTCCCTCGTGCAACAGGCGCACAGTCTCGTAGACAGTGAAGTGTTGCTGGAGCACCGTCGAGTTGACGACCCCCGTGATTGGAGATTACGACACCATCAAGACCGTATTGGATTGCGAGCTCCACATCCTCGGGGGAGTTGACTGCGAAGTTGATTAATCAGATTTCCGTCGCGTTAATATAAGGTAAATAATGCAAGGGAGAGGAAGGGTCGACATACCACCCTTTAACCAAAGCTGAAGATTCGTCTGCTCTCTCAACCACGGAATCGTCGTCTCCCAATCAAGTGTTTGGTCTGAGATAACCAAAGTCAGCAATCAATGGACACTTCTTAAAACAACACAACCAGCAATGGAAACACAACTCACCATACCCCAAAGCCTCATCGCTAATCTCAAAACTCCTTGTCCCATTTGTGTTGATGTTAGGCCACGTCATATCATCAGGCAACTTAAAATCGTTCCGAAACTCATTCAACCTCCTTCCCAGAACGGGACAATCAACAGATAAGAAGATAGCTTTGTAACCCGCCTCTACACCAACGAAGCATTAGCCTAGACTCTTTACAAATCCAGAACAAAGAGCAGTGGTAAATAGTAAAGAAGAAGGATGTAGCGAACAACTCACTTCCAGCCCTTTTCAACAACTGCTTCGTAATCCCCCGATCATTAAGCACACACATCTGCATAACATAAGGATTCCCAGACCCACCTCCCTGCGCAGCAACATCCTCCAAACTACTCGTCGAATACGAACTCAACGCCATACAGATACCCGCCTTAGCAGCAGCACGAGATGTAGCCACTTCGCCGTCTGGATGGGCGAGTTTGTGCATTGCTGTTGGACTGAATCCGAGAGGGAATGAGACCTAATTTGTACTAGTTAGCTACTTTGTGGATGTTTTTGGGTTAGTGTTATAGGATGATGGTGGTGATGGAAGGGGAGATCTGGGGAAGGAAAAAGGTAGAAAGGGGTATACACCTTGCAACCGAAGATAGAGGTACTCGTGTCGATGTTTTGAACGTTGATTAAGATACGAGGAAGAATGCGGTAGTGATTATAGGCCTCTTCATTCTCGCGCAACCTAGAAATGTAACGTATGTATCAACTCAGACTCCGACCAGACTCCCCCACAAAGTCTCTCGCCCTCCAAGAAGTTTCTCTCCCTCAAGCTTCCTTGCGTTCCTTCCTTCAGAACGAAAGTAACAAGCGAGCGAAGCGAGGAAAGAGAGGTAACAAGGGAAAGACGGAAATAATCATACATACGTAATCAAATCCATAGCCCCCTCATTGAAGTAATCTAAACAGCGCAAACCACCGTAAGCGAGGCCTATCAGAACAGACCAGATCAAACCAAGTAGATAACCAACAATTGCATAACCCACAGACCAAATCTCTATCTTTTTCTTTTTACCTTCAAGAGATCCATCATTCACTTTCCCTTCTTCCTCCACAACATGATAAGATACGAAGGTACATACCTCGATACATCTTCACCAAATTCTTCGTCCCGGCCCACTTCAAATCATCAATAGTAAAGACATGCTTATCGAGCGTAGGTCCACGATTAGCCATTTCTTTCTCCTTCCCCTCTCTATCTCAAAATCGAGGCGGCTCAGAAAAGATCAAAGAGAAAATTATAAGAATCCCGCTTGCTGCAGCAGCAGCGAAGAAACTTCGACTTGAAATTGAAATCTAGTTTGGGATCTTGTCCTTGTGCAGGGAAAGAAGGGAAGGTATGTAGGTATGTGGTAGAAACTCAATCGTATTCCCCGATTATCTGCTTCGAAGCTGTGGTATTCACGTGTCTTTTGAATGAGAGAAGTCTTAAGGTCGCAGAAAAGTATGAAGTCACAAGTTAGCAACGAATGCCTTCTGTCCTTGGCGCATCTGATATCTGTCTGAGTAGATATTCATCAATCTATATGCCCAGGAAGTCAAGTTAAGGTTGTGTTTAGCTGTGGAAGTCGTCCGCAAAGATAGATAGATAAATCATCACGCCACTTCCGTGCTACCCTGGATAGAAAGGAGTAGAGTGGGGCCGAGTGATTTATAATGGACAAAAGATGGCCGAAGATGGGAGAAAGATGGGGGAGTTTAGCTTCGAACGTGCTTGTTCGTGCTTGTGCTTGTACATGCCGCTGTGAGTTACTGAGTGGAGATGATGACTTGCATCCGCGGATAAGCGAGGAGCAACAGGTGCAGCTGTCGCCGAGTCATGCCATGCCATGCAGTCAGCGTTTAGTTTAACTTTCTCATCGTTTAAACTTCAATGCTTCTTTTAGCTATTTTCGTTTGAAGCTTATTCATATAACAATCTCGAAGGTGGGGTTCTGCACGTTTTTATATTAATACGTTTGAAGGGTGTAGCTGTGTCTGCTTTCTGCACTCGGTTCATGGCGTACGAGAACTTTTGAGAATAAGTATAGTCATTTCAATAATTAGCATAGCTATTGCTCATTCATATCCTCATAAACAGTACCGGTCCCGTCCCAGCCAACCTCGCAGCAACCATAAAGAACCCACCAAACATCAACGAACTCGCCGCCCAAGCCTGCGCATTCAAATAACCACCGCCATTATTCTGAATCAAGAAACCACCAAAGGGAGGTCCCGTAAGACATGCAAAGCTAACGACCGTAAAGAACATTCCCATGCGCACACCGGCCATTTTCAAGTCCGTGATGTTCAAACTCGAGATGACGGCTGGAAACAAGCTCTGGACACCGGCCACCATCAGACCATAGGTTGCGGCCCACCCGAAGAGGCCTGAGCGGCTGTGGACTGCAGTCCAGCTGTAGATGAGCAGTGAAGAGACGAAGCAGAAGGGAATTATGGTGTTTAATGGCCCGAAGAAGCGGTCTGCTATGATGTTGGGGATGAGACGCCCGATGATGCTAATGCCGTTCATCAGAAGGACAAGGGATTGCGAATCCGCCTCACTAACTCCGATTACGTTCCTCCCATACGAACCAATCTGTTCAGATTAGTAAAGTGAACTTAGGGAGGGATAAGAAGGGCTTACATAGTAGAAAGCAAAGTATAAGCCCCAGAAGTTGAAGAACATGCCAATAGTGAATAACGTGAATGGCATTTCCTTAAACACTTTCCACTCAATAACCTTGCCAGTCTTCCTCGGTGGCAGACGCGTTCTCGTAAATGTGATGGCCATTGTGCTTGTTGCGAGCACAACGAACCCTAGAACGCGTACCGTCCAACCAAAGCCAATCTTCGGCAAAAGCTGTCGTATAATAGAGGGGAAAATCATTCCTCCAAGACCGCTACCAGCTGACGCAATGCCCATGGCCAGAGATCGTTTTGTCGTGAAGTAAGTAGAAAGAAGTGCTAAAGATGGGGTGAAAACAAGACCATCGCCTAAGCCATTGCACAATCCTTGGGAGAGAAATAGTTGATAGTATTTGGTTGAAATAGATGTCATGAAGATTCCAATCAGCTGCAGTGTAAACCCGACGATTAAGACGAACCTGAGATAGCCAGCATCTGTTGCCCGACCAGCCCACGTCCCAATAAAGAATTGCATGAAAATCTGAACAGAGCCAATCCAAGAGACTGCGGAAGGTTCAAAGCCCATCTCATTGACGTAGTACGTTTGAAAGACACCGAAACTGACGATATATCCCCAGGTATTGAAAATAATGAGAAACGCCATGGCGGTCTGTGTCCATGCCACAAACCCTCCATCCGGCGGTGGCTCAATCTCCCTGGCAGAAGAACTCGTGATTGCCCTGGCAATTCGACTTGTGGCTCTCGTGATTGTCGACTGCTTCTCCAAAGTTGGCGGGAATTCTCTGATTTCCTCTCCATTGTTATCATTGTCGTAGGTACCTGGAGCAGGACGAATTTCACTGAACCCACGACTTTCTGTTGCTTCAACTGGAACCCTCGACATTCTTGGTACGTGGCCCACAGAACCTGACTTCTCGAAATTACTGTATTCGAAGACTCAAGGTAGCCTGTGCAGAGTGTGCTTAAAGTGTAATGCACTAGGGAATAATGAAACGACGTGGAATAATGAAATGAAAGCCAGAGCTGAACAAGAATACCCCCAGGAGCATTTCGAGCGGTATAGTGCCATTACCTCTCCTTTTGAGCTTTTCATTGTGACAAAAGACCTATCTGAGTTGGGCATCAAAGCACCAGAACGGAGAAAACTCTTCGCCCAAGTGGAGAGGACTGACTGAATAACCATGCTATGAGCAAAGCATACAGAGGCCGAAGTAGAGGATTCCGGAGTTTCTCTATCTTATTGACATCTCAGATCCCATTTTCGGAATTCACAGGGACATAAATCGGCATGATGGGGCAAGGATGGAGTCAACGGCTTGGCTAACCGCAATTGGACATTGCCAACCTAGAATGGGCTTTGTCACCGCCACAACTAGCTTGAGTCTTCGGCGCCGGTCCTCTCCTCGTAAGGACCTGGGGGGAATGAGCTTTCGGCGCCGATAACGACAGCGACAGCAATCTATCCATATGAAGCTTCAACTGGACGGGCAAGGCCAAACTGTTCACCGTCAAGTATCGTAGGACGTGCCGAGAGCTTCCTCGGTCGCGCAAAGTGCAGTGGAACGATTGATAAGAGTGGTGGGAGGTGACCTTATATAACAAGTAAGTTGCAAACATAATACGAAGAGCAGCTGTGCTACCCATCAATCTGCTTTGTCCGGTGTTTTGCGCGATCAAGGCTATTCTGCGGCAAAGGAATTATCTGTCATATATACCGCAACTTGGGATTCAGTAATCATGGCTACATCCACAAATGGCGTGGTTGATGTGATTGTTGTAGGAGCAGGACTAAGTGGATTGCAAGCAGCGCGCACAGTGCACGCCGCTGGATTATCATGCGTCGTGCTAGAGGCTCGCGATAGGGTTGGTGGAAAGACGTGGACACAGAATCTGAAGACCAAGAAGGGCCTCATTGAGCTTGGAGCCGCCTGGATCAACGACGTCAACCAAACGCGGATGACTGCTCTGACCAAAGAATTTGGATTGGAACTCATAGAGCAGAACACCACCGGAGATTGCGTCTTGCAAGACTTCAATGGAAAGACGAGCACGTTTGCATATGGATCATTGCCACAGGTATGTGTGTCTTCTTCATCGTAGAGGCACAAGGCTAAGTTAAGTGCTTTGTCAGTTCACAGCAGCAGACCAGGCAAATTGTGCTCATGTCCGCGACACAGTTGAAGCTGAGTGCCAGAAGGTTGATGTCTTCGATCCTCGAAACGCGGGTCTTGACTCGATTACCTTCGCTCAATATGTTGCCAGCCTGGGCGCTGGAAAAGCAGCCACAGAGACAACAGCCATCTGGACTCGAGCTATGCTGGGTATGGAACCTTCTGAAATCTCGGCTCTCTTCTTCCTGAACTATTGCAAATCTGGAGGTGGTCTTATGCAGATGCGTTCAGATCGCAAGGGCGGAGGACAGCACCTGAGAATACGGGAGGGAACTCAAAGCTACTCGAAAGGACTTGCTGCAGCGCTTCCAGCTGGTACAGTAAAGCTGTCGACACCAGTCGTTTCTATCTCCAAATTGGTTGGGGAGCAATTGACGAAGGTCACTACCACGGCCGGCACGTGGAAGGCGAAGAAAGTGGTCGTGTCTATTCCCACGCCTGTATACAAGACAATCACCTTCACACCGCCACTTCCCCCCGCCAAAAGACTCCTTACTGACTCCACAAGATATGGCTTCTATACTAAAGTCATGGTGTCCTTCAATTCAGCCTTCTGGAAGAAGAAGAACTTGTGTGGTCTCTCCCAGTCCTTTATTGGACCAGCATCGGTCATCCGTGATACTAGCATCGAGGTTGATGACGGGTACACCCTAACATGTTTTATGGGCGGATCGCCAGGACGCGCTTGGGGGCAGTTGGATGAAAAGGGACGACAAAAGACAGTGTTGGCTCAAATTGCCGCAATGTACGCTGATCAGGAGACTGTGGAGCGGGAATTTGTCGAGATGACAGCGTCGGAATGGAATTCAGATGAATGGGCTGGATGGGGTTGTCCTTGCGCTTCCATGGGACCCGGCGTGCTCGATACTGTGGGCAAAGCTCTGCGAGAGTCGGTGGGGGATGTACACTTCGTGGGGACTGAGACTGCTGGGGAATGGAAAGGATATATGGAGGGCGCAGTGCGAAGCGGCGAGCGAGGTGCAGCAGAGGTCTTGAATGCGCTGAAGCCGGTGAAAACGAGACTATGAGTGCCGTCAGTCTGAGGGTTTTGTGCACTTCTTGTCCATGTTGCTGGCGTAAGATCTGGGGCAATTCGGACTTCACGTCTCCTGATATTGATGTGTTGCACTCCTACCCAAGTGTACATTTCCACACTGCAAAGCTCGATTCTTGCCAGCGCCCTCGATAAAACCACTGTATTCCATCTACAAGTCATCGTTGCGCGCGTTGTGGTCCTTGGAGGTGGGTGTCGTGTCTTGCGTTTCGGGGTCGGAAAAACATCATGTCGTTGTGGTGGTATCGTGTAATAGCGTGTAGTAGCTTACAAGCAGACAGAATATGAATGCGATGTTGGTAACCCTTCAGCAACGTATGTAAGGCGTGTTGAGACGATAAAGCATAAAAGCCGAAATAATGGATGGTAGAGAAACTTCGTGTTGACGCGAAACAAGGCTGGCACAGGAAACGCTGGGACACCGGGTGAAGGTCGGCTGCCTTCACTGACATACATGTATTCCTCACGAACTCTTCCAACTTTCTGAAAGATAACCACCAAAAAAGGTCATTCAACCAAAGTCGGTAAGAGAGTCCCTGGCTTGTTTGCTGTTTGCTTAGACTCTGCTAAGATAAGATACCTAGGTAATCATCTACTCGAATAGAACCAGTAAAGTGCATACCCATCCCTTCCATCATATTTCCAAATTCCATTTGGGACGGTACTGTAGTCTAATTGATCTCTCTCTATCTTGAACTTTACAGAGTTATGGTATGTATGTCTATCTAACAAATTATTGTCTTTTTTGGTCTCTTTTAGACGCCCTTTTAGAACCATCTTTCTTCGCACACCTCACTACAACAGGTATCGAAGTGAAAAGTGATGGCCAGACCAATTCTACATCATCTTGCTTGCCATCGAGACAATATCTCAGCCAGATAGCCCAAGTCAGATTAAAATACGCCGCAATCCCCGTCATAATATGCCTATCACACGATCAGCAAGGAACTCAAACAATGATCAAAATAACTCACCACCATCCATGACCTTCCAGCAAAATCCCCCACGGCAAGCCAATTTCCCTGCGCCAGCTTCGTAGCACAGAACAGAATTCGTTATCCAAGTTCCAGATCAGAAATCCACTAGCCACAGCACTGATTCCACAAGCAATCATTCTCCACATCGTACTCAAGATTGCCACATCTCTAGCATCCGTTCTCGCGCCCGCCTGTGAAGCACTTGCTAGTACAGGACTGCCATCTAGACGTCCCTTTTGCCGCGATGGCCGAAGTGTTCGCTCCATGGCGTACATGCTTCTAAACACGACGATGACTGTGAGGAGCGCGAACATATTTTGGTGAAAGACGGGGTCTTGGAGATAGTGGTAGTATGCTGTGATGAAGATTGCAAGGACGCTAGTTAAAATGAAAAGTACTATGGAGCCGAGCGTAGATCTGCCGTGCGAGAATATGGCGTAGAACATTATACATGTTGTGTATATCATTGACAGTTCATCGAGCAGCTGCATAGGATCTAAGTATTACACATTAGTCTCGTCACCAATCGTGATATGGATGAGTGCCCGGACACTTGAGCGTAGTATGGAAGCAAATGCTCCCAAGCCCGATGAGAAGATAGCTAATGAAACCGACAAGAAACACAGTGTCGTGTTTGTACCGAATGCAACTTGAAATGCCCTTGTAAGCTAGAAAGACAAATATGAGGTTTGTAAGAGAATTGATAATCTCGGCCGAATATATCGTAGCATAGTAATCCTGCCGCCTGTTAGAGAGGATCCGTCACCTAGCTCAGAGAGAGGTACTTGCCTCCTCGCACCAGTTGAGCGTTGAGGTAACCGGGCTCCAAATCCCGTCGACTGAAGGCGGATAGCGAATAGATGGTAAGAAAGACATTATTATTGCAAGTAGTAATCACGATACAATCTAGACATACGATCCAACAAAAATGATGTTGTTGTAACTTGTACGTCTTTCTTTGCCGAGAAAGTGGCCCGTTTTGTGGTTTCTAACTAGGCCCGAAAGACATTTGGCTACCTAAGCGAAAAGGGGACTGTGGGTTTGTACTGTATGAAAAAAGGGAGTACTGTACGGGGGTACAAAAGTTCTAGGCAATAAGTTATGGCTGACCGCCTTTGAGGGGATGTTTCGAAATAGGGTATTGTATACGATTCACCCTGACTTATTGGCAGATTGGTTTGCTATAAGGCAGTCCGAAATAACTTATTACCTGTGCCTCCGTAACCGAACATCGGGCTTCATATATCAATATGGGTATACACTCCGTACATTCACGGGGTGGGGTGATTGTGGCTTAGCCGTATTTCGATGGGGAGAAGCATTGTTTGATGGGAAATTGTTGAATAGAGTGTGGAAGTAGTATTAAACTCCAAGACAATAACCTAGCACTGGGAGAACTCAAATTGAAAGTATGCTCAGAACCATCGCCAGATAGAGACATAGACATGGAGAAAGGCCTGAAAGCAGCTCACATTACTCGAAACTCGTGGTAGAAAGTGCTGTCTTGAAGCCTAGTCTCTACTTCCCACCTGTTTGCCCTTGGGTGGTTTCTGCCATAATCCCATTCCTTTGTCCTCGTCATTCTTTTTGTAAAATTCATCACGATCTTTCATTGGCACCGCAGCTGTAAATCGTTATTCTTTTGCCCTTTGTGGGTCTGGTCCTCCTCCTTTTCCTTTTACAAGAGTTCCCAGAGCCTTGTTGACGCAAGAAATACGACGCGGAATATCTCTCTTGCTGGATGACACACTCTGATCTAGGAGATTCTGCCCTTGTCGGACTCGATCGCGACATCTAGACTTCGATTAAATACTGCGACGATCTTCTTACGTTGTAAGGGTCATCAACCAACTCATCCTGATGCCCGTTTCCAAGATGGGTTACTGATAAGCTCATTTGGCCCTAGCATCAGTGACTCCTTGTACATCTTAAGAGGACCATAGCTGCAGAAGAATCAACCCACCATTGTTACTATCAAGTAGCTGACACCAATCCACCTAAACTTATTACCGCAGTCAATATCTTAAGCACAGTTACTGCTTTAATATGACTGATATCAAGCATCACTGCTATATTTTATTCCAGAAAGGTTAAACAGATTGGCCATTCCTATTCCATTGTTTTCACGGGAGTATGTGTGCTATGTACAGCAACTATAGAGGTTAGGAGGATTGACGTCTTTGCGGCCACCGCCGCGTAAGTTCTCCGATCTTGTTTACGTTGTACTGTCCAATGACTGTACATGTTGACTGGTACTTTACAGGTTGGCAGCTGTCGTCGTGTCTTCATTCAAGGTGACTGTAGAGATAATACTTGAAATGTCTATTGATAGTACCTCGAAGAGCTGGAGGACTTGAACAGAGTGTCAATGCGAAGATGACCAAGCGCGTGGGTGTCATTGACTCATTGGTAAATGTAGTCAATTAATCATTCAAACTTATCACTTTTCCTATTTTTAGCTCTGATCGCGTATAGTGATAGGAGGTGGTAGAACATTCTCTGTGTTGTGTAGTTACTATCTGCAATTTGTCAATACTGTGCTTACTCGCTTAATAGAAGACAAGATTGAGAAAGAGGGCTACTCGCTTGAAGAACATCCTTGGCAGGCGCGATATCCAGCCAAAATGACGTGGTGACGTTCGCTACCATACGACGATGTGGTCAACTGTCCGATGTGCCCAGGATCAGGCTTCCCATGTGCGGCAGATGTGGGAGGGCTAGTGACAAGCTGCAGCGTTCTTTCGGCTCAATTACCTCCTTAACAGCCTCCCCGCGGCTTTTGCCCTACACCGGCACATGAAACAGGCGCCGGATGGCTTGGGGCTTCTCAAAGCAACTCGAATATACATCGCTGTACTTGTACGATCCTTCGGGATTTCCATCGTGCACATTAGCAAAGATGACATCGAGCAAATCCCCATGACGAGAACCCTGCTTCCAATTATTAGACAACCGCTGCAAAAGATATCCGTTCTTGGATGAGCAATATAAACCATTGACAGGTTCAATTTTCATGACTGGAGAATTGCGCTTACTCAACCGCAAGACTGAACAGTGGGTTGCAGATACGAATTATGCTGTTTTCTACAAAGAGGCAAGCCGAAGGGGGGTCGCACACGAACCACGGAAGAAATTTCTGATAGAAGAGGAAACAACAGACGTAGTGATATTCAAGTTAGCTCAGGTAAGGCCTACATTTCTTTCATACAATACAGAAGGCTTCGAGGTAATTAAGTCCTTCAATCAATTGGAAATATCAGCTTCTTATGTTGTAATAGGTACACAGGCTGCTGCTGCTAATAACTCCCTCATAACAGGAACTGCCGTGGTAGATTTCTTAAAAAGAGGGAGGAAAACTGCTCGCTTATCAGCTATTTCGATATTTTTCAACGTGAACGATTGAAAAATGCTTGTCACTACCATCTCGATGTAAGCGGTTGCAGTTACTCACTGAAGTCCGGTCTTAATGGGTTGGAAGACTGAAATTAAGTTACTAAAATTTTGGTTACTGTATTCATTCGATCTACTTTCACAATTCCATCATTACTGCAGTCGGAAGATTGAGATCTGTAACATTTCACGATTAGACGGGAAACTTCAAACCCAGTTTTAATCACTCAGATAATGTGGGTGAAGACACGGACTGGTGGCAATATTAGAGCGTTAGCACACATTGGAATCACTGGAGCTCCAACAGAAATACTAGCAGTTCAGGGGAGCAGAATACGACTTGTATGTTGAAGGACAGTTTGGAGTCTTTACATTTAAGCAGGCTATCAATACACCTTAGTTGAAGTCTCATTCTTTGGCGGTTGTCGGACAACCACCACTCCCACCACAAAGCCAATAATCATAGCATTCCTAACGATACGAGATCGAATTCAAGAGAACCATCTCCGCATTAGCCGGAGTCGACTGCTCAAAGCCATAAAACTTCCCATACTTAGGCCGCAGAGTATTAGCAACCGTGGATCCTAAATCTGCAAGCCAAGGAACCATCAACGCAGCATGGTTATCGACCTTTGCCATGTTTACGCCGGCGCCAAACTTCACAGTCTTGTGGGCGTCTTTGACAGCAGCCTCGAGGTCATCAAGGTACTGATTGTAGAAGGCAATATCTTCCTTCTGGCCTACGTTCCCGTGACCACCGACGTGGTGAATGTAGTCCAGTGCGCCGAGTTGGTTGACGTTGAGACGGTAATAGACGTAATTTTCAGCGGTAGCAAAGCGCCAGAAGGGGGGTTGGTCACCGTTGAGGAGGTCGGGGTGGTGAACGACTTTCTCTTGGACGAGAAGCCAGGTTCCTGCATCGTCGCAGTGGGCGGCTCTTTCGAAGCCGTTGAACTGGACCGTGAGGTCTTCGAATTGGAAGGATCCGTTGGGCCATTGTACGGTTTCGGTCGGGGCAGGGAGTGGACACTTCAGGAACTTCTGTTTGGTATCTGTTGCTGTGGAGGCGATGATTCGGACTTTCTCTACGCCTTGCGCTTTGGCCGCTGCCATAGCTACATCTGCTGACATGATATGGTCGGAATGGTTGTGCGAGTAGACGACGGCCGTCACAGGTAACTTGGTGACCTGGGCGATAGCGTCCACGACATTCTGTCCTTGATTCTCTGGTGGATCGAACAGGAGAACGCCCTTGTCGCCGACATAGAAAGTGGTGGTGTAGAAACCGCCGCCGAAGAAGTAGGCTCGCTCGCTCAATCGCTGTAGGAAATATGGTTTTGTGGTATTCAGGGCGAATAGATGGGCGATCTTTTCTCTTGGTCCAAGAATTCGCGTGGCTGATGGCTCAACGTAGGTTGCTCCCACAGTCGAGTCTGGCTCTGGCCCGCCGCCTATTTCTGCGTGGTTGTGTTGTGGCATCTTGATGAGTGAGTCTTTGCTGACCAAAGTTTGGTGTGAGTATGGATTCCTTAGATAGTTTAGGTGAAATTACGTATCTATTTCTGTAGATGCGTGTGAACAGAGTCGATTGAAAGCTATACATTCTACTTTTTGTACGCGGAATCGTGGTCCTCGTTTATGAAGAGGGACTGTTGAGCCTTCGACCACGGACAATTAGAAGGCCGGCAACAGTTCACTCATAAGAATGAAACAAACTGTATCAGAACATGGTAATATGGGGCCGGCTTTCATGTGTCACCGTCGTCTCCGCCTGCAATGCCAACACCGTCAGTTAGTAAGTCGTCCTCTTCAGCATATCTACCTTAGCTTAGATGTCTAGGTACCTCGCTTCGCTTGACTCGGATGTCTCTTACAGTAAGTAGGGCTCTAGCCGTTCCCCGCTTCCCCCTCCTCCGCAGAAAACGGCGTTTCGGCATTACAGCAGGACGGTTCCAACCCTAACTCAGACGGAGGCCTCTCAATCTGATGGGGAACCATCGGTGCCGTTCTTCGTCTGGGGTAGACCATGGAGAGCTGCACAACGGCGATGCGGCTTCAGGTAAATGTAAGTGAAAACGCTGCGCTGCCAAGGAGGCGCTGCCAACATATATAATTTCACGTTGACTGTAATTTTCTTCCGGGTTTTCCTATGAACAACATTATTCAACAAAGCTAAACTCCCTGGGATGTTAGTTGCTCAGCTCAATCCGATTTCAAGCAGTTCATCACAGCACATCAATTTGAAATGTCAAAGCCAGTTGCGTTGATCACAGGCGGTGCGTCAGGCATTGGACTTGCCTTGACGAAGCACCTCCTCTCCAAAGGATGGCGCGTCGCGATAGGCGACGTGAACGAAGAAGCCGGCAACGAAGTCCAAAAAGAGCTCGGTCCTGATATACTCTTCCATCGCGCCGACGTATCCATCTACGCCCAGCAAGCGGCCCTCTTCAAGCACGCATTTACCTGGGGTGGTAACCGACTGGACTTCTTTGCTGCCAATGCTGGTATAGACGACAAGCAGGACTTGTTCCAGAAGGATCAGGAACTCGATGAGGATGGCAATCCAAAGCCATTGAATCTATTGGCCATGGATGTGAATTTGACAAGTGTCATTCAGGGGTGTTGGATCTACAAGCACTATGCTCGTCAGAATCCAACACCGGGTGGAAAGATTGTCATTACAGGCTCGATCGCTTCATTTTAGTAAGTACACAAGGACACCTCGTCAAACATCCATCCTCCTTCCATACTAACGAGCATTTCTTTACTAGTGCCTCCCCAATCAATCCCCAATACATCACCAGCAAGCACGCCCTCATGGGTCTCACTCGCAGCGTAGGACCCGTGTTTCTAGAGAAGGAAAACATCACCGTCAACTCCATTTCACCAGCCTTCATCGTAACAAATCTCTGCCCACCACAGGTACTCCACCTCATGCCCAAGGACAAGATCACCCCCATGAGCACCGCCATCAAAGCATTCGACATTTTCTTGAACGACGACAAGATGACGGGGAAGACGACAGAACTTTCGCTCGAAGATATTCTATTCCGGGAGCAGACACCGTATGGCAGTGACTGTATCAAGTGGTGGATAACCGAGGCCTACACGATCTTCGAGAAGGCTTATGCTTCTTGAGTTCTGTGATTCGATGGTGCTCAGCCACGGAAGTTGTTATTGCCGACCTCGTGTAGATTAATGGATTTTATGTGGGCAGTTATCTGTTGAATCTCAGTGTGAAGTATATGATGCGCGCACATCAAAACTCTACTCATAAGCTTGACTTGACTTACGAGAGCACCGTAGCGATCTACCAACAATCTAACGCTTATATGATAATTGTACCATGGTTATGAAAATATTGAGATCATCGCATTCATCTCGTGTTAATTTTGTTGACAGTGAACTCAGCGAATATTCATCAGCAGTGTCCTATCTGTGGATCCAATATATCATCGCTCTAGAACTCCGCGGCTGGTGCAACAACGCATAACTCCACGTGGTACAAGCGCCAGAGTGATACCCGGAAGTTAAAAAGCTCCATATCCGTCGATGGAACCTCTACGACTCTGCGCATGCAGTGCTCATAATAATGATGCTACACTTGTATAGCACATCAGACAATATATGCTTGAGAATTATTAAGCTCCCCGAAGCTCTAAACCACCTTGAGAACAGAAAAACTGTAAATCAATTCACAGGTAGTTTAGGTTTAGCGTGTGCATGTCCAACAAGTCTAAGTGTCTACGGATGTGATATGAGTTTTGATATAAGTGAGCACTTTATGTTAGTGACTGATAGTGCTTAGTTATAGCCTTGATATAAAGTTCTATACGTAGCTGTAACAGTGCCTATCCTTCTTACTAGCTACAAGCTAGGGAACAGTAGTAGCAGTAGTAGTAGCTTCTATAACTTCACTTTCTTTTACATCTTCGAGTTAGCGTCAAGCTGGCAAATGAGACGTAATATATCAGCCAACCGCTATATTGGCGAGCGCGTTGGAAAAACCTCCTCTATATTAACTCCGCAGCAAAGTCTTTAATTTATAAACAAAACAACTTGATTTCAAACAGCCACAGTTTTCTTCTCCTCGTACTGAGCAGGTTTCGAATCGACTACATTTGGTGGGGCCACAGCTACCTTGCCAACATCCTCCAACTTTCCCGTTAGGAAGGCAAGTGGAACTTTTGGTCCCCAGATAGCAAGTGAGCCAGGTCCTGCGGGAGTTTTCTCAAATGGTGTGTCCTGATTCACTACATCGCCGTCTGAATAATGCTCTACAACGTTGCCGGAAGAGTCGAACCTATAAAGTGAAGATGTATAAGCAAAGGTTCTTAGCGACATAGATCGGATGGAGGCCCTCAGATTTGAAAAGTGATATTGGGATTTAGTGCCTTTACTTACCAGTAGTCGAAGATCTGACTGCCGAGAATGTGCCGCCCGATTCCCCAACAGTTCGTCCAGCCCTTAGTCCTCAACCAGTCATGACCCAGAGTTTGGGTGTCAAAGTCGTTGATTTCAAAGCTGCAATGATGTGGGTAAGCAGCTGTCGCAGTAGCACTAGAACCAACGAAAAAACTCTGTGGGGAGAACACAAATTAGAATAATAGTCAGAACGTGGAGTTTCCAAGTCCTTACATGATGGTCAGTGTACTCAGCACCGAGATCGATATGATTGAAGCAGGTAACCTCCTTGCCGCTCTTAGGATCGAACATCGCGTCCGTAGGCTTCAAATTCAACAGCGTCGTATACCACTTCATCGTGTCGTCATAAGTAGCAGCCGGCACGGCAATACCATAGTGACCAAGTTTGTAGACCGGACTCGGACCAAGCTTGAATCTGCGTGTGTTGCCCTTGCGGTGTTTCTCGGTGGCAGTATTCTGTTCTTTTGGAGAACTGATATCTAATTCGAGTTGAAGATCATCGGGTTTGTCTCTCAGTGTCTGGCCATGTATGAAGCCCACCACAAAGCCATGCTGATCTTTGAGAATGACGACCTTCCCGCCTCCAGGACCCTCATTATCTTGAATAGGCGACGCCCCGGGACGCTTAGCTGCCTTTTCCAGCTCCTTGAAATCAGCAACGATCCAGTAGGCACCGATAAAATGCCGCTTCCCATCGGGTGACTTCTCGGCCACGTAGATGTAAGGGTGAACACCCGAGCCGCGGAGGTATACTTTGGTAGGCTCACATTGAACTTCGATTAGGCCAAAGTCATTGAAGAACTCGACGGCCTTTTCCAGATCGGGGTGTTGGTAATGCACGTGAGCGAGGCTTGTCACAATAATCCTTTCCACAACCGCCATGATGTGTACGCTTTGATAAAAGCTGAAATTGGGATGATGCGGCTGGAGGATGTGCAATATTTACTGACGATTGTGGAGGGCTGCCGTGGCTCTTGAGCAAATGTCACTTAAATCCCTTGGAAGTTGAACTTTAAAACACGGTAATAAAACGAACGACACGGGAATTTTAATGCCAATGTTTAGGCCCTGAATAATGCTTAGATGACCCCTGAGGTGGAGGTGGTGCGGACAACGGACCTTCGGACAAGTTACTTCCGTACTTCCGTACGAATGAATGATACCTAAGTAGTGCATACCCAATGTCTTAACCCAATCCTAATACTGTAGCCCTCTGTACTCTGTTACGAATGAATAATACCTAAGCAGTGCAAACCCAATACTATAACCCTCTGCCAAATTGCCAAAGCAGTGGCTAGATGCCTAGAACTGCCTACCGTAGACTGTACTCTACAGTACTGTATTATTATCGTACCGGTACGACAGTGATCCGTAACCCGACGCCGCGCAATGCGGGGCCCAGCACAAACCCAAAATCCTCCCCCACATCTCCTAGAATCAATGGCGGGGAGTGTATCCATGATTTCTGCGTAATGCCGAGACTCCACTGGCTGTTAAATACCAGGTTTCGGTATGCTTAACTTTCTTTCTCTAATGACTTAGTAGCATGAGCTTGATGTTCATCGAGAAGAAAGAGAGATCTCACTATGGCTTTGCTTACTCAGAATTATCGTACACTGGGTGTGGTTGGTATCGGCCTCGCATTGCTCATTTTCCTCCAGAAGTTGTACCATTTGACAACCTCGCCCTTGAGAAAAATACCTGGCCCATTCATCACAAGGTTCACTCGCGCGTGGCTTCTTCGAGAGGCCTGGACTGGTACCTTTCCCTGGACGAACGTTGAGTTGCACAATAAATATGGTTCGCGGTCGGTCTTGCAGGCTCGAGAAACTTTGCTCTGACACCCTTCTAGGACCTATTGTACGCATAGCGCCGAACGAGTACAGCATCGATGATCCTGATGCAGTGCAACTGATATACGGCAGCAAAGGACGCTTCACGAAAGTAAGTCTGGTATATACCGCATCCTGCTTTCAATTACCCGACAGCGGCGTTTCAACTAATCATCTCAGTCGCCATGGTACGTAGCGAGTGGTCAACCTGGTTCGCCCAACATCTTCAACGACAGCAGTATCGAGGGACATGCAGCAACACGGAGAAAGGTCTCTGGTGCATACAGCATGACAAATCTGGTGCGGCTAGAGCCATTCATAAATGACTGCACAGATATCCTCAAATCCAGACTGGATGAATTTGCCAACGCTGGGACGTTGATGAACATACCTCACTGGGCTACTTGTTACGCGAACGATGTCATCACTGCGATCACGGTATGTCAACTGTGATATTCTGTATTCTCAGCAGCTAAGCTAATTCATAGAATAGTTGGGTAAACGTCTTGGCTTCCTCAATGCAGGCGAAGACATCAGTGAAATCATCGATGCACTTGATCGAGCGACGGTCTATACTGCACGCGTGGGCATGTATTCCGAATGGCACTTTCTCCTTTTCTGGGCGAATATATTCCTCTTCCCTGGCACGAAAGGTATGAGATACCTTTCGAGCTTCATCACAAAAATCGTTGCAGACCGCATGGAGAAGCCTTTTCCTCAAGAAACAGACATATCAGGACCCGCAGACTTCGTCTCGAATTTCCTTCGTATTCGCCAAGATGATCCGAAGAAGATTGGTCAAGCCGACATTATTACTGCAGGCTTAACAAATATCTCAGCGGGAGGCGACACGACTGGAATCAGCCTCACCTCGGCCTTCTACCACATTTACAGCCATCCAGACGTTCTCGCCAAACTCCGGAAGGAACTCGACGAATGGGAACAGAGTTGTCAGGTCAAGCACCAAATGACTTTTAAGGAGTCACAAGAGTTGCCTTATCTCCAGGCTGTGGTCAAGGAGTCTTTGAGAGTGCATCCAGCTACTGGTTTGATACTGGGACGTGTTGTACCTCACGGCGGTGCAACGATTGCAGGCCAGTTCTTCCCAGCCGGGGTATGCCTTCCTTTCTATCCCTTCCTTGACCACGCGGTTCTCATCTAACATTTACTGCTAGACGGTTGTTGGAATCAATTCCTGGGTTGCCCATGCCAACAAAGAAGTATTCGGCCAGGATGTTGACGTTTTCCGGCCTGAGAGATGGCTAGAAGACCCCGATCTCGTGAAGAAGAGAGAAGCATACTTCATGACAGTACGTGAAGGAAACCAGCGAGACTACTTATCTCCAAATGCATTCAAACTAACAATGTATAGTTTGGCGCCGGTCCCCGGACGTGTCTCGGCAAGAATATCAGTCTTCTGGAAATGTGCAAGGTTATCCCCGAGATAGTCGTAAACTATGACTTGGTCCCTGAGCATCCAGGCAGGAAATATAGCACCCACAACGTATGGTTTGTGAGGCAGAACAACTTCAATTGTCGGATTCGTCGTAGGGTTGTTAAGAGCTGAGTATGTTATAATGTGATGAAGCGTAACTTGGATGATGACGATTTTATGATCTTGTCTCAGAAGCAAGAGCCACAACATTGAATCACAATGTACATATTGGATTTTAAGTATATTTCTGATTAGCTGATTGTACTATGGGAACGGTTCGTACGTATAAAGACTGTAAAGTCGCTCATGGAATTATCTCAAGAGTCTCGAGACTTCTGTCCAATTTTAGGCTATAATTCGGATGTGATTGTACTAAATTTTAGTGTACAGGTGCTAACAGTACTCTACTTCCGACATTACATACTTTGCTTGCCTACGTATTTTGCTTTCCCCAACTAAAAGTGATAGCGAATCAGTCGGACCGTAAGCGAGGCCGACGCTTATGTGACTATGTTTTTTATTTCTCTCATATACGTTCTTAAGCCACACAAATTCAAAACACAAAGGTAATTATCTTTAACTAGTACAACCCCAAACAGATATAACTACTTATTTAACACTAGGGAGGTTACATCTATAACTTATATAGATATATTAGTATATAGAGACAGATAAAGTCAGAATATTAATCTTTTTAATAATTTGTAGTTAAAGATATAGAGGACAGCCTGTAGCGGTGGCTTATAGGGCAGGGCATAGCCTGTGTAAAAGCGATAGCGAATTAGTCGGAGGCCGACGATTAGTGAGTTCGGAATAATTTCGTTCTTCAAGGGAAATTTGCGATGTATTTATTTAGATGACTTCGGATTTCAACCGCAAGTAATACTGAAAAGAACATTTAAACAACGTGCTGCAGCTTTGTAAACATATATTGTATAATCAAAAACTTGCTGTGTCTGGGTAGATCAATTTGTACTTGTATATGAAACCATAGTAAATATCGACCAGCTCTTATTCTGTTGGTATCACTAGGATATTCCTAATATACGGGGTATGAATTGGTTTGATTGATATGAGTTAGCTACGAAAGAGTCCGTAGAAACCGGAGGCTATAATACCTTGACTCCCAAGACCTGCTGACTAATGCTCGCGTATTGCCAACATATTCCTTATTCCTATATTCCCACAAACGCATCACGATAATAGTACCAAAAAGATGTATTTTCAATTTGTCTCGCCATAGGTGCCGTTGAATGTTTGGAGTGGAGCATGAAGGTCAAATATTCCAGATAATTCCATAAGACAAACCGGCTACATCATCAGCGCGCATCAACTCTTCCAGCTTTCTCGTTGGACACGAAGGTATAACGTATAATTCAGCATGAGTTATCCTAATCTATTCTCATTTCCAACTCAGTACACGATCGCATTTTCCAAGACTCGACGGCCTCTTTTTACCCAAGTGGATGAACCTAAGCGAGCACCCATAAACTACAATAACTCTTACCGCACTGTAGGTCAGTGTTTCGCCTCAGATAATCGAACAAGAAGAGGAGTCTTAACCCAAAGTTCATGAATATCCTGATCGAGCCAATCGTTTCGCTCATTAACAAGGTTGATATCAAAGTGCCAAACCATATTTGCAAGCATGATGCGAATCTCATGATAGGCAAGACTGCAGAGAAATTAGCCACAACTCTCTCCCTATACTGACTTAGAAGAAAGAAAAGATAGAGAAGAAGAAGGGGCTTACTTTTTGCCAATACAAGTACGTGGGCCGAAACCAAAAGGCGCGAAGGCTGTCTTGTGATCAGATGAATACCGATCATCAGCACCAGCAATCCATCGCTCGGGAACGAATTTCTTAGCGTCGCGGAAGTTGTATTCGGAGTGGTAGCCTGCATAATGAGACCACTCAACCACTGCCTATGAAGCACCGTGTCAACATGGGGCACAAATCAAAACACAAGAGGATGGCGAAATCTGATATTCAGTATTCCAACTTACTCCTCCAGGTAACCACTTGCCGCAAACTATACCGCCTTGGGGTGGCACAAGTCGCATGTTGCCAACGGGAACAGGAGGGTACAAACGTAGACCCTCCTCGATACACGCATTGAGGTAAGATAATGGTTGCAGACTCTGAAGCGCAAGCTTCTCCGCACTATCAAAAGCCCTAATTTCCTCCTGGAGTTTCTTCATCTTGTCAGGATGACTGCAAAGCATGAAGGTTAAGCCACTCAAAATTGTACTCGTCGTCTCGGTACCAGCAATCATGAAGTCGCTTGCACTGGAATACATTTCACCCCTGCGCATCTCCTTGTCGGCACCGCTGTTGATGACGAGGCTCCAGAAGTCGGGCTTGTCGGAGACAACGGACATTCGCTCTTCGACTTTGTCGACGCAGAATTGAAAGTGGTTTGTGCGTGCGTCTCTTATGGATTTGGGCATCATAGACTCGAGGAGATTGTTGATGGAGGGAAATCGCGCGAGCGCGTGCATGATTGAGATGGTTTTCGCTATGCCGTTGACAGCTTCGACCCAGGGGACGTATTTTCCAGTTCTGGGATAGAGACGTCAGTAAAGCGTACTGGGAAAATGTTGGAGTTTCTTTTCTTGTTTTACCTGAGAAGTCCAAGTGGTTCACCAAAGGACAAATCACTCATAACCTATGTGGATATTAGCATTGCAATCTAAGCGAGATAGGCGTGGTAAACGTACGTCGAAAGTCCAAAAGTTATACATCTCGACCAAGTCAATCTTCCCCCTAGGGTCCGTCGAGTCCATATGTTGAATAGCCGCTCGGTCATGCAGCATATTAAGCAAAAGAGTAACATGGCTCTTGATCAAACCCTCTTGTGTCTTCAAAGCCCTATCAGAGAAGGCATTATTGAAAAGACGTCGTAGTCGAGTATGATCCCCATCAACAGCTCTATTGATTCCTGGAACGCCGCTGACGTCTGGTCCATTGTGAGCGGGATCCTTATAGTAAGTAGGCTTGCCAGCAAGACGGTGACCATAGATATCTTTCCATGCCGCAGGGTCAATGTAGCTGATCTCGTTGGGGGCGACGCGCACGATTGGTCCGTACTTGTTGTGTAGGTCGGCAATAACGAATGGACCAGCCCCCTGGAGACGATAGTAGTAGATTGTGAGTAGCGTTGCTCCGAATAGCTTGGGCCCAGGGTATTTCTTCAGTGGATGGAAGAAGAGATTGTAAAGCACTGTGACTGTGGGATATCCAACAATCTGTGACACTGAAGTGTTAGTGCTGCAATACTACCTACAAAGATCGAGCTTAGTAAAGAGAGTAGGATTTACCAAGACCACTAGGGCCGGCAGAAGCTTTTCAGTATCGATGAATCCTGGCATGGTGTGCGGGCAGAGTCTATCTAGCCTCTGAAATATAAAAAGTTGCACGCAAGTTCACACATAGATTATTGAAACCTAGGAGGGAATAATGGGGTTTCAAAACAGGTTGATAAGCAACATATCATGAATGACAAATGCCAGATGCTGTTAGATGGGATGTTTCCCAGCCTCCTTTCTGCTACAGGTATATTGATGACACTATGTCGGATGGCTGTGCCTCATGTTGGGCGGTCTTTCTGAAAACCCCGGCTTGGGAAGGGATAAGCCTTCCCCACATCGACCCCATATGCAAATGCCCGGTCTCCTTCCCCCGCATGTACCCCCGCATGGACTTGACTATTATTTCCGAGGCGTAGTGGGTTAGGCGAAGGTTACAGTACCGAGCTATCGTGGTTTAATTAAAAAGCACTGTTAGTTTGCAACAATAAAAGGGTTAGTTTTGTTCAGATTCCCGCAAGTACGAAGGTTTTGACTTTTGTGAAACCAGAAAGCTACCCAAAAAGTTGAGAATCAGATTCATCAGCTTCGAGTAACTGGTACAGTGCTTTATTATCACATTGTTGTTTCTGGAATCACTACTATGGTGGAAATATCTTTAGACGAAGATATACTGGCTACAGTGAAAGACCGAGTTATTGTACTTGCAGGTACGAATGACAATAGAATCGCAATTTCTTTTATGTCCCTGAACTAGTCCATAGCGAATAGCTCCTAATAAAGCTCGAACTGTATAGGGGGAGCGAACGGCATCGGAGCTGCAACTGTTAGACAACTATTCCATCGTGGAGCCCATGTCTTCTATAGTGATTGGGACGAGCCGTGCGGCCTGGCCCTCGATAAATCCCTCCATTCAGCACCTCAACCTAGTGACGGAACTTCAACCTTCATGCGCCTGGACGTAACAGATTATTACACGCAACTGACATTATTCGATGCTGCTTTCAAAAAGCATGGCCAAGTCGACATGGCGATTTATTGTGCCGGAATTTCGGAGAGACCTGGTGGGATTCTTTCAGAGGATATAGATTTGGAGAGCGTTAAGCAGGCAAGAACTTAACAACATAAAGTTACCGCTGGAACGTGTTGCTAATATGGCGTATTGCTTAGTTCCCCAGGTCTCTCATTCAGGTAATTGATGTCAACCTCAACGGCTGCCTCTATTTCACTCGAATCGCACTTGCATACCTCAAGCAAGGGAATGAAGTTCAGCAGAATGGTGCAGACGGCACGGCTGCTATAGCGAAGTCATTGACCTTGATATCTTCGGTAGCGGGTTTTAGAGAATCGCCTGGTCTCTGCGCTTATTCTGCCAGCAAGCACGGCATGCTTGGTCTGATGCGTTCACTTCGTGGTGTGGCTCCCAAGGCCGTCAACGTCCGTGTCAATACCATCCTTCCTTGGATCACAGACACCCCTATGATCACAAACCACGTCAAAATGATTAAAGATGCGAATCTGCCCCTAAACACTGCAGGCGACGTAGCTGGTTATATCCAGCAGGTTGCTGCTGATCCGAAAATGAACGGCAAGGCAGTATTTGTTGGTGGTGGAAAAGCACTCGATATAGAGGAGGGGATTATGAGACTGGAACCAGAATGGTTGGGAGAGCAGCAGCACAAAGACATGCTACGGCAAGAAGAAGTATTTGGAAAGGTAGGTGTCTGACTGTCTCTTTTGTTTGTTCCTAGTAACTGACGGAAAAATTTCTAGGAAGGGGATTGGTTGAAACTTGGGAAGTGATGACCAACTAGTTTCACACAACTAGAGTGCTAAAGATTTAGCAGCATCCAAAAGGGCATCCATTGAGTCCTATAGACGTACAGTAGAATTAGTACAAATCGAGCCCACCCAAATCCTGTAAATGCTTCCACTTGGCCTCTACATTGTGCCCCAGTTGTCCCGTTGATTCCTTGACTCATCTATATTTGAACACATTGTCATGACTATCGCTCAAACGCCTGCACAAAATCTACGAGAATGTCAGCAGGATGTCTTAGGCAACAAAGCTTTCGGGTGGGTTACTGAGCAATAACAGTCCAATATTCCAGTAACGTGCGAAGCGACTCAATATAAGAACCAGTAAATCCTCCTGGATGCTGGGTTGGGTTATATCTCCTCCACGATGTTGTTCCTTCCTGAGATGACGAGCATATTGAAGAGTTGAAGCTGCAGGACCTGTAATAAGACAGACCATCGTTGGTGGAACAAATCCTATATATTCTGGTGACCACGACCTATAGATTTTGAAAATCTCACTTGCAGGCTGGAAATAGGTCTCGATGCTCGTGGCTAACGCCGTGCATCCTTGACCAGCTGTTTTTTCTGAACTTGTGAATCGATTCGCGACCGTGAGGATGGGTTCAGACACCGAGCGGGAGTTTAGCATGCATGTTGTTACGCGGGCACTATAATAAAGCAGCGGTTAGTGTCCAAGGTCACAGTTTTGTCCGAAGACCGCGCTTACGATTGTACCATCAGACGTGTGAGGATTATCCAGTTACTTTTCGCATAGTTGGTCTCGTCAAATTGAAGCTGCGTGTTATGAAACTTATCGTAGAAGAGGTGTGAGAAGCATGAAATAACGGTTTCAAGAT
The DNA here is from genome assembly GCA_026119845.1 of Pezicula carpinea. Lineage (NCBI taxonomy): Eukaryota > Fungi > Ascomycota > Leotiomycetes > Helotiales > Dermateaceae > Pezicula > Pezicula carpinea. Next base: position 78,575 of record JALRMK010000068.1, on the reverse strand, counting down.
CATCGATACTTTTCTGGGGGACGTGGCGTCTCTGGCAGAGCTCAAATGCGTGCACGGCAATAAAATTTGAAACCAGGAACCATGCCCGCTCATCTTGGTTTGGAGAGTTTTGGAGAGCCTTCCAACATTGTAGGAAATCCGGATTCAGTGCTACGGACTCTACAGGTGTACCTTCAAACCAAGCTTCGTCTGAGACAGGTAGGCAAACGAACATCCTGCTCCTGTCAATAGTAAATGGTCGACGGGCGGCAATCGAGTCGAATGAGTCAAGCTCCCAAACGCACCACCATGCTCGTCGTCGCTCTTCTTTCAAAATCCATTGTTCCACAGAGGATTGTCCTTGTGATGAATCCCTAGCATTCGGATCTTCCTCGTCAAGACTGTAGAGATCCAGGTCATACGCAAACCTTGTACAAGTGGCTACTAACAGATCACATCCTCTAGCCGGGTTACATGCCTGGTTATAGTATGCCAGGAGGATGCAGCCTTGTAGCCATATCAGCGATGGAACTTGTGCTTTAAAGCTTTGTGCTTTCTGGTTGTAAATTTCCTGTGCCTGGTATGCGAACGGACTTCCTCGTTCCTTCACGTTTCTTCCATTGAAGGAGGGCAATTCTGAAAATCGAGCCGATAATGCCATCATTCCATATAACACAAATGCAGACTCCTTTCTCAAGTTGCTATACTTGTGCTCGCCGCCTGTCGTATTATGGCTTTTGTGGAATGTAGGCCGATGGAATAGAGGTAAAAATACTTGTACTCTCTTGAAGTACCAATCGACGCTAAAATGTCAGATCCCTCGCCAATATTCCTGGGCCATTCGACTTACAGATCATCAACAACACTAGCAGGGACATTTAGAGCACAACACGCTTCGGTTTCTGCTTGCGATTCTGCCTTATCCAAGGGATAGATCATGGAGTGCACAGTCTGTATCGGAGATGCCATTTGTTCACTGTGTTGGTCATCGAGTATGGCTAAGGAAGCAACACTTTCAGGGGAACGAGAACTTGTGCCGCACACGCCAGATGTAATGGAGGCTGTGAAGTAATCCATGTAGGATCCATTCTCGGTCTGCCAGGAGTCAGGAATCGTCTCAACTAAACATTCGATCATATCCTGATTTGTGGTGCATGGCTGGCTAATCTGACTTGTGACTGGATTTGGGAACATCTGAAAGTGATCAACCATATTTGCCCACATCGGATTTTCGAACTCTAGATTGAGATCTCCTGCTCCAACAATGGTGTCGGCTAGGGGAGACATTCCAAAATGCGAAGAAAGCTTATGTTGCGGTTGTAATTCTTCCTGGGCCTCTGTTTGCGCCTGGGACTCTTGCTGTGGACCTGTCGGGTTGACCATTAGTGCAGGTTCGTCGTGTGGGCTCTCGCCAGAAATGTAGGACTGACTGTTACTTGACTGACTGTTTCTTGTGTCATCCTGGCCTCTACTCTTTCTCCGCAATCGATCCTTCAAACGGGCTTTGCGCTGAGGGTATACACATGTCGCACATATTCGCGTACACAGCGAGCATTGTGGCCTCGTCCCGTCACCTATGCATTGCTGTTAGCAGACAATATGGATTCCCCTCCTAAGTTTAGGAATCTTGTACACTTCGTTTTCTTCCTTGATAGGGGTTAGCTTTGGAACATAAACATAAAGCCAGGTGTCCTCATGCCTTTTGCACTCTTCGCACGCCCGGTTCGTTCCAGACGGTCGAATCATGGCGACATCACAATCTACACTCTCATACGGGAGGTTCGGATGTGCCGTCGGCATGCTATCGAGAAGCTATCTGTATTCTTGCGACGAGCTGTGCGGAGTGGTCCATCCAACAGGGAGATGTTGAGAGGGGAACTTGTGCCTCTTGGAATCGACTCCAGAGACTTCGCTGGAGCACACGAAGATTCTGGTCGCAAAGAGTAACAAGCTGCAGGTTGTGGTTTAGTCGGGATGATAATCGTTGATGTTGATGATGGTGAGTGCTGCCAGTCTTTCATTGTCTGGGGTGGCCGGGGTGATCACTGGGGTGCGGGGTATCTGCTGTACTGTGCTTTCGTACTGTTCTATCGTCGGTAGGGGAATATGGTACTCGTAACTTGCCGGCTGGATCTTTCGTCTTGGGGCTTGTACTTTCGTACCACAGTACGAGTCCTGCCCCAAAATGCATAATTCACAGCGCCTACAGGCGGTGTACGGAGTACGGAAGCCACTCACTCCAGAGGATTTGGCCCTGAAGAAGTCTTAGTGGACGAGTCAGCTGGCTCCTGTAAGGACAGCGCTGTAATGTTCATGCGCAGCAGGGGCTTCACCCTGCTCCCTCCGCCACCCGGGGGATATCAATAGATCCAATTCAATTGGCCCATAACTTTGGGTACAGGCCTGTGGAGTTGTGATTTATATGCAGTGATCTAAGTAGAGGCATTACTGCAGGGACTTCATCTTGAAGATCCAGTAGTGTACTGTCAATCGACACATCGTGCCTTTGCCGGCATTAGTTCTTCGTTACATTTGGCAACAATCTCAAGGACTTTCCCGTACCGTGGTGTTAGCCGAGAGGGGGTCACTTTTGTGCTTTTTGTTACTATAAAGTACAGTACTGCACCTCTGTACCAGGCTTGGTGCTTCTGAAACTCGCCACAAACTCTTATTCTCGGTCACACCGGAAGAAGACCCGGTCGTCATGATAACGTGACACTGTATATACTACTCAGAGTGACAATAATGTATAGTACAGCCAACCTGTCTTACGCTGCGACAATATCGACAAGGATAAAAATGATGGTTCGGATGGTTGAAACCATTGAAACCAGTGAAAACTTTGGGCATTTCATGACCTACCTACTTTATAAGCCTCCGTAGGAACTCCCCTTGTTGGTTCAGTCCAGAACCCTGTTTCTCGTGAGCACGCCCTTACCCTTTTCTAATGCCCTTATCTCGTAGAGCTTACTACAACGCCTTGCGCAGCACATCGTGTATGTGCCACCACGCTCTAATTCTTTTGCCAAAGATATACACAGGTATGGTTGTCAACGACAAGGCAAGCTGGATGCCTCCAATGGTATTAAACATTTGAACAGGACCAACTACGGCAAGCCAGTCGTTGAGGAAAACTTAACCGAGATATATAAATTAGCATAGGTTGGACGACAATCGCATAGAACCCAGTCAGATTGCGATCATACATACAGGAAAATCCAAACCACAAGAAGTTCTTAATTGTCATGGAGATGATGAATATCTCCACACTGACATCGCGGAAGGCGTCAACGATATACGAGCCCGTGGAGGCAGCCGCGATCTGTACCGAGATGAACGTGAGTCCCCACATTGCGGCTCCAGTTACAGGGCCCTGGCCATCACTAATCATCTTTCCTAAGAGAAAGTACCCTATAGTCGAGACGATAGGCACGCAAATCATTATGGGAAGGCGAAATTCGGGCTCATAAACACCATTATTGCGTCGGGTGAGCCATCGAACCAGGGGATCAGAAACAAGCCCACAAAATACACAGCCAAGGAGTCCTCCAACCACTGGACCAGCATTTAGGTATCCCAGCTGGGCGGTATTGAGGTTGTATGGCGCCACTCCATATATTTGCGCAACGAGAAGGGATATGCCTATGATCCAAACCGTGGTGAATGAAAGAATTAATATAGACCAAGTCACCGTGGGATTGAGCAGGACGAAGAAAGGCCGGGCGATCATGGTCATTAGAGAATCTTCTGAAAAGGAACCATGATAAGGTCTCATTCTCATGAGAAATGACTCCTTGCGTTTTATTGTCGAAGATGTACTCTCGACTCGGTGGACCATCTTGTCGTCTCGTTCTTCTTGATGGACAGCCGGAGAAGCCTTGAATTCTCCAACCATCTCGATATTCTGTATATGCTGGTGAGTAAATATTTGGAAGCCTTGCGGAGCAATGACATACGTCTTTAGAAGATGTATCAATGTTATAAATGTCGCTTCGAATAAAGGCAGTTTCCCAGCCGAAAAAGATAGCAAAGAGCCAAGCAATGCCCAAGAAAATTGACAAGAGGTAGAAAACGTATCGCCAGCCGAGATCCATTGTTATTGTCCCAGCAATCAAGCCAGGCAAATTTGCGATGCCAGATTGAGCTGCGATGTACAAGGCCATGCGGGTACCTCTCTGATGGACATGATATAGGTCTCCCATAAGAGCGTATGTCACGCTCTCAAACATCGCTATACCAATGCCTTGGATAGCGCGAGCACCTACTAGTGAGCCGTAAGATTTGGCCACACCACCCCAGATTGATCCCGCAAGAGCGAAGGACAAAGATGCTAGAAGTGATGGTCGCTTCCCGTACTTACGAGCCAAAGCAGAAACAGGTATACCGACTGCTCCAACGGCGCAGAGATTGTACCCAGTGAGGAGTGAGACTTCAGTGAAACTGATGTCGAATTCCGTAATGAGTGGAATAGCCATGGATGAGAAGATGGGGCCGACGCTAAGATTTCGTTAATATTCAGTCTTTGTTTAGGTACTCATTCTGTGGGTTTTTTACCCCCCGATGCACACAATCGTGCAGTAGCAGTAGAGAAAAAGAATCATATCCCTTTGCCATAGTGGCCAATTGAGGGGGTCATTTGGATCATTCGACGGCTGAGGTACCAAAATGATATGGGCATCCTTTCCTGTTCCTCGCTTAAGGTTGGCCGAATTACTGATCTGCACAGTTTCTTCATCGTCGAGAAGCACAGTGCCAGGCACATGTAGGAGCCGGATATCATGGGACGCAAGGACTCCGAGAGGCATTGTGAAAAAGAATGACGGATAAAATTTGAACTATATCGACGGAAGCCAGATTAAGCTTTAGGGATGTAATAAGAGAACTATGGACAGCCAGATTCCTTTATGCGAGCCATGCCCGAAGATACATCGGAGGGCTTTTCCGAGACTCCAGTATCTGGAATACCAAGCACGGAATGTATCTACCGACGCAGATAGCCGTGTGTTGGTGAAAGCTGAGGCTAAATCAAATTCGTTGTCGTGGAGGGCACGCAAATAAGCGATTGAGCAAGGAGGAACCGGGCACGTGAATACTGGGCACGGGTTTATAAACACGGTGTTTCGGGACTTCTATCGATGCTGGCCGTAACGCGGCGAGAGGCGCACAAGTCCCATGTTCCACTGCGAAGAGGCTGACCGGAACCCTGGGATCCTAGATGTTGTCTTGGCTTTACATGAGCCTCGGCCATTGTCCACCAGATGGGGCGATGTCATAAAAATTGGCTTTGCGCGCAGGTATCGGACTTTGAGATCTCCATCCTCTCTTAGTTTTATTAAGTCTAGTTGCCTCTAATTCAAGCCATAAAACTACGCTTGACTCTGTACTTTCACATCACTCACCACCATAACCAATTCGAATCAATTTACTCTTGTTATCGTGATTTCAACATGGGAGACATCTCGCTTGCTTTCAACACTCGAACGTTTCATTGGACTGACGCCAAAGCGAAGAAAGCCACACGTCCTGAGGATCCTTACAACTATCTTCACGGCTTTGGCAATGAGCATCAGTCTGAGTTCATTCCTGGAGCACTTCCAATTGGACAGAACTCTCCTCAGCTATGTCCATATGGGCTGTATGCAGAGCAAATAACTGGTACCTCGTTTGCCGCGCCTCGTGCAACGTCCATGCGAAACTTCGTCTATCGCCGTCGCCCTGCATGTGTTCACGACTCGTATGAGAAGGTCGCTGACAATCCAACAATCGAGGCCTCATTCCTAAATCCTAGAGTAGATTTACATACCGTGCCTTCGCAAGTCTCGTGGTCAGCCTTCAAGATTCCCGAGAAAGATGCTGGGGCCGTGGACTTTACCATGGGCATCCATACACTTGGAGGAAGTGGACAGCCAAACATTCGGGAAGGACTTGCATATCACATCTTCGCCATCAACAGCAGCATGCCCAACAAAGCCTTTGTCAATATTGATGGAGACTTCTTGATTGTGGCACAGGAAGGTCATCTCTGTATCACTACAGAATTTGGCAAGATTTACCTTCAGCCATCCGAGATCTGTGTAATCCAACAGGGTCTGAGGTTCCAGGTTGATATCGTGGATAAGTATTCTCCCAATGGTGCCCGAGGATATATCATTGAAACATGGGGAACCAAATGGGAACTTCCTGAGCTTGGCCCCCTTGGAGGCTATGGCCTAGCAAATGCTCGAGACTTCCTCTTTCCAACCGCAGATATCGATACCACATCAACAGGAAGTTGGTCAATAGTTTCTAAGCAAGGAGGCAAGTTTTACGCGACAATTCAGGGCCATACTCCATTTGACGTCGTGGCCTGGCATGGAAACTACATCCCATACAAATACGACTTGACCAAATTCCAGTACCAAAACTCCGCCGCCGTTGATCACACCGATCCTAGCATCAACACAGTCCTGACTGCAAAGTCACGCGATCCCCACGCACCGCTCTGCGATTTCCTCGCCTTTGGACCTCGCTGGGACGTGGCACAAAATACTTTCAGACCTCCATACTTCCACAGAAACTGCGCTTCGGAATTCCTCGCCAGAGTCTATGCACCAGAAGCTACAACCCTCGGTGGCAGATCAGAGGTTTTTGTTCCAGGTGGGGCAAGTTACGAGGCAGGATTCACCCCCCATGGTAGTGCAGACAAACGCACCATAGGCGCCATGCATGCTGATTTGAAGCCTATGCGTATTGGGGAAAGCCAGCTTACGTTTATGCTGGAGAGTTGTCGAAGTCTACTGTTCACAGACTGGTCGCTCAAGAAATCAGGAGTGCTGGTCGCGGAAGACACTCCTCCATCTTTCTGGGATACTGTTCCAGTATGTTAATCCCTTCTTGAAAATTAGATCTATCAAATAAGGTGTCTTTTAACTTTCTCTGTCACAGGACCGATTTGGCGATAACGAGGAGGCGCAGAAGCTGTTGAAGGCAATCGGGAGAGCATGAAGTTGCAGAAGTTATATTATTGTAAACGCATTCAGACTAAACTGATTCCTGTTTCAGCATTTCATTTTATAGATAGCAAAACAAATCCACTTTCCAACTTTCCTATAGAAACTTTGCCATCATCCTCTTGCTAATTGATCCGAACCTGTAAGATTACGTCTAAATCTACTACTAGGACTTAGAAGTCTCTATTCAAGGAGTTGCAACCTGCGGTGAGTTGACGTACGCTTTCCCTTAGTCTAAAGTGCCCTCACCGGTTGGTGTAAGCCATTGAAGCACACGTTCAATTTTGTTGTAAGTATACCCACGCACAGCCAGTGGCTGCATATATATGTATATATACCTTTCCCAATGTGTCAAGAATGTCGTACATCCAGGTGTAAATGACTCGGATATGTATAAACTCCTGACACCTCACTCTCTTATCACTAGAGCTCGCAGAGATCTATCGAAGTAAACAATTTCGATACATTCTATAGATACTCGTTACACCGACGTAAAAGACGAAACCGATCTAGAGCTTCTCTAACTCTATTTCCCTTGCAGCAGTCTTGATATCATACTCCCACGCGGCATCAGTAACGGTCCCCCCCTTCGCGTCCTTCTCATGCCATTTCTTGGCGTTTTGTCTTCCGATGTCAACAATCTCTGCACACCTTGGCTTTCGGAGGTTCTGCCAGGTTTTCAAGATTGCTGGAATCTGCGACTTGTCTGTTGCCCGTGCCAACAACTCTGCCATGGCACTACCATCCTCGATAGCCATTCCAGCACCCTGGGCAGCCGAGGGTAGCATGGGGTGAGAGGCATCTCCCAACAAAGCAATCTTTCCGCTGGGGAATATCCAGGAGTCCAAAACTTCCAGATCGCAGAGTTTCCATTCCAACACAGTATCAGGTTGAAGTCCTTTCATTATCTTTAACAGGAGGGGACTCCAGTCTTTGTAGTACTCGACAACTTCGGCTGGATCCGCCTTTACGACATACTTATCACCTTTGGTATGAACAGCAGGTTGCGTAGCGACGAAGTTAAGGAACTTGCCTTGCCGTATTCCGTAAGCAAGAACATGGCAACCTTCACCTATCCTTTAATCGCGAAGCAATATATTAGAGACCCACACCAAACAGGGGTTCAATGTTGACTTACCAACAGTAGTTTGTTTGCTCCTCTGGGTCAAGTATGGCCATAAGCTCTTCATCACCCTCGAAGGCGCTACGTGGAATGATTGCTCTCCATGCCGAGTTTCCACTAAATCGAGGCTCCTGATACCCACCTAGCAGCTCTCCTCTCGCACGAGATCGATAACCTTTTTCGTCAATCGTTAGTCTGTACTTCGTTGTCAGATAGAGCATCTCAACTAACCATCACAAGCCAGAACAACGTCCGCCTTCAAAACGGTACCATCCTCTAGCTGTGCACTCGGCGCATCCCAATTATACTTTTTCACTTTGGCTCCCATGAGGATCTTAACGTTGAGTTCTTTAGCTTTGGCCAAGAGGCAATCGTGTAAGTCCGCGCGATGGACTTGCCAGAGGGGAGCTCCCAGCTGATTCTCCGCATCGTGGTATGTTCTTTCATCCAGCAGCTTGTTGTCGTTATGTCGTAGGAACTGGACTACCTTCAGGTGGATGCCGCACTCGTCAAGAGGTCCTCGAAGACCCATATCACAAAGAACGTGAGTTGCATTGGAAGATATCAGCAGGCCTGCTCCAACCTAAATTCGGACATGTTAGCTTGTATTGCCTTTTTGCTTGTGGGTGATAACTTACATGTGAGAATTCAGGCAACGACTCTAGCAGGGTGACATTGAATCCCTTCTCTTGGCATGCAATTGCGGTTGTTATTCCGCAGATACCAGCACCAACAACCAGAACATCGAGTTTTAGTGGAGCCTCGCCATTACTACTGCCGTTAACGTAACCCATTTTCGAAGACGTATTTGCTAATTGGAACAATGGAAAACAATGGAAGTCAAATTGTATTCAGAGAGTGTGTTACTAAGTAGTCTGGTGTCCCTGGCATTATTCTTAAAGCTGCATCCAAGTTTTCTAACTTAGGTAGCCAAGACCCGTGAGTGGTTGCGGAGTTTCGGGATTTTGGTGTGTTACAACGACAAAGTGCTCGCTTAAGTTGAAGCACCGCTTGACCCCGCATTACTCCGTACAGTGCTCATTGCCAATCCCGCGGGGTTAACGATGGGGGCTACGATAGCACGGGGACCCCGGGCAGTAACAGTGTCATCGGATATGTACAAGATCCGGATCCTATTGTACGGAAGGTACTGTACAGTTGTATTGTCCATTGCAGTACTGTGAGTACGAAGTACGTACACACGAAGTAAACATGAACCCTAAAATTGGTATCAGAATTGCCGCCAGTGACAGCCGCGCGCTATTTTGAGTCTACAGTCTTCAGCAACTGTCACCGTGGCTATAGTAAACTCCCAATAATACTCTCTCATCCGTGATGTTGGGACACGGATGCTATGATCCGGTGGCTTTTGCCCACAGCGAAGTCGCGAACTTGCGAACTTACAAACTTGCATATGATGGCCGATGTAAAGACGGGGTTAGTGAACCCCAGCACAATGCCAAATGGCATGTGTTGTTGTAAAATCACTGATATCATGTGAATTGATAGAGGGACCAACGCAGTGTATTGTTCATCCTAAGCCTAACCTAAGTACCACTACAAGGAGCACTTATGTTTGCTTTCCACGGTAAGATATTTAATTTGATCTCAGACTTTGTGCCGATTTGCATGTATAAGTGAAGAGGCAGTGACAGTAAGCATCCATCAGATAGTAATTTCTTTGCTATGAGAACTAGCAAGGACTCCATGTGCATATTCTGAGTTACAGTAGCAAAGTTGTTTTAAACGAGCGCATAGGCATATAGAGCCTCTTATAAAATTTGAATTCTGTCACCTGAGTGTGGGAGCTCTAAGATACGGCCGGATTGTTAAATCGCTTGTAGCAGTTACTCATGATCTTCTCTTACGCCTTCCTGTCAGTCTGAAGCTATTGCGTTTTAAAGGATAAGAATGACCTCTAATTATCTCCGACATGTATCTTAGCATAAGTGTACCTTCAACCTTGATAGTCTTCTCATTTGCAAGGACTAGGATAAGAACTCCTACTAGAATTGATAGGTGCGCCGCTCATGTAAGGCTTTTACCACCATTGATTCCGAACGATCCTGATCATTACTATCGACAAGAAATACAGACACCTGGCTTCCTTCGAAGATTTTGTCGACCCTTTGTAGCCATACATGCTGAAAAGAGCCTCTAGCATCCTAGCTGTCAAACCTTGTCTTTTAGTACTCGAAATATACGACAAACAATTCGAACATTTCGTGTGTGCCTTCTCTCGAGTGAACGCCAATGCCGAGATGCTGTAACATCGTGCTCTTCCAGCTGGAATAAATTCTGGTTGTTTAGGATCGCAGCGTTCCAGAGAGAATGATGAGCTACTCTCTGACTTTAGAAAAGTAATTTGGCCTTTTCCTTTGTTGGCTGGAACAATCTCCGATTTAATTTCATACTCAGTATTACGCTACGGAGGTTAAGAAGTTGGCCATGGAGATATATAGCTGTCAAGTAGCAATAAAATACATGGTACAAAGGGCTAAAAACTTTCAGTGGCATCATAGTCTATATAATGGAATATACTTGGTACTGTAAGATGCTACTAGACCAAAGAAGAGAATGCTTTAGGGTCGGAAACAGCAGCCGAGTCGTTGGTTCTTAGCGACGTACTGAACGGTCTGTTTTCTACAATAGCAAAAACGGGTTGTATTCTCTATCTAAGGTGCGACCATGAGATCTGCATATGAATCATCACCGGATACTAATTCTTCCACTCCGGTATCATGTGACTTTCCCAGCCCAACAGTACCCCTATTCGTTTTTAGCTGCGATGCATACTTCTAGCCTGGGAACCGATTAAATTAGGGCACACTAGACTAGAGTGCCGCGAAGAGTCACACAGTAAATTTTAGAAGACTTTAGCCGACGAGCTCGACATCGTTAAAACTGAACTGCTATATCTTTGTTTTGAAGGGCCATTGAAATGCTGGAACCAACACATCCTATGTTCAAGAAAGGTGTGGAGAAGACAAAGAGGGATTTAGACACTTGGCGTTCGCGATCGATCAGAAAGGCGTATGAATGGATTCATGATTACGTGTACGTGCGTGCAGTACCTGGCGTGTCAGATATCAAGGATTTCAATGAGTTGCGGAGTGTTCTCAATGAGGATTTGGCCAGGCTTATGTGGTTGGTCCTGGAATAGAACTACAAGGAACTGACGATTAACAGATAAAGATTTTGTAATATTGGCATTTTTCTTTCTCTTCTGAGTTTGGATCGTTGCTAGAAGCAGACTAGGAAATAGCATGCGCGCCAACAGAGGATGGAAGTCTCGAGAACGAGTTTCTGTCCTAGATACTGCTCAATGTCCATCAATGATTTCTACTGAGTCACTGCAGCTGCTGAAAGCAACGATTTGACAGAGGTAAAGCAATGAATTTTTCGCCCGATCCATTGGGATACGATGTATTGATGGTGTCCGTTCAAGTATTTGGACCAGTATGTAGGAGTAAATTAAGTCACTAAACTTCTCGAGTGCTTCGCAGTGGTTAATGAAGGATGATTGCTCCACGGAACAGGGACATTTCCGATGGGTTTCGAGCTCTGGTACATTGGTTCGCTATAAATGTTCATCTCTTCAAAAGTGATCTTATATCTTGTCCTAAAGATCTGCTAAAGAGGATTCTGGGGCAAATTTCAACTTGAAAAATCTTGCAATCGCCCCTGGTGAACGTAGTAGGAAAGGAGAATGATATGATAGTCCCGACTACACTGGCTTTATTCCTCCCTCTCGAAGTTGACGTCGAGCTACTTCAAACACCATAATCTAAGACTTATACAACCTAGCACCAACTCTTCCCACATTTCCAAAACTTCAGTCTAAGCATCCAAAGCCAGCCATGCGAAAATTTCAGAATGGGCTCGCCTTGCGATATAGACTACTAATGAGTTTCCACGAGATTTACCTTGTAAGCATTCTCGGTTTATGTTGGATGGACTTATGAAAATGATTTGTGCACAATTAAGCAAGCCAAACGTGTTGTCTGACCCGTAGAATATAGGTCAAAATGATAATTATTTCGGACCTTGCGCAAAAGAAATGACTACAACTCAATGCCTGAATTTTATTGAGAGCCAATATAGATAGATTAAAAGCTAGATTCGACTTACAATGTCGTAGACTGCTAATGAAACATGCCAATAATCGCCCGTCGACTTGGTTTATCTTTCTCACCAGCATTTTTAGCTCGCCGCTGGTGCCGGTCATCCTGAAGCTGTAGCAACACGCCAAGGACAATAAACAAGCATGCTGCGCTGCGGTTACTCGGAGTTCGAGATATCAGGGGAAATTCTGCGACTGAATCTAGAACTATCATCTCAGTTCAGCTTCGTACATATTAGGATCGGATATGGCGGATTTCTAGTCTTTTATGGTGTCTCAAACCTACCTACGTGTCTAGTAAAATAATGACTTGTTTATTCTTGGAGAACTTTAAAGTTGAAGCTGAATTAAGGTATTCAGAAATCCCCGTTCCCGTAGTGGAAAATGCCCGGTGTGTGGAAAAGGCCGAGGCGAGAAACAAGCCCGGCGACAGCACCAAGAAAGGAGGATCCAAAGACCATGTGAGAACGGTCCTATATAATATAACAAAGACCTGCAACCCTTCAACCAGTATAAAAAACAACCACCAGTATTTCAATAACTTCCAGACTCGAATTGCCGTATTCTCATATCAATTCTCTTTAGACACTTTCCTCCATCAATATGCAACGTCACGTGCCAGACCTGGGAGTCTTGGAGGGCAAGGGATTCGACAAGTATCCCAATGTCGAACAGTATCTCGGTATTCCTTATGCCAGTGTGCCCGCTCGATTCAGACAATCGAAATTGGTAACATCCTTGCCTGGCGGCAAATGGGATGCTACCAAATACGGGTAATTCTTGAGATTTCTCCTTTAAGGCACTCATTCTACGGTATGCTAATTTAATGGTGGTTTAGACCAATTTGTCCCTTCCCAAAAATGGTCATCGGAGGCTCGATTGTGCAGAAACCGTTGCCAGCCCTTCATGATTATGACTTCAACGAGTTTGAGTGTTTGAACTTGAATGTTACGTGCCCCAAGGGCAGCACCTCGGACAGCAATCTTCCCGTGGTGGTTTGGGTTCATGGGTACGTACTCAATTGAAGAGACATCCGAGTTGGGGAACATCGTTATTAACTCTTATAGGGGTGGTAACTGCATTGGTAGCGGCTCCGAGTCTGGGTATGGTGAGTTTTGCACTTTTCTCTGTCGAATTGGCAGCTACTAACCCTCGACAGACGGGGCGCCACTCGTGAACTTTTCAGTTGAGAACGGTCTATCCGTCGTTGTGGTCACAATCAAGTAAGTCAATGCCTTTTAAATAAATTCCAATCTTTACGTTCAGTTTGAAAACATTCTTACACCGAGTCATCTCCAGCTACCGATTAGGAGTCTTGGGGTTCTTGGCTTCAGAAGAGATCCGAAAAGACAACGAAGCTGCAGGTGACCAGGGTGTTGGAAACTATGGTATCCGCGATCAGCTCGTTGCTTATGAATGGGTTAAGAAGAATATCAAGGCTTTTGGCGGAGATCCTTCTCGCGTCACCGCAATGGCCGAAAGTGCCGGTTCAAGTAAGTTGATTTCATATTCACTAGTGTACTTTGAACTGATTGTTTTCCACTCTAGTTGATACGCATATCATCATGTGCTCTGAGCTGCTTGAAAAAGCCCAGCCATTCCAGCAAGCCATTCTTCAGTCTGGTGTAGCTCCTCTTACTACACGATCGCTCAAACACCAGCAGGGCGTGTATGAGAGTATTGCTGGGGTTCTCAAAATCCCGGCTGATGCATCTCCTGAAGATAAAGTCAAGGCAATTCGAGACGTACCAGTATTTGATCTGATCAACACTTACATGCCAGCCCTGAGATCGCCAGTTCCATCATGGCAAGGCACCGTGGATGGATACTTCTTGAAGGCTCGCCCTAGAACAGCCACCATTGCAAAGCAATCATATCATCCTAGCGTGAAGCGAATCATCATTGGAGATTGTGCTCAAGAAGGACTTATCTTTGCCATGCCACTCACTCACATGGCGTGGACGTATGACAAGCTGCTCCCTCTGGCAGTCAAGAAGTTGGGCGAAAAGGATGCCGAGGCGGTGTTTCAAGCCTATGGCTTGACAAAAGAAGCATCGCCAGCCGAGTTCTTCGACGCCGTCATCAAATTCATTAGTGATGCCGAATGGTCTCAACCAATTCAGGCTGTGGCCAAGTCGTTCTCAAATGGGGACGTTTTCTACTACCACATGTCAGAGGGAAATCCATTTGATGGACCCAACAAAGGTATGTCAGATCATCTACTAAACTTGCTATAACCTTGTTGACTGTTTAATTTCTAGGCAAGGCTCACCACACTGTCGACCTTCTTTACATCTTCTTGACCTATCAAGAGCATCTCCCTGAAAATCTTGGAAGGATGGCCGAGAACTTAGCAACACACTGGTTGACTTTCATCAATGGTGGCATACCATGGACATCTTATGCCCAAAGTTCCAGTGGAGATTCGACTCTGATGTTCTACGGTGGGGGTGGAAAGTGTGGCGAGGGTCCTGAGAAGGCCAAGCCAGCATTTAAGACGCTTCAGTTGACTGAGTCCTTGCAAAACAGGATTTCTGAGCTCGGTGAATGCATGAGAGGTGAGGACGTTATTGATTGAAAGGTGATGCCGATGGCTACATGTCCTCACTGGATACTAGAACCAGACAAATAAGATTTGTAGAACCGCATATAGACTGATTGGTTTTAACAATACGAGAATATCATCAATGACTTCCCAAACATACGAAGAGAACCAACTGAGCTTGGTGTTTATATGAACCTTTAATATGGCCTATTCGATGTCGATAATGACTCGCCTAAACTATTTCAATACCTCACACGAACCATCTACCTTGCAAATTTACCCTATAGTTCAAGAAACTTGAAGCGTAAATCAGCTAGCACCAGTACATACCGCAAATATATTACTCAAGAATAGATCTGCGAGGGTTAGGCTTTAGTAACAATTATAAGCATAATATGTCCTAACATTCTCGCTTCCTAAGCACATTTTGCCTTCATGATAAGGCGTTACATATACGCCTCTCATAACTGTTTTCGTCTTTCCATCACGCACAAGATTTTCATCTAAAGGAAGGAAAAGAAATTGTAGAACAACGCAACAATGCTTTTATTTGCTTTTGTACTTGTCCTTACTCCATAGCTATAAAACCTTTCGCGGGTCTAGTACTCACATCTGTTAACGGGTTGAGGGAGAAGTGTCGAGTTAGACTTGAAAGAATTACGTGAAAGAGTCTTCGTCAAGTACTTGCAGTTTCTTTCAAAGATAGAAGGAGACCTGTCCCTTTGAATTGATGCATATCAAGTTCAGAGTTTGCCTTGGTCATATCGAGAAAGTCAAAAATGCTTAGTAAACTGGTTCTAAAACCCTTCATCCAGGTCTTCCGAGGTCCACGCTTCTATGTATACAACAACTACTAAATATACAGAGTTGTCATCAAGACCTCCGACTATTCAATGAATTCTTGACAGAGAATAGCAGCTACTGGATATCAGGTGACCCTTTCTGGACTATCCCGTCACGAGATCTACCGCATCTTCTCTCGGTTGCATAGCCGGAGAATCTCTCGGAGTTTCTTCACTGAATCGTGTTTTTGTCTGCTGCCTATCATTTGTGTTTGTGTGCATGACGAGCATGATATTTCGGCTGAAATGTCTCATTCAATGGATACAGAACTTTGTTCTGACGACTTAACAGGGCGGAGCGTTTGGCGTTGTTTCGATACATTGCCATCCAATCGTCACCCCACTAATGCCTCGTCGCTAGACGGGCATTGTTTAAAGTGTGGAAACCAGATGGGCGAGTGACGTTCGTGCGGAACACTAAATTTTGTTGAACACATTTATCTCGGCATCGTCGACCAGAGCATACCTAGCTACATACACAAGCCACCAGCATTGAACAGATTTTGAAAGCGGCGACTACAGGAAAACATCAACTCTCAAGATGACAAACTCACAGCAGCTTTACAAAACAGAGGCGCTTAGCGCTCACCGTCCAGCATGGTGGAAAGAGTCCAACGTCTATCAGATATACCCCGCATCGTTCAAAGACTCAACAGGATCTGGAACTGGTGACTTGAAGGGCATTATTTCCAAAGTCGACTACTTGAAACAGCTTGGGATTGAGTGTGTCTGGCTATCTCCAATTTTCACAAGTCCACAGGTTGATATGGTACGTATAATTTATCTCGGAATTAAACAATCATAGCGGTTTTATTGACAGAGATTACTTCCAGGGTTATGATGTTTCCGACTATTACACAATCGCCCCAGAATACGGCAGCGTTGAAGATGTCGATACGTTGGCAAAGGAGCTCCATTCCAGGGGTATGAAGCTGGTGCTTGATCTCGTGGTGAACCATACTAGTGACCAGCATGAGTGGTTCAAAAATTCAAGAAGCTCAAGAGACAATGAGTACCGAGACTGGTACATCTGGAGAGATGCCAAATACGACGAGAATGGGAATCGACAGCCGCCAACCAATTGGAAATCACATTTCCAGGGTAAGTCGAGTTATTCTCTTGTTCATCATTGTGTATCAGCTGATCCAAGTACAGGAAATGCTTGGGAATGGGACGAAAAGACAGGCCAGTATTACCTCCGTCTCTTCGCCAAGGAACAGCCCGATCTGAACTGGGAGAACCCCAAGGTTCGAGCAGCGGTACAAGACATCATGCGATTCTGGCTGAATCGTGGAGCTGATGGGTTCCGAATGGACGTCATTAACTTCATCAGCAAGGATCAAACCTTCAAAGATTCTGACCCCAAGAGTGGCACCTTGCTTGCAGGGTCAGAATACTATGCAGCAGGTCCACGATTGCATGAATATCTCCAAGGACTAGGCAAGATTTTGAAGGAGTATGATGCCTTCAATGTTGGTGAGATGCCTTTCGTGAGGGATCCGAAGGAAGTCATCAAGAGTGTGAAATTCGACCGCGGGGAATTAAACATGATCTTCCACTTTGAAATGTAAGTTTTCTAGTTTGGGGTACAGAAGCGGGCCACTGACAATAGATCGCAGTGTGGATATCGATCATGGCCCAGAAGGCAAATTTTCCAAAGGAAACTGGACTATCAAACAACTCAAAGGTATCGTCGCTAAATGGCAGACATTCATGCACGAAAATGGCGGTTGGAACGCTCTCTATATTGAAAATCATGACCAGCCCAGAAGCATTAGTCGATTTGCCTCTGACGCTCCTGAACACCGTCAGAAGAGTGCGAAACTGCTTGCCACATTCTTGGGATTCCAGGCTGGCACTCCGTTCATCTATCAAGGTCAGGAGTTGGGAATGACTAATGTGCCTAAGGAGTGGGGAATGGACGAGTACAAGGACATTGACTGCTTGAATCACTGGGAGTAAGTAGTTTTCTTTTTCACGTGTACACTATCGATGCTAACATTAAACAGACCTCTAAAGAAGTCAACAACAGATACCAAGGTCCTGGATGCAGCGCGAGTCGAGTACCAGAAGAAGTCCCGCGATAATGCCCGTACCCCTATGCAATGGGACTCAACAGTAAACGCAGGCTTCACATCACCCAACTCACAACCATGGATGAGACCAAACACCAACACAAGCGAAATCAACGCTGCATCTCAAATAGACGACCCTGCATCGACCTTTAACTACTGGGCAACAATCCTCAAGGCCCGCAAGCAGTACACGGACATCGTTGTCTACGGAACCTTCAGTCTTATTGATCCTGAGAACGACAAGATCCTGGCTTACTCCATGACTTCTCAAGATGGGCAGACCATTCTCGTTGCTTGTAACTTCACAGCTGAGATTGTGACCTGGAAGGGTATCACGGGCAATGAGAGGGGGATAGTTGTCAGCAACGCCGGAAAGTCCGTTGAGGATTTTAAGGGAAAGAAGGATGTTTCTTTGGGTCCTTATGAGGCTTTTGCGGTTCTTATTTGAGACAGCTTATGGTGCTTGATAGTTTCATATCACATAGAGTTGGCACTAATCCAAGTGAGCTAAAGAGTTTTATAATATGTGCATAGTGCCCAAATGTCGAGAGTTCGCCGCAAAAGGCCACGTCCACAGCCTTTTCGTCAACTACTGTTATTTCCAACTGTCACTCGCTTTGTTCATTGCTTCAACGATCCCTAAATGGCTTTGCAAGTATAACATGACATGACCATTTCCCCCACTTCCGAAACCAGGGCGGCGGTATCTACCATCCACTTGGAACGTTAATGTACATAGCCCTCAATATTACGGCCGGGGATGAAAGTACGACAATAGATGTCCTTAGGGCAATCGAGAAAGAAAAACAACGAGCGGGGAGGTTGATGCGATCCAAATGAGATATGGACCATGACCAGCTTAAAGTATTTTCTGGATTGCTGCCAGGCGACCGGTATAAACCTCATTGTATTGAAAAGTCTGAGTTCTCATTTGAAATACCAATAATATGGGTTTCCGATCCATCCCAAAGATTACTACTGGACAAGAAGCGGTCCAAAGTACCCGGCGATTCCGCAGCATTGAAAGAATTGTTAAAATTTTGTAGTTGCTCGAACAGGTCAGGAGATGGAGAAAGAGATGTAAGACTCTCCACCACATTTGAACCCCAAGGAAGGTCGATGAAATGCGGAATTATTTGTTGGAAGTTGTTGATATAGTCATTCCGCTCATATTGATCCTTGCTCAATTCCCTTGAAGAGACAAATTCAGGGGGCGCTGTCGTACAGTCAAGTCCCAAGTCCAATGTATGGTCTGAAGATGCAGTGCTCTCAATAGGCCATTCTATTTCCTCGATGCGAGAGCTGGGTTCCATGAGCAAGGGTGGGCAATTTTGGATGCCGTCAATCTTGTTGCATAGCATTGAGATAAGCTTCTTGTTGCCGCCTCGACAAGATGCAAGGACTCTTTGTAGTTGGTTGAGTATATCTCTTGGGCCATCCGCGAGATCCCATAATACTGGAGATTCATTCGTGAGTGATTCAATGACTGCAGTAGCAATTTCGTATATCTTGAATTCCTTTTTGAGACCTTAGTTTCTCTCAAAATGGACAGGACATCTTCTTCACCAACTTACCATGGTTGGGCCATGCGCTTCTATTGCAGCGTTTGGAACTTTTGAAATTACCCCTAGGAAGTCTTGTGCGATTTGTATTGGATGGGAAAGTGATTTGGCCCTCGGGAACACCTCTGAACTTCGATTATTCATTGTCGCCTTCCACAATAATGCACACATCCATTGTCGCGTCACGCAAATATCAGCTCGTTGAACATCACTGGTTGAAACTCCGTCGATAGGAACTTCTTGGAGCTTCTGCTGTAAAGAATCAAGACAGTTTCTGCTGGCAGGTTCCATTGCACCTTGACTGACGGAATCTCCATCTGCGTTCTGGAGGATATCGAAAGCTCCAGACTTATCAAAAATCCAGAAGAGGTTGATTAGTTTCATGAAAGCTGGCAGTACTTGGCTCTCATCGTCGCCATCCATTGATGGGAACAGGACATTTGCCTTCAACACGACTGGAAGTTTGTGCAGGATTGCAACACCCCTATGAGCTTAAGCGATAATCCATCAAAAAAGATATAGAGACGAACATACCTTTCGGTAACAAATAGTAGCCAAAGAATACGCCTGCGAATCTGCTGTTCGGCCATTGAAAGATTAGTGTATGTCGATTCCTTATGTAGTCCCATGATCTGAGCCAGTGTGATGGCTTCTCTTAGATAGAGCAAAGATTTGACACCGCCAGGTTGTTGGTTCTCGTGGTAGATGTGCAAGAAGAATGCAATCTTGAGGGCATTGAGGTTCACTTGTGGACCGGCTTTATCCAGAACTTTTGCTCGCTGGCATTCAGACTCCATTGAAATGGCTGTGGTAGCATCGTCCTCGGTTCGATTGAGCTTCAACTGTGCTATGGTTGCTGCTGCTACCGCATTCGCCAAAGCATATGTTTCCGTGTCGTGCTCGTCCCTTTGGAGTGAAGCCATCACCTCCTCCACCGCAACAATCGGCCACACTGCGTACAACCGCAGGCGGTAGACACATAGTCGAAGCACTAAAGAAGCGATTGGTGTTCTGAGAGGAGCTTCATTCGTTCTTCTCTACGTTAGTACGTCTTTTACGTAGCGTCAGAGTTGAAGATATACTGTACTTACTTTGCAGCCGACGTTTCAGGACTGGGCTCAACTAAAGAGGGTGTTTCTGTGTTCGGTGCTGGAGACTCATCTGCAAAATTTGGTTGTTGCTGAGCTTGCGCAATGACCTGTATTGTCTTTGCCCGCAAGGACCTAGGACCACGAGCACCCTGACGCTTCTTGAAGGTGCAAGCTATGCCAACGGCAATACAACCATCACAAGGCGACACTTCCGAACACTTGATCTTCCGTATTTTGCAGCCATCGCAGGCCCGTTTGATGACTTTCCGCCCAGTCACTTTGGGTGACGACATGATGCCGTTATTTCTCTCATGTCCGCTGTCCTGATACTCCGGAACGACTCTCGGAAGTTGAGTCGGAGGCTTAGGAAGGTAGAGTGTCACGTAATTGTAGCTTTCGATGTCGTGCTTACAAGGATGCCATCAATGAAGGGTGCTCGGCGTGATTGCGGGGTTCAAAGTTATTGCAGCGCCGCGGCCGTGGCCGTGACTCGAGGCCCGTCGCTTAAATCTAATGCCAGGATGCTGGATCGCTAATTCAGTAATGCAAGTTTGAGTTGCTGTTACGCTGAACTGTGGAATGGAGTTGAGTAAAATCAACTCTCTTCACCCTTCATATTGAAAAGCCTTTGGATAATCAGACACAACGGTGCGAAACAAATGGGAATATCTTTGAGTAAATCCATCATAAAATGATTCATTAGTGCCGTAAAAACAACAAGCCTATTTTTGCCAATTCAATACTTGAACCGGAAATCAAGGCGTTTATTGCCGTCCAACTCTCGGGCCTCCTTGTCATTCTGATAAGCAAACCGCTCCTCGACCGACATACTACTCCAAATATCCTCTTTCTTCTTGTTTAGGTGCTTTAGATACCATCCTTGGACAAGGAATGTGACGAGGGCGAGAGCGCAGATGGAGATTAAAACTTTGTTTCCTTGGTGATAGTATGGTGAATCGTACGAGCGATAGATCTGAGAGCCGATTAAGGAACCGACTTGAACAATCACGTTGTATGTGGCTGCAGTGATGGCTCGCTTTTTGACGTCGAAAGTATTCTCGGATATCCATGAAGACACGATTGGATGGAAGTATGGATCTAGAAAGAATTAGTGGTTGGTGGCGGAATCAGAATAGAAATTTTCTTACAGCCAGAGATGAGTGTGATCATTGAAAAACGACCCCAGTCTCGACCTCCATCAGGCAGCGTAATGAGCGCAGCAAGGATTGGTAAGATCCAGAATTCTCCAAATATGCAGTGGAATGTCCTTTCGTTGAAGAAATCACTGCTGTACGATAGTGCAAGCATAGTGATAATCTGTAAGACAGCCGAAGGAATCGTAAGCATGTTTGAGTTAAAGGTCGAGAAGCCGATTCGCTTTAAAGTCAGGGTAAGATAGGATTGAACGGGGGTTGCTGGAATATAAGCCACCAGACCGATGAAGTATAGTCCCCACATCGAGGAGTCACTCCAGGCGTTTTTGATATCCTTCCAAGTTGCTGGCTCTTTGAGAGCAGTAAGTCCCTTGGCAGGATCGTCTCTCAAAATTCGATTGACCATGATGACTTCTTCACGCTCAGTGTACCACGACTTGCGAAATATAACACCTTTTGTTGAAGTTGGCGAAACAGGGAGCCAGAAAAAGCTCACAACACCAATCAAAAAGGTCAAGAGACCCTCAAGCAAGAAGAGCCAAAACCACCCTGGCTTTCCACCAATGCCTCGCATTTCAAGAATTCCAGCTGCTAGAAGTGCGGAAATGACTCTGGCAATATTGAGAGTTGACCAGAAAGCGGCAAGACGGACAGACAGTTCCTTCGATTTGTAGAAATAAGTGGCAAACAGAATGGTACCAGGAATGAATCCACCTTCGCAAGCACCGATCAAAGCTCTTGTAATGTAAAACGAAGTTCTGTTGGTCATCCATGCTTGGGCCCATGAGACCGTACCCCATAGCATCATCATTATCGGGAGGACAAATTTGAAGCCAAAACGTTTGGTGAGAAATTGAACAGGAAACTCGGCAGTTAGGAAAGCCAGAAGCTGGATTGTTGTCCCGTTGTTGTAATCATCAGTAGTTAGACCCAGGTCCTTGAGGAGATTGTCTGCCGTCGCATTTGATAAGTTTCCACGATCAAGCTGCAAGCCGAAGAACTGTCCAATTTATTAGCTTTCGAAACAGAAGAGATGGCAAGCATAACCGTACCATAACACATATCCACGACAAGAGATATAAATCGGTCTTTCGAACTACTCTTCGTTCCTCCTGCTCTGTCCATATCGCTCCTGGGTCAAAACGGTGTCGTCCTTCATAACTCTCATGGGGTGGAAGGGCATCCGAAAGATGCTCACGACCAACTTGCGCTACTGAATGGTGAGAGGTAGCAACATCATTGACGCTGGAGACTTTGCGTTGTAAGTCCGCGAGGTCTTTGTCCATGTTGAGGAGCAAAGCTACGGACTTGCAGCACTTGAAGAACGAGAGCTGTAGCAATACGAAGAGTGGAATATCAGCAAATGATCACTATGGCTAGACAACAGAAGACACTACCAAGTCCTCCTTATATGTAGGTAGAGTTTAGGACGCCATTTCAAATTTTGTTTTGGTCCGAGGCCATCGCTTAGAGCAAAGAAAACGGAACAGAGGCCGATAGCAGTAAGAGTGGCGCACGAACGATTTGCGGGGTACAAGAGACCGACTCATTGGGTTGCCTTTCTATTTGCTCGACCTCCGACATTTTCTCCGGCGAGGTTGGCAACCACCAATTTTGCTTTCGTACACGATGGCGCCATTTGCTTGAGTCGGTCGACGTCTCGCCATAATTGTACCGTCAGACGAGATACACACACGGACAACCCAGCACAAGTCTTCCACTTATGGCATCCTTCCCCGGATTTTGTGAGTAGCTCCTGCAATATAAATAGCGAGTCCAAAGCACGAATTTAGAGGCTTGTATCACGCCATACTGCAATCTGTTGTTGTTTTACCTCTTCGGCCTCATACCTCTGGGTGCATTGAATCAGTCGCTGCCTTTGAGCTCTACTGTGCCTTTCATACTATACAGTGCGGTTACCAAATCAAGACCACCATAAGATCCCAACCCGCACTATGCCCTCGGCAGACTATACAGAGTCCACCATCCGTGGTGGTAATGACCAAGCCCGTACTCGATGCCTTGTACCCATGGTAAACTCAGGCTCGCTGGACAAATTTCAGTACAACGACCTCACTCCTGTGATCGGCCGTGAGTTTGAGGGCCTTCAAGTAACAGATCTCCTGAAAGCAGACGAGCAGCTCATCAAAGATCTTGCGGTGACAAGTATGTTGCAATCGCGGAGACTTCGACGTACCAAGCTTAGTGTTACATGCAGTCTCCGAACGAGGTGTGGTATTCTTGAGAGATCAAGATGTTTCGCCGAAGCAGATGCAAGAGCTCTGTGAAAGAATCACTGCTGCTGCCGGCACCGTAGGCACAAACGTTTCCTGTCCAAGTCCTACACTGACGTTTTTGTAGCCAGAGTCTTCGGGTCTTCATATACATCCTCTGACTGAAGCTGGAAGCGAGCTTGGGGATCAAATCAGCGTGATCAGCAGCGAGAAACAGAAGAAGGGAGGCGGACTAACCCACCAGCTTAGCGACGTAAGTCGCTTTGCAAGCGCTGGATGGCATGCAGACATCACGTTTGAACCAGTGCCGTCGGATTATGCAATGCTCAAAATCCACACCCTTCCTACAACAGGTGGTGATACTGTGGGTCATCCACGAGTGTATTAAATATTAAACGATCAAGTGCTAATCTAACCCAGCTCTGGGCATCAGGCTACGAAATATACGACAGACTATCCCCAAGCATGCAGAAGTTTCTTGAAGGTCTGACCGCAACACATGATGCGAAATTCTTCCTGGAAGAGGCAGAGCGCCTTGGAAACCCACTGAGAGATGGCATCCGAGGTTCACCTCTGAACCAAGGCTCTTCACTTCAAGCCATCCACCCAGTCATAAGAACAAATCGTGAGTATAGGAAATCACCGCTTGGGTTTACGAGCTAATATATGTACCATAGCGGTGACCGGATGGAAGTCTGTCTTTGTGAATAAAGGTTTCACGAAACGTATCAACGGAGTTACCCGTGATGAATCCGACATGCTCCTTAACTACTTAATCAACCTTGTAACTCAAAACCACGATGCCCAGGTGCGATTCAAGTGGAAGAAGAACGACCTTGCAATTTGGGACAATAGGAGTAACTGGCATTGCGCAACGTACGACTATGAAGCTGCGAGAGCCGGTGATCGAGTGTGCTCGTTGGGAGAGGCTCCCTATCTGGACTTGACGAGCAAGGGACGGAAAGAAGCTTTGGGACTTTAGTCCATCACAAATTAGACGTATGTAGCCGTGAAATTTACGGAAATTTAATCCTGTTTGATCTTGTAGTTATCCAGTGACATTGATGGGCCACGACTAGCCTGAGAAGCACTTTTGCTAAAACTGGTGTCCGCCGTGATTTGGCTCTCAGGATAAATTAAATCAAGTCAACACAACCAATCTCCATTCGTTTTCTTTAATGGAGGAAGATCTCCCAGAACGTCAGTAGACGTTATACAGTGACTCCGACTCCCATCAAATCTCTCAGGGCTTCCTATAACGATAGTAGAGAATACTTCAGCGTGATTAGAGCTTCTACAGAATCTAGTCAGAGCAAGACTTCTGCTTCCCTTGAATTTCTTCTTATGGTCTCCAAGCCGGATAAACGCTGTTATTTGTAATTTGTAATATATATACAATATATTTTCAGGACGAAGTTCACTATTGCATTCTCTAACAAGTAGGATGGACAGCCGATCCAGCGATGGTTAATGATTTCGACATGATAGCCCATTTAAGCGAGCCCTCTAAGACTTGGACCAATAACTCCCAGTTCTCGTTCCCACTTTCAATTTAGCTGCTGCTACTACTAGTAGTACTACTACTACTCTCTTCTCCCGCTTTCTTTACTTGTATTTCATTACTGCTATAGTGGAATCTTTTCGTTATCTCCTTACTTCTAGCCTTGCTGATGCTTTTCTCCTTATCGCTATAGGCTATAGCCACCTTTGTTAGCCGCAGGGTCCATTCAGGCGTCAGCTGCTTGTACTGAATCTTGCGCTTTGTCATCTGAGGGTGCAGAAGGATTGAATCCTTTGCTATGATAGTGCGCAGTGTATGGGACCTGTCTACGGCGCTGGCTTTCATCTAACAGACTAGAGGTAAGATTCGCTACTATATATTTTGGCTTCTACTATATAGCAGTTATATTTCATTTCCTCTAAGGCACCTTAGGCAAATGGATTCCAACCGCTCTCGACCATTTGCAAAGCTCTCTTTGTAGCCTCATCCAGATCATCCTTTGGCAAACCAAGCAAATCATTTGCCAGGCCCTTACTTGACTCAAAGTGGCAACCACCGCCTGGAAAGAAGACCCGGGCATACAGAGCCTTCGCGAAGCCCGTCATGCTGCCCTTTTGCATTTCAATCAGTCCATCCTGGTGTCGCTCGGCTGATGGTTGGTAGGAGATTTCCCAATCCGTGTCGGTGGTGCCCGTCACGCGATGGATACTATCGAGCATGTCTCGTTGGCTGACCGTGAAGCTATCAATATAGACGGGCTTGTTCTTCCATTGCGAGAGGGCTGGCGACGCACCGTCCTCGGGCAAGCTCAACAGTGCGGCTACAGCCCGTCCAGTCTGTCTCCAGGTGGTTACGTTCATACGCGTCTTGCCATCGTCGTAAAAGGTAACCTTCTTTTTCATAATGTCGAATCCGAAGGCATGCTCACCCAAAGCCAGACTCCACTCGTACCAGAAGCCAGATACCATGGCAATATACGATGCACCGAGACGCTCAACTTCCATACAGTTCTCGAAAATGCCGGCGCCGCTAACGGTTCCATTGCGAAGAGTCTCGTTGAAGACATCGAAGCCATACACGTTAGGCATGATGTAAGGAACGCCTGCTTTGACCGCAGCCTGGACGATCTTGCTGTGTGTACCCGGAGGCGCCATAACCGATAGGGTGATGATGAGAAACTGTTGACCTTGCAGGGCAGAAATAAGAGACTGCCCATCATCGTCATAGTTGACTTGCGCCACCTTCACGCTGGCAGGCAGGGTGGCATTACTGCTCGAGCGTGTCACAGCTGTGACCGTGTGTCTGCCAGTCTTGAGTAGCTCCTCAGTGAAGTGCTTCCCCAGATGGCCACTAGCCTATATATGGTCACAAACTAACACCTGAGTAAGGATGAGGCTTGCTTACACCAACGATGGCAACCTTTTGGATTTGATTAGACTGAGCCATGATTGATGTAGTTGTGAGGTGAATGCGAGATGGTGCTTTTGTGTAGTGAAAGGCGCTTTAAGATAACACTCTGAAAACAAAAGTAAACGCACGTTTTTGTTGTATACTTACAGAATGTAGAGAATAAACTGATCTATATATACCCTATCTTACCTGGGAGCTAACTCTGATGATGCAAGTAGGCCCGGACTTAAGCCACATTTCGGAATTTATGTAAATTCCGGGCTGCTGTGAAGGAAACTTTTGAGCACTGTCCACGCATGCATCTACCATCATCCTATAACCAGACGTATGCACTTTGTTTTGATGATGTTGCCTTTTCTAATGGTATAAGACACTGTTAGCGTTGTGCTCGCCGGCCTATCTTGTGCTTTAGCTAGCCAAATCTATCCCGGGATATCCGAACACCACTTTGCTTCTTGAAACTCATCACTTATCTACTACCCTTAAGTTCTGCTTCGACCTCCTCCTCAACAATAGCTCTGACGCCCTCCCATCCAGCTCCCTTCTCCACCACTCTGACTCTCTTCTCCTTCTTCTCCAAGCCGATAAACTCTTCCGGCAGCACTTTATCAAAACTAAAATCCTGGTGCTCCTTCAAAGCCAGGGCAACGGCGTTTGCAAACTTTGCTGGATGAGCAGTCGCAAGAGAGATGTGGTGGGTATCTGCTGGGGAAGCCCTCTTCATTGATCGCAACGCAGCAGCAACGCCTATAGCAGAATGTGGGTCCAGAACGTAACCACCCTCATTTGCATAGAACTGCTTGATGGTGTCTAGCGTCTGAGCATCACTGACTCTCTCACTCTCGAAGTCACGGCTGGCAGATTTGAGGGTCTCAGCATGGACACCAAAGCCGCCTTTCGACTTCAATTCTTTCAACCACGACTCAACCTCTTGGCCTGCCTGCTTCTTGTTCCACTCGTCGTCCATACCTGCCCCCGAAGCAAACTCGTAGGCCAGAAACCAGAGCAGACGCTCGAAGTTGCTTGAGACGAGAATGTCCATTGCAGGGGCCAGCGTCTCCTTGACACCATCCTCATGTGCCTTTGCTCCGTCTGCAGCAATTCCGCCGGCGGCTTCAACGCCATGTAGGGCCTTCTTCTCGTAGTGCCCAGTCTTCCAGAATCGATCGAGAATGTCGTTCTCGTTTGTTGCCACTACCAGCTTGTCTGTGGGAAGACCCATGCGCTTCGCAAAATAGCCCGCCAGGATATCACCAAAGTTTCCGGTAGGTACAACAAATCGGACTTTGTGTCCTGGCTTATACGATGGTGACTTTGTGAGATTGAAGTATGCGTGAAAGTAGTATGTGGTTTGCGCGAGGATTCGTGCCCAGTTGATAGAGTTGACGGCTCCGAGATTGAGGGTGGAGTTGATCTTCGGGTCGGCGAAGAGAGCCTTGACCGTGTCCTGGCAATCATCAAAGGTACCCTCCACGGCCAAATTGTGTACGTTTGCGTCAAGTACAGTGGTCATCTGAGCTTCTTGAACCGGGCTGACTCTGCCTTTGGGGTGCAAGATGAAGACCGAGACATCCTTCTTCCCTCGCAGACCATAGATAGCTGCAGATCCAGTATCACCACTTGTTGCGCCAACGACTGTAAGATGATGCCTCGCCTTCCCCGTCTTGCCCTCATTGCGCCGGACGAGAAAGTATTCGAAGAGATTTCCCAAAAGTTGCAATGCGACATCCTTGAAAGCGAATGTCGGGCCGTGAAACAGCTCGAGCAGGTATAGGTTTTCCTTCTCATTGAGTGTGACCAATGGCGTGGTTTCTGGTGCGCGGAAGGTAGAGTAACTCCGATTGATGACTTCTTTGAGATCTGCTGGGGGGATTTCGGAGGGTGAGATGTAGAGGGAGAGGATTTCGTAGGCCAGGTCGGAGAAGGGGAGGTTCTTCCATTTCGATTCCCAGTCGTGGGGTAGTGAGGGGATTTCTTCTGGGATGAAGAGACCGCCGTCAGAGGCCAATCCCTTCAGGACCACTTCCTCGAAGGAAAGCTATATACAATCAGTATTTCCGCAAGAAGCCTGCGCATGCAATTGGTAGTCGTACACCGTAAGATCCCCCTCTGGTTGACAGGTAGCGCTGCGAGCGGGTATGGGTCTTGTCCTCCTCGACAACTTCCGGGGTAGCTGCTGCTGCCGGCTTTTGCGTGGGCACAGCCAGCCCAACAGGCGTGGCGTTGTCAGACATGGTGGGTGAGGGTGCGGGAAAACAGATTGAAGCTGTTGATGCGAGCATGCGAGTGAAGGAAGAGCGCAGAAGAGCGTCAACGTCGAGTCATCCGTTGCGCAATATTTTGCCCGGTCTCGCACCCCGCCATCCACCGCCCACGTGGGAGTCAGATCACGTGTCGTAATCACGTGCAAGACCTGCTGGACCTGGCCGGGCTTTTTCTCTCGCAACACCGCTCGCTCTACTTCGTATTCTCTCTGCTGCCAAGTACTTTTGCTGGACGAACACTTCAATCACGCTCACCTTGGGTCAAAGTTGCTTTTGCTGTGGTGCTATATGATGTTGCGTGGGAGAGCGGGAAGAAACAATGGAAGTACTGGTGGCTTGTTACTGTCGTACTTGTCCCTCCCCGAGAGCCCCGGCGGGGACACACGGCCCGAACGCCCCGGAGCTTCTCCGCATCGTGCTCGGCCCGAACTCATATAAAGTAGCCAAGAGCTTCTCCGCCATGACTACGCAAGTATACGGACGGTACTGCTTCACCCACAGGAACATGTATCGCACAAGCATGGTTGCACTTGGTCGGAATCAAGGACCCATACACGAAAGTGTATCATGACGCCAGGAATCAAGGGAGAGTCCATGGTAATCGACCGTCCCATAGAACAGCCTTCTCCAAAGCTGCAGGCCAGAAACACGGTAAGAGATTGCAATACGAACGACAGCCGAGGAGGATCGCATCTCCAACCCTGGGGCAAAGGCAACATGTTTGACTATAGGCGCTGTACTGTACTGCATACAGAGTTTACGTATTATGCCGCTTCAAGAATCAGGTGCCTAGGTCAAGCATTCTTGGCATCTACATCTGGCTAAATGAGCGGCCTATACGGCTTGGAAACACAGGGCCATGGCGAGGCGGTCGTGGTGGTGATATATATAAAGGGACGACTTTCCCACTCGCGGCGTGATCCAAGCTTCGCCCTTTCGCAAAGCTCACCACCTCGCACCTAGACCACAGCATGAGGTTCTCCAGTTTCGCAAGCGTTATTGTTGCAGCTCTGGGCGTATCTGCCTTTCCCACGGACTCGGCAGATGCGAGCCTGGCATCCAGAGCAGACACGAGTCTTGTTGCTTATCTCGGCGTCTTTTTCCTTGGCGACGAGCCCAGCATCTATTTCTACCAAAGCAACGGCAATGATGCAGTCTCATTCCGTGCTTTGAACAATGGTGCTCCAGTTCTGGTTCCTACGCTCGGAACCGGTGGAGTTCGAGATCCGTCGGTTATCAAGGCCAACGGCGAGGACAAGTGGTATATTGTTGGGACAGATTTGGATATTGCCAAGGTATGTTTTGCAAAGGCCTTCACGATGCAGGTTCCATGGCGTGGATGTGACGCGTGAGAGAAGGGCAATGCGTTCAGCACGCTGATAGAGATAGACTACATGGGACGCTTCCCAGCGAACAGGCTCCCTCAGCATTTACATCTGGGAGAGCACGGATCTGATCAACTGGGGCACTGAGCGGGTTGTAAAGGTTGAGAATGACGACGCTGGGATGGTTTGGGCTCCCGATGCCATATGGGACGAGAGCGAAGGTAAACCCAAGACTTTTCCGAGAACACGAAGCAGAGGGTTGGTACTAAAACTCAACAGGTCAATACCTCGTCCATTGGGCCTCCAAATTCGTGAGTGTTATTACGGTCCAAAGATGTCGTACAACCCTTACTAACAATGTTCGCAGTACGCAGAAAGCGACACAGAACATACCGGTACCCCCAGCATCAGCCAAATCCGCTACGCACACACAAGCGACTTTGTAACCTTCACGGAACCCGCAACACTGATCGACTATTCACCAACCTCACTTATCGATCTCTGTATCCTCAAAGTCAGCGACAACTCCTACGTCCGCTTCCTGAAAAACGAGACAGCAACCAACGTCTTCATGGAACGTTCCGACACCGGTTTACACGGCACGTGGACTCGTCCAGGTGGAAGCCAAGCAATCGTCCGTGCGTCAGTCGAAGGACCTTATGCTTACCTTGACAATCTTGTCGAAGGGAAAGCAACGCTATTGCTGGACTATTTTGGAGCTGATGGCTATCATCCTTTTACGAGCACGGATTTAAGTTCTAATACCTGGACCGATGCTGATCGAACGAATTTCCCGTCCAACTTAAGGCATGGTTCGGTTCTAGGCATTACACAGGCGAGTTATAGTGCTTTGGATGCGAAATGGGGCTGAAGGGTGCATCTACAGCTTTGATTTTGAGCCCTCAAGTCTTGGTGCGAGAGGGCCTGTATGCGCTGCATTCTGGGTATCCCATCGCTTAAAATGTGCTGCATCTTTTGCCATGCTCCAAATTTTGATGTTATTACTTCCTGTTCACCTTCTCAGATCTACATTGGCAATCTAGCATGCTGTACAATTCAATCAAAAGATGTCTTGGCCATCTTGAGCTCTCTCCTGTACCAGCAAAGAATAATCGTAGCTCCAGGTCCCAAGCCAATAGCGCATAATATTATCCCGGCAGTGGAACTTCCAAGCGCCGCCTTTGACTTTCCTACACGCTTGAGATCCCACTCGGCAAGGCTGCACCATAACAGTGAGGCAACGGACAAGATGCAGAAGTTTAGCTGCCAGAAACTGCGAACGCCTTCCATCATTGACACGTCTGTTGCTTCGAGATTTGGGAGGAAGACTTTGGCGAGCGAAAGTTGTGAATTTCCAAAGACGCTAATGATAATCCAGGTGTGGAACAGAGTCAATCCCACAAATGTAAGTAGATACACTTGTTTTAAGGGTCTTGTGTCTGGCAATGGTACACTTGCTTTTGGAGTGACGTGCTTCTCTGGATATAGTTTCTTATAGACCGTTGAGAATATCCAGAGCAGGACATTGACATAAATGACTGCTGGCTGTGCGGCGGTAATCAGCGCCTCGGTCATATTTGTATCGGAGTATGGCCAGAACATCAGGAATGTGGGCAGCAGGTAGCCGAGAACAAGTGCTGGCAAGAGAGATTTAGCCAGAGGCGTTGGAATTTGTCTGGATATGGGCCACCAATACGTTTCGTCTCTAGACGTGAAGACATAAGCTGCGTAGTAGAGTGGCGAAACGATGGACATTCCCCATGTCTTTCCCAAAACAGCCCACATACTTGTGCTGTGGACGATTAGTTATTTACTCATCACGGAATTTGAGAAGCTTCAAGGTGAGAGACACTTACAAGCTGATGAGGGTCAACTCATTGCGTTTTCTGCAAGCTTCAATTGACCACACCACCACCATGGCAAAGAGAAGAGATTGATATTCGAGATGCAGAAGTGAAAGCCCTTGGTGCCAATTTGCGACGGCAGGCATGGACATAGCTACGAGAAGTGCAAGTCCTTTGTCGATCCAAGGAATGCCTGTATAGTTGTTTCTGAGCCTGAAATTGCTGTCTGGGAACCTCGAGTTCTTGAGTGTGGATGTCAACTGTTCTCTCAGCCCCAAGCTGGCAGGGCTCATGTACATTTCCCAGTAACCAACCAGAGCGAGCCCAACGAAAATAGTGCCTACAAACCAACCACGCCAACCTCTTGGGGGTACTCTGTTCCCGGTATCATCATTGTAAGGAATCAAAAGGGGACGGGTGGGCAATTTTACCATGTCCAGCTTGATTCCTTGGGGGACGTTCCTTGACAAATTGAACAGGACATTATCAGTATTTGTCCACGGTAGAACTTTCAACGCAAGGAATTTGTGGACAGCGGTTTCCATGGCCTCAAGACGCTGTTGTTCGTTCGCGTCATGAATCAGTTTCTGCACTCTTGCGTAGCGCGAGTCCTGGGTTTTGTTGAAGGCTACTGAAATCTGAGCATCGGTAAGGGTACGACTTGGCGACTTTTCAAGTTCCTTCACCAGATTATTGACCAGCGTTGCGCTTGTCTCGATGGCGGAATTACCACCATGGCCCGCAATAGGTTCGAACTATCCCATAATGGTCAGCCTCAAGCTTTCTCTCTGTTGAAACTAATGGAACTAACCGTGTGTGCAGCATCACCAATGGTGATGATTCGACCAAAGTGCCATCTTTTATAACTGTACTTTCTAAGCGGAGACATACTTGACGACACCTTTTTCTTCACAATGTCGCCAAACGTCAAGCCTGGCATGATGGGATCATTTTCTCTCGCTTTCAGAACCGCTACTTCATCTGCCTTGGTGTATCGAGGGATCTCGGCGCCGAAAAGCCGATTCTCCTCCATCTTGAACATAAACCAAAAGACCCGGTCATGGAGCCCACCTAATACTAAATATGATCTGTTTTTGCAGAACACTGACGTGAGGGATCCGGCCTTGATACCGGGACATGGTGAAGAGATTCCGAAAATGGTGCTATAGTCACAAGGC
Source organism: Pezicula carpinea (assembly GCA_026119845.1). NCBI lineage: Eukaryota > Fungi > Ascomycota > Leotiomycetes > Helotiales > Dermateaceae > Pezicula > Pezicula carpinea. Next base: position 45,336 of record JALRMK010000068.1, on the reverse strand, counting down.
ACCACTGAAGGATAGTCAGTCTTCAGCTCTAAAGTTTAACTCTAATTGGAAGTCGTTGTGGCCCGTGGGATCCTAAAACTTACTATCCTTTTCACTAGCTGAGAAGTTGCTCCCATCCACTTCATTCCCGATTCTCCGCATCTCTTCTCTTACAGCACTATGAATGCCATCAGCACCGACAAGAATGTCGCCAGTAAATACAGCGCCATCCTCAGTTGTTACTGTGACACCTTGGTCGATCGTCTCGACCTTCGAGACACGCTTGCCGGTGAAAACCTTGGACTTGTCCTCGAGGTGGTTATAGAGAACCTGCAACACCAACTGGCGATCCAAAAAGGTCACTGGATATCCGTGTCTATCTTCATATCAGCGCTAACCTCGGAATAAAGCATTTCTCTCATCCACATACCGTTCTATGAAAGAGTCCGAGACGCCTTCATGCTCAACTAATAACTCCCCTTTATCGTTCCTAAAATAGAAGTGGTCGACAGGTGATACTAGTTTTCGAATGTCTTCAAACATGCCTAGTTGGTCAAGGATGCGAGAACCGTAGGGCAAAAGTCCAATGCTGGCGCCCACCTGGGGAGCGATTTCTGGGTAAGCTTCGAGAATAACATAGTCGATGCCGTTCTTCTGGAGCATGTTGGCCAACGACAAGCCAGCAATGCTCCCTCCGGCGATGATGACCCGGAAAGACTTCTTGGTAGACATGGCTGGTCTTCGATCAGCTGGGCACCGAGAACAAGCTATTTTTCCTCAGTCGGATTATGAACTCCTGTTAATAGTGGCCTTGAACCTGTTGGGTGTTAATTGAAAAGATCGCGACGCAACAATCCTCTCACTCTTGTGTTGCTTGAAGTATCTGGTTCTTGAAGAAGAGTTGACTTGGGGATTCTTTCTTGAGATGAAGAGTTCAGAGGGATTTGTTTTATTCCCACTGTAGGAAATAGAGTGAACATCGTACGAGTACTTTGTAGCGATGCTACATTAGGCGATCTACAGCTTCCTCATGTAAGTTCAACGTCGGTGACCTATTAGAGCTCTTTATACGAAGTACTCTGAATCTAAATGCGTCCTGGCGCATACAAAATGTAAGCCTGCGTCAACACCCTTATCTGGTACGGGGTTCGTTGCATTGTACACCGATATTTGGATTCTCTATAATAATCTAGACAATTAAAAAGCAGGGCGGTCAAGCTTTATCATTTATTCGAGAACCTCGTAACGTAACAATAACTGATCGCTATGAATTTGTAAAGTATCGAACTTTTACCCTTCTCTCACTCTTGGAGATTTTAGCATCCCTCTAATGTAGCGTCCGTTTATACAAAGTCTCACATATCTTTAATATCTTTATACAATCATCCTTATATAAGCATTAAGTGGATATAAACATATAAAAACAAAAGCGTATCTTAAAATCGTCGAAATCAACAGGAACACAATAAAACCCTATAGATATACATACATAAAATCTAAACCCTCGTTCCTAAAATAGCTGTCGATACAGTTAGGACCGTCGTCTTAATGTGATTTATAAGCACAGCTGTGAAGATAACAAAGCGAACGGAAAGTTCTATAGATAGCTTTATAGAAAGGGACAGCAATGATAAGTAATACTAACAGTAATTCCCAGCCTGCGGCTAGTCGTCACCTTCAGATTTAGCGCTATTTAAAAAAGAAATTTCGTATTAAAACCCGACTTACGTCAGCTCTATCTTTCGCGGCAAGGGCGTAAAAAGCTATAGATACGAGAGAGCGCCGACAATGCATTGGATTTTTGCCCTGCCAATCGGAACTAGGTGTTAGTAGCCAGCGATGATTTGACTGGTTACCATTATAACTCCAGAGATGCAGTCGGGGCCAGCTAAGCGTACATTGATGCTCCACGGCAGGGGCTGTATAGAAGACTAACCAACACATGGCGATTGCATAGTAAACAAAGCTTTTTCTTAGCCAGTAAGAGCGGGCAGGTTAGTAGTCTTGTTGCTAATACGGCGCAATACCAAGTAAGCACTTAAATATCAGCATACCGTATAGACAAGACCAAGCGGAAATACATAGCCGAACAGTTCAAGTGTAGTACGGAGTTGTTCCCGCGTACTAAGCTCACGTTTCCAGCCTGAACTCCACCATGTCACTCTGAGGCAAACGTGGGGACGGCGAGCCTCGGAATTGTATATCCTTTTCGCTAAGACGCAGGACGAACTACATAAAGCACTTCGGAAAAGAAGAGGAGGAAAATTATTACACTGTCCAACGGGCCATTAATTAGTTCGCCAAATTATAATACTACAAGCAATGTAATCCACAAATTATAAAGTGCCCTCTACATCTACAAGTTTGGAGTTTCGCGATGGACGTCTGTAACTGTCAGAAATATGCTTAGTAATCTGGCGAAGGCCTTCATCCGAACGTTCCGGAGGCCTCAGTTCTGTAACTATACAACTACACAACTACTGAATATCATCAATATTACCTTCCGCTGTGCCTCAGAATCTGACAGTGACGGACGAGGAGGCTTGACTTTCAAACAACTGGAACGTGATTGTTTAGTGGAAGAAGAGAGCTGACCAAGTACATTATGCTATAAAGTGTATTATTGACCCTGTATCATTGTCGAACTCTGTAAATGCTTAGTCAAATTTGACGGCAAGCCTTCCACGAGCCTTATTTGCCCGCAGCGTATCGATCATCTCTTGTACCTGATCTAACTTATAGAAAGTTACATGAGGCCTGATGTTATGTTTTGCCGAAAATTCAATGCAGGCGCCCATCTTCTGCGGAACACTGTTACTAGCACCCCCGACACGGTATTTGCCAAGTGCGAGTTCCAAAGCATTCAGTGTGATGCCTGCTTGAGGGATACCAACAACCATCATGATTCCATCGATGCGTAGAAGGCTTGGTGTCGAGTCATATGCTGCCTTGGAGTTTGTGTAGTTCACAGCTGCATGGCAACCACCGCCGGTGATTTCCTTTATCTTGCTGATGTAGTCTTTGTCAGTCTTTGGGTTGAAGCTGTATTCAGCTCCGCCACGCTTAGCCTCTTCAAGCTGCTCGTCCACGAGGTCGATAGCGATGACTCGGTAGCCCAAGCTTTTTGCATACTGAACACCTAATTCAACATTAGTGAATAATCCAAGTTTAGGTTACATACACTGAGAACGCACCTAGATGGCCAAGTCCCCCGCATCCAATGATGGCCATCCATTCTCCAGGATTGATTTTGGCTCCTGTAACGCCCTGCCAACTGGTGACGCCTGCACAGAAAAGAGGTGCTGCTTCGTAGACATCCAACGCATCCGGTAAAACAATGGCATTTCTCCAATGTGATACAGCATATTCTTGAAAGAAGCCGTCACGCCCAAATCCAGACATAATCGGAGTCCCCTTCGAGCACCAAGCGTTGTGTATCTGGCAGCCTTTGCAGTCATAGCAGACCTGTTCTGGGCATAGAAAGCCAATCTTTGCGCCAACCTTCAACGTGCCATCTCCACAGTTTTCGGGGACCGACACAATTACGCCAGTTGCCTCATGCCCTATTGTAACTGGGGCACCGTCATTAAGTACAAGTCCTGCCTCGTTTGGCTCGAAGAGCATAAGATCGCTGTGGCAGAGGGAGGCCGATGCGACTTTGATCAGCAACTGATCTTTAGATGGTGTCGGGAGAGAGATGGTGTTAACGGCGACCGAGTTCGTCTTGGAAACGTATTGTGCAGCCTTCATTGTCTCCGGGAGACGGTGGGGGTTGTCGATTGAGCCCATGCTGAGTTGAGTAGTGTTTGATCTGTGGGTACTCTGGACCAAGAAGCTTGTAAAAAGGAAACTGTAGAGGGATGTTCAAAGGGAAAAGAAAAAGAAAAGCTGCTGTAAGTAACACGCTTGATATATGAACCAAGGCGGGGAAAACAGCCACTGTCCGTCATATAACCCAACATAGCAACCCGAGGTAGCGTCCATTACAGAGCAAGCAATGTTCAGGTCACTAGGTGCGATGGCTGCCGAATTTAGCGGGGTTGGTCGCTGTTTTATACTCAGTGCCTTTGGTATTTTTCTCGGTCGCTTTTTCTACCCACTCCTCCCGGGTTCTTGCTTCGTATCAGTCGTACTGGACCTCCTTCTAAGAGGCATACGACGCTTACAACGCATAGGGTAGTGTGAGGAGATCACCAGAATCACCATTAGCTGCCAAGTCTCGTAGGATACCGTCTTTATATTAGTACAACAACAACACTTACACCCTTTTAACCCTTATAATAATAGATCTTCATAGTATTCTAACCCTACTGTATCTACGCCTTAGAAAAGAAGTAATAGAAGAAAAACTTTAAAATAAATAGATATTAAATAATCAACTTCATCAGAAGTAATTAACTTCTACCAGGCCAAATGTCCGCAGTTTAGGCCGAAATACAAACGAGGCACGTACGTTATACGATAGGATGTCAAGATATAATGTCTCCAGCTCTGACACTTTGACGTGCTATCTGCGGCTGTATTACACGTAGAGACTCTTCATCGACAGCTTATTAAAACCCAGCAGGTGTTATCGGGAGCTTTGGATTTCAGAGCAGCCACCCTTATATGCTTTATGCATATCTGCCTCCTTCGGAATTCGACAGGCTAATGTTTAGCTAACTGTGCTCTCTATTCCTCTACAACGGCACATCGTCTTCTAAGCTAAATCTATCTTTAGTATCAATGCTATGTCTTGGGGGGTTTACAAGCACTTTAGTGACTTTGTTACCAATTACTCCTCCGGTTGATACTGCAAGGTTGAACATAAAGATTGAGCTACAAAGAAGGATGACTTGAAAGATTGTGGGTACACGACGACTTTTTCAAGGCTTACTATCTTGAAAACGTGATATGCGCGAGTTACACTAGCTCTGCGCATTTGCATCTCACACTTCTTAGTTACTTTCTCCGTCTCTACAGCTTCAAAGGGTACACCGAACAGACAAACCCTCGTCACGTAGGAAGAAGTTACCATAGACCGAATGGTCAACGGAGGCCCTCGTCTACCTCGGTGTTACAGACCAGGACGTCAAGTTGTTATCCATAATTCTCTATACCTAGTTTCCTGAGTTACGGAAATATTGCGAGCTCACAAGCGGAGAAATCAGTAAGTGGTTTTGCAAGCTACATGTATTGTGTTCGGACAATTTCTTTCACACAGACGATTAATAGGTAAGAAGCCTTATTACACCGAATCATGTCTCCAAGCAGAACGATATCCCGACCAGCGTATGCTACTTTTATAGCAGGAAAGGTAAGTTGACGGCACTCCACTGGGTGTCAATGGGATTCTCTCGGCACATCACAAACTGTCGACCCGCAATGACTTCACGCAAACTTTCGAACCGAAATAGCGAGGGACTAATACAAGTAGCACAACACTAATACGGAAAAAAAAGAAAAAGAAAAACATAGAAACGGAAAACGATACGCCACTCTTTGCAATATTGCTGTCCCCAGCTTTGGGACTTCAACAAGTCGATGGAATAATCAAATGAGCATGTTTCTGGGCCTCGTAGCGACAGCGCTGGCACTCGCCACAACGACCACGGCCACATCTCCAACAGCAAATGGCATCGACAGCTGGAACGTCCTTGGCCCAAACCAACCGTTCATCCAGGACTCGCACAGCATCTTCAGCACGCCTGAAGGCGAAGGCTGGCGATCACTGCCCTGGGACGACGTGTGCCGACACACCAACGAGAAACTACAAATGCCCAACCCTGGCGACGAGAAGTTCCAGCCATGGACACAGATCATTGATGCGCATCGCAGAGTCACCATGCCGAGGTTGCCTACCAATTTGCAGGTTTCCCTTCCGTTCCTCCCGTTGAAGAGGGAAGATGGCGTGGAGTTGAGTGGATTGGCGTGGGCGGAATGGGGCGACAAGGCTCAGGCTATGGTTGCACTGTTCAGGGCGGCAGAGCATGCTGCGCAAGACGACGATGGCAAGAGTCGTGCCGTGCAGAAATATGAGCTCAAGGAGCGGCAGGAGTTGGTGGAGCTGTACAACCACAAGGTCTTGTGCTTTTACAGCTTCGACATGTGCAACACGACGGAATACGCGAATGAGTTTGTCAAGGCGAATTCCGTGGCGTCGCAGGAGTTTTTAAAGATGCAGAAGTATATGGAGTACCTGGCTGAGCAGGAAGGATTATTTCGGCTGGGCAAGGCTCTCCAGAAGGCCTTCCCCGACATGCGAGAGGCCATGGAGGGCTTGGATAAGAAGATGCTGAAGAAGCTTGGTTGGGGATATGGGTGGTGGTCTGACGTGAAATATTCCAAGGGTCGGGGACCCAAGCACAAGAAGAAGAAGAAGAAGACCAAGTCCCCGGGGGGCTGGGAGTACCACACGTACCTGGAAAAGCCGATGTGGAATTGTCTCGAGAAGTGGAAGTTTGGGCACTCGTGTACGGCGTGCTTGTCGAAGTGGCTCAAGGGCGAGTATATGAAGGGGTGTTGAACAAAGGATGTTTGTTTGAAGCGAAGTGTATGCTAATAGATAGAAGTATCTTCTGTTGTACTATGGATTAGTGCAACTGTCATTGCGGTTGTAGGTTGACTTCTTCTGTTATGCTATGGATTAGTGCAACTGTCATTACGGTTATAGGTTAACATCTTCTATTATACTATGAATTAGTACAATTCTTATTACGGTTGTAGGTTAACCTCTTCTATTGTACTATGAATTAGTGTAATTGTCATTACAGTTGTAAGTTGACTTCTTCTGTTATACTATGAATTAGTGCAATTGTCATTACCGTCATCGGTTGACACGGGCGAAGAATTGAATGGATGTATGCAACGTAAGGTCGGTCCCCTCGTTGAGGAAAGAGGATGATTTATGTTGGAGTGATTCGAACAAGACTGATAGATAAAGCAGAAAGACACATGCCAAGTCGTGCGTACGTGCGGTGGCCCAAAGGCGTTGTCCGAAAGTACAAAGCGTATCGAACGTGCCCCGATGACCGACAGCCATGTTTACTGCTGCATCGCGCGATCAGATGTCCCAAATCATTTGCGCGCAAGTATTCAGAACAGCATTTGTTGTACCGTTCGTCCTTTGTTGAAAGCTAAGGTACCGTCAAGATCCTTTTATACACCCATCCCCCTTGGCACGTGCTTGTCCCTGACGATCCATCGATGCCACCAGATGCCAAGCCACCATCGCTCAGCCACCTCTAAATCCCCTAATAAGATGGCCAATAGATTTACCCCAAACAGCGTAAGCGTCTGTCCCTGTTTCTGCGCCATGACATCATTACACGCAAATCTTGGATATCTCATCTCAAGGCTAGACCAAGGCACAAAACAGGGTTGTTAAGTTGATTGTTACCTAGGTATGTAAATATAAAGCATCATCATGTGATGCGTCGCAGCTCTGGTCTCGTTTCTCCGTCGACTCCCTCACCTCCTTCTCCTCCTCCTCTTCCTCCTCCTCCCATCTTTCTTCGCCAACACGCGTCGCATTCAAGGGGAAGAAGCAAGAGCAAGAGCAACAGCAAGAGCAACAGCAAGACCAATTGCAAGTGCAAGTGCAAGCGTTGGACTGGCCATTGATTCAACCACACTCGCAACACCCATCGCAATTATGCACAACAACATCTACGCCCTCCCACCCGTGCTGCTGCTCGTCCTGCTCCCCCTCGCCCTCGCAGCCCCGGCACCCTCGCCAGCAGCAGTCGCAGCGCCCCATCCCATGATCACGCCCCGGGCGACGCTCGACGACCGCATCCCGACACGAGTGCGCCAGCGCGGCATCATCAGCGACATCACGAGCGAGCTCGACAGCTACGTCGACAGTCTGGTGGGAACATATCCCTCCTACATCGCGAGTGGCGTGCCCAATTTCTTCCAGGGCTTCCCGACGGGGAAGGATGTCGAGAGCAGTCTGGGCATTAGCGATGGCGATTTGGATGCGGCCCCAACTCAAGTGCTGAACATCCCGTAAGCAGGCCCCCAACCGAGTCGGGCATCGAATGGAGGCTAACCATGATCTGCTGCAGCTCCTACGCAAACTGGACCGAGGAAGGATGGAACCTCCGATTCCGTGGAAATGTCTACAAGCAACCCAACATCTCCGAGTCGAAACTCAACGATCTCGCAAACGTCTTCCTCGTAGGAACTTCAGTCGAGGCCCTGCCCACGTCGCAAGCAGACCAAGCCCGTAACTTGACGGCCGAGATCTACATTGTCCAGCAAGGAAACGTCAATGTCTCGTTCCATCTCGAGCCAGCAGCAAGCGCAGGTGGTGATGGGGAGGCCAATGGGGGAGGCGCCGTTACACCGGCTGGAGGATCGCAGAACATCACACTTGTAGGAGAGACCACCGATGAAGGTGATTTCGACCAGTTCCTCATCCTCGCAAACGTCTCGGGCCCAGGTGGATACCTAGCACCAGGAAACACAACCACCAACCTCCAGCGCCTGAACGTCTACACAGACGGCACGCTAACCGGAAACGCCACGAGTTATCTCGTGCCAACATCTGGTCTCACCATCATCTCCGACATCGACGATATCCTTCGCATAACCAAAATCTACGAGCCAACCGAGGGTCTGCTGAACTCTTTCGCTCGTCCGTTCACCCCATGGATGAACATGCCCGAACTGTACGCCAATTGGTCTGCCAGCATCCCCGACTTTCACTTCCACTACCTCACCACAACACCCGAGCAAGTGACGAGAAATTACATGGAATACATCTACGCAACCTACCCCGGCGGCTCCTTCGATACGCGACCCCTCAATTTCAGTGATGTCTCGGCAACCCTTAGCATTCGAAAGTACTTGCTCGAGAGAGTCTTCCAGACCTTCCCCGAACGCAAGTTCATCCTCATTGCGGATACTTCCAACTCGGATGTTATGAAGGACTACCCGGCCATGGCCACCGAATTCCCAGGACAAGTCCAGTGCATCTGGCTACGCAACACTTCCGCAACTGACGATGGCGATAAATTCCCTTATGATACCAGCGGATTTGAGGGTCTCAACCAGAGCCAGTACATGTTCTTCCTCGTACCCGATGACTTGAAGAACCTCGATATTGTCAACGGCCAGTGTTATAACAGCACCATCCCACAGAACGTCACCTTCAGCACGCAAGGATTGCCGTTTGGATTGAGCAAGAAGAGTGATGCGGGACGATTGGTTGCTCGTAGATCCAGTGTATGGAATAGTGCCGTGATGGCAACAATGGCGGTTGTCGTTGGTGCACTGTTGGTAGGATTGTGATGATTACATGCAATTGTTGTGCATGTTCCTGGCGTTTTGGATTCGTGGCACATATTTTCTGCGAATTGATTAGCAGCATAGCATAGCATCATGTATATGAATTCATGTATAATACTTATCCTCCAATATCCGTGTCTTCTTCCAACAGTGAAGAAAACAAGTAAAATATAGCGCTACAGTTTCAAGGCTGTGATCGAAGACTTGAACAAGTACCTTGCGTCGAGCTAGTCTTACGCTGCAGTTGCTACAAAGCAAAACGGCGAACGTAGAAAGAGGATAGCACATGATGTTTGGTCAAAAAAATCACTACCATTTCTTCGAGTTCAGTATATCCTGCGTAGGTGCGCTGGAATTGGCATCCGCCTGGAATCAAGCTGTGCATCTTGGATCTGATGCGATACCCTTAAAGTAAATATGTTCAAGTTTGCATTGGCTCAAATAACAAGAAATACTTATTTATGCCGCCCGGATAACCTCAAACACTGCAGTTATGTCTCGTCCCTTCATCGAGACCACTCTCTCGCGGTGCTCTTCCCTAGAAGAGCCATGTTAGCACCCACAAATGTTAAGGTCCGAAATAGACAGGGCTGACTTATCTCCAAAAAGGAGGGGTTGTCTCCGTGAAGAGACAACCCAGGACTGCCCACCACTAGGCCTGCCCTTTGATTTCAAAGAATCAAAATACATTAGGCATCTCCTCAACTCAGCACACCCCCCTTTCAATCCTACCAAGACCCAAGAGAACAAACTCGACACAGCGTAAATTCAGAACAGACAAGCACTAAGCTTTGACACCAACTCGAGATGGGTCCTATTCTGGACGCTAGGTAGAAGTCGGAGCTCTTGAATAAGGAATAATGGAAAGTCAGCAGTGCGAGCGAACAGGAGATGCTTCACCACGGCATCTAGTCAATTGCACTCCACTTGACCACTACCGCATTCCCATCCGTATCGAACCTCAGTGACTCAATGCCGTCTTCCCAATGACCCCTTTCAAAACCCAAGCAGCACCAGGCAAATGTCCGACCGACGGAACCGAGCAGCATTCCCAGTCGAACGACGAAACTTCTCTCTGTGTGTATAGCAGGACCCTCTGAGATTAGTTTTTGGTTCCTTTACACAGAATGTGCAAGGCGGAGGCGGACAAAAGACATCAACAAAAACCGCCGCCATCTCTACAAGAGAGGAAAGGGTGTACACTCATCGCAAAGACAAGAGACGTGGTGTTGGCGCCCTCCATCACCAATGGACCAAGCCATGGGGAGGAAGATAATGCGGCTGATCGGGATCACACTCTGTGACAATGCTGGAAGCTGGTGCCGTAGCAAAGGTCTTGTGAGCTGGCTAGAAGCCTGTTGGTATGAGGAGGTGGAGACAATGGCTGCAATACTCTTGATAGAGCACTACAAGCCGAGATGGACACGGAGTCTCGCTATTGCAGGGCCGCACAAACCCATCCCTGGAGAATCGAAGAGAAGTCTCAACGAAGCATAGAAAGCTTCTGGAGCATGGCAATTTGTCATTTCTTCTGGGTGCATAGACCCCGAAGGACTGTCTCCTGTGTTGGTGTTTCTGTTTGCAAACAGTGAAACCTCGCTGCAAATGCGCAGTGCAAATGCTTCAGACGAGCGGGATCAATGCCGAATCACGACCTGAAGGAAGTGGAAACACCAGCAGGAGAGATCTGTTTGTAGACGGTTCCATAATTGTGCTCAGCTATCGTATCTTCGAAGATGCTCCAAAACGTTGGTCGCCCAGAGTCTGTAGAGAAAGCGATGATCGTTGCAAATGGCTTTATGAGGACTCCAAAGACCACTTCTCGAAGAAGCGCCTGTATCCCCCCACGTTGTATCTCTCCTCATGACCTCCAAGTAAGGCACAACGAAGACAACCCATCGTGATCAGAGTATAACGTCCAGCCGGAAACCCTGACGAGCGTCCTGACTGAGGCTCTTACCAGAATGGCTCATAGAAGAATCCTGTTTTATCGTCTTTCGACATCTGGACTATCCCACCAGCTTTTCGATCCACGCGCCTCCTTCAATCGTTTGGCTTTTCAGCGTCACGAAAGCTCTTAGCATCGCGTATCTAATAGACTGGTGGAACGACTGCGACCGCAAAGCTTGAAACCAACGAATACTTAGGGTTAAGTTCCGAGACCATGTTCGCAGTGCAAGCACCACGGTGCGAGCACATTCCTTTCGGAAAACGGGAATCGAAAAACTGTCGGGAGGGCGGTGCGCTTGGTTTGCGGAGCTCTTGGGGCAGAGCGAGAGAAGTTTTGAAGTTCGACTTGCTTGGGATGTCTGATAGCGGTAGAGTAGAGTGGAAGTGCTCGGTGCTGCGAACTGGAGAATCAAAGTTAGCGATGGTCTGGCAACAAGTCAAGGTATGAAGTGCGATGGGATTGGCGAAAGTCGATCTATAGAGCATTGCAACCGACCAGTAGAGATGCTGTGGCGGGTTGTTGATGTTAATGAAGAGGAGAAGAGAGGGAACGCGACGCGAAGTGGACGCCAGCTTCACATGATCACGTGACAGAGAAGCCTCTAACCAAAAAGGATCTTTGTCGACTCGTGATATCGTGTTCTCAACTTCAACTCCACTCATAGCCCATTGTCTTCATCATATGCCGAGTCGAAAACTTTGAATCGTAAGGTATGGTATGATATAGTACCACGAGGCCGGTCGTCGTCGAGCAACAAATGCACAAAAGCGCAAGATTTACGCCTTTCCATCCCACGCCACAACACTGTCGCTATGGCTTGTGAAAATCCCCCAAGAAGCAGCCAGCCGCCCTTGCTTGACAAAATCCTCGAGTACGGACAACTGGCATTTAATCCAGCGGAACCAGACGGTGTAAGGAATGAGAATAAGCCCAAATTCGATGAGCTTCTTGAAAGGTATGTCTTCGATGGCCTTGCTTTCAGAGGGTGTGGCTCTGACCAGTTTACAGCGCTGGGACGTTGGCTCTTATGCCAGCTTTGAATCTTCTCGTGCAGCCAAATAGAGTAAATCCTTGGCTGAGAGAACCACTCATCCGATGTTTGGCTTCTCTTCCCCTTAGACCTGGCGGTGTTCAACATACCATTGAATTTGTTCTTTCGGTTCATCCTAGCACTGCTGGTGGACATGATCCAACCAGTGTTGGGCGAGGAGCCAATATCTCCCTGGAGGCTTTGAACGCGGCCTCGAAGCTTCTTTCAACACCTCCAGTTAGGATGTCACCAGAGAATTGGTTCTTTGGAATTGCTCCTCAATTACTATCTCTTCTCGATGGCGAAGGTGAGCCGGAGATGGACAAAGCTGCTGCATACATCATTGGATTTGGTATTTTAGGCAGAAGAAAGTACGGCGAGCCTGGTCAGTCTTACTTTTACAAGTTCAAGTCTAAATCACTCACGAAATTTCACAGGGTCTCCTGGGTGGAAGGCTCTTGTGGAGCCCATGCTGCAGTCTATTGATCCCTCAGGTAGACCTGGTTTTTATGACCAAAGGCCCGTTTCTAGCTCCCCAAAAACCATTGTCACGACCTTGGGTGCTGCTGAGATCTTGGTCCCATCTTCTAGTGTTGCAAAAGGTCTTGCGCGACTAACGTCGCTTCTCATGTCCCATCCTCATCCTTCACTAACCAAACGACTGATTCACCCCATTCTCTTGCCCCTGTGGTCGCTCTCTTCATGGAGCTCAGTCGATGGCTTCTGCCAAGAAGCGCACTGCGAACCGGCGAGAAATCTTCTCAAAACATTCCTGAAGCTGGCCTCTTCGGATCCAAAGTTCATAAATTCGAGGCCGAAGTCTTTTGCTTGCATTCTGCATGATTTGATGTTCAAAGGAAGGGTTGAGCTATCTGGACTTTCTTGGACATACAACTCTGCCCTGGATGGAGGGATTCAGATCGAGAAGACATCGCCTGAGCGACGGCATCAGCACGCAGCCATGAATATGCAAGCAATAGAACATGCTACCCGGGTGTTTGTGGAGTTACTGGAGTCTACAGCCGATGTTAATGAAATATCAGAAATCTTCTTGCAGATGTGCAATAAGTGGCTAATGAATGACGACAAAAACAGCAAATCTCAAATCTTCACCCGCGTTGATCAGCGAGATGGTAAAGATGATGCGCAAAAAAGTCTCATCGAAGCGAAGCTCATGCAATTAATGATGAGCAATATTCCAGATAAGTTGGTTGGCGACTCAAAGCAAGTGCTCGAGCTTATTAGCAAAGTGCTTCACAATTTCAACACATCTGCGGGTACGACGAGCAATGAGGAAGTAGCAACAATTGCATTGAGTCTCCTCAATATTGTGTTGACGTCCGCCAGGTCACGCAATGGAGCTGAAGTTGACGTGTACTTCACAGCGATTAAGCATTCTTTGGAAACCATTAGCAAGAAGAGTGAATTGAATATATCCTCAACAGCAAGGAATATGCTTCTTTTGTTGGAATTCCGCAATGCCCTTGACGAGCCAGCACCTACAATTCTGGCTGGTCCCAGCGATCAGCAGTTTGAAGATCGAAAGAGCTATAGATTGGCGATGTCGTATCTTACTTCAGTCGAATCGCCACCACCGGTCCGAGTCCAAGGACTCGAACTTCTCTCGAAATTAATTCAAGGAAACAGTCCAGTGATTGACGTCCCGGCCCTCTTGATTCTTCTCTCATCGCTTCTCCAAGACAGCGAGGAATATATATACCTACGTGTCATTCAATCCTTCACGCAGCTCTCTCGACGACATCCAAAGTCTGTGATGAGGGATCTCATCGAACGCTATGTCGACGTCAACGAATATTCACAGCTGGATGCCAGATTAAGACTTGGAGAGGCATTGGTTCAGGCCATACAATCGAACATTCACGCTTTCGAAGGAGAAACGGCCCGTTTTGTATGTGAGGGTCTGATGTCTGTTGGTGGTCGGCGTGGAAGAAGGCCAAAGTCGGAGGATGAACAAAGGAAACGAGCTCAGGTGAAGAGAAAGCGAGATCAAGAAGCTGAAGAAGCTTGGGATGGACCTGTTCCACAATTGGACGAGGAACCTGGCAACGAGATCTCCCAGGAGGATGAAGAGTTGATATCACAGATTGTTTCCGGATGGGAAAGCAAACGAGGATCAGAAGATGTACGCATTCGCGCTTCCGCCATTTCTATCTTGGGGTCAGCGGTGGAGCTGAACACGCCCGCTATTGGGTCTGGAACGATTTCAATAGCAGTCGACCTGTGCATTCATATTATGATGCTCGAGCCAGAACCCGAGAAAGGTATTCTACGAAGGTCTGCGATCCTGTTGATCATGAGCCTTGCGAATGCATTGGAGTCTGCGCGTGCTGAAGGCAGAAAATTGGGCTTCGGTTTTGTAGGGCAGAGCCTTGACGAGGTGTTAAGGATATTGGGATACATTGAAGGGACGGACAATGATGGATTAGTGCGCCAACATGCGAAGGATGTCATCGAGAGCCTTCAAGCATGGCAGATGAACTCCATTATCCCTCTAGACAATGGTGAAGTGGGATTAAACAGGTTGGCGGGCTTGTCAATCACTCCTCATCACTTGAGCGGCGGACCAAGACCGCGCATCGAGGAAATTGAGTGAGATCCCCTGGATATCGATTTTTGGGCGTTCGAGATGTAGCTGAAAGGTATTGATGGACCGCCGGATGTACCGGACAAGGCTAAGTACTGGTGCGTGCGGAAAATAATAACTAGGTTTATGTGGGTGGTCACTAATCCCTTTCCGCTTGCTGTTGTTTTATCGGTGGAAAACATAGCTATCTATGTATCCTGTCCTTGCAGATACGGCTGATGTGTGAGATTGAGGTTGTTCACCTTCCTAGTTGTGCTTGTACGAAAAGTACTGGACAAGACGGATGGGCGAGTTCACTGCCAGCATGCATCAATGCACTGCTACCCACGCTCGCACGCTACCCCATGGTGCCCATCAAGAAGCGTCTTACAAATGAAGGTACGAGTAAGCGGCACGGGCTTCAGGATGGAAACGGGCCGGACAATAATTATCCTGATATTGTTTGAACCTAAACATTCCTTCCCGGGGATTCCATGTTCTATGCCCTTCTATATCATTGCAATTGTTGTTGCTTCTGGGCGAGTGCTCATCGACAGTTCATGCTTTTCAAATCCACCAAATCGGTCCCCCAAGAAAGTTAGTTTACCGCTGGTGCCGTACCTATGTTAACGCGCGAGCCTCTGTAAAATGGCATCAATATCACATGTAACTATTCCCACGTTCGGCGTTCGGAGTGTGAAGTACCGTTCGTAGCACCAGGCGCTCAGCCCGGGGAGGATTCCCTGTCGTCTCCAAGTGGTGACGAGCGATTGGCGACGAGATGTTATGCCGCTACCCCGTACAGTAAATCCAAGATGATCGACACCCGTCATTTGACCAATGGGGTCGGCTGCACGTCCTGATCTGGCAATGCCACCGTTGTGGGGTAGCTGGGTGGTCGTGTAACAGCCATTGAGTCGTTGCGGTACGAGATTTAGATCTTCTTTGAGAACCGTCGTTTCCTGAGGACCTAGTAGTGATTCTTGTTTGCGAGGCCCGAGAAATGTTGTCTGTTGTCTTTTGCCATTAGACTGGTGGAAAATCGACATCTCGCTCTTCGCAATGGACCTCCACATTTCACGTTGTGCCGATCAGCAGGGCACCAACATGTACAGGATGTAACTTAGTCCCTAAAGTATTCTCATGCCATGCACTCTTTCTTTGCAGAATCTTCCTGACGCGGTCCGTACCGCTCTGTGTATGGATGTCCATCTGATGTCTTCTTCTCTGAAGTGGCTGCTGACATGCACGAAGGATCAGGACGGGGAGTTTCCTGCTGAAAGCCATGGTAGTTATTGGTGCTGCGACGAGACAACCATTTCCTTCCCTTGGGGAAGCCGGATACTCGTACGAATCTGGTTGAAGCCCCTACAATCGTTGCCACTTGGACGAATGGGAAACTATGCCGCTATATCTGATACTGCGGGGAAGGACTGTGCTTAGGACGGCCGTGATTTGAGTTGCGGCTTATGGGAACTTAAACACTTCCATCTGAAGTGGTATAAAGATTGACATGATACGCTCTTCATCTGTGCAGTCCCCTACGAGTACTTAGTCCCACTTCCTCGCTTCTCGTCGCCAGATCTTCTTGGCTTGCGTAGCACACGATGTTATTCTCAACCTACATCGTATCGACTTTGCTCGCCCTGGCGCTGGCCTCACCCATCCCTAATCCAGAGGTCGATGAGAGAGACTCAGAGCTCAATGCCCTTATTGCTGCGATCCTCACAGCGATCCCAGGTGCGGTAGGCAATATCAATGATGTCGCCGGCCTTTTGACCTCAACAGAACTTGGGATTGCATCTGCACTCGGTATTCAAACTACGTACAATGAACTCGGGGGTGCTTGCACTGAGTACACGGTCATCTTCGCACGCGGCACCAGTGAGCCTGGAAATGTTGGTGTTGTTGCAGGCCCTCCTCTCTTCGATGCTCTTGATGAGTTGATGCCGTCGTCGGATATCACTATTCAAGGCGTCAATAACTACGATGCCACTGTACAGGGCTATTTGGAAGGTGGAGAAGCTAGCGCAAGTGCAGAGATGTAAGATACCACTCTTGTGCATTTTCTAATTTGCACTGAACTCACACACATTAGGGCCTCTCAAATCACATCTGCTCTTGCCAGCTGTCCCAACACCAAACTCGTAGCATCCGGTTACTCTCAAGGAGGCCAACTCGTTCACGATGCAATTGCTTCCTTGCCAGCTGCCACAGCTGGGGCTATCAGCAAAGTGGTGATTTTCGGTGACCCAGGTAAGTCCCAATTCACTAGAGAGTCACACGGAGATGTACTAAGTGATGATAGATTCCACAACTCCTATCGCCAATGTGGACTCCTCGAAAGTCTTGATTATCTGCCATGATGGAGATGATATCTGTTCAGATGGCTTGTTAATAGAGTTGCCTCACCTCACTTACTCTGAGAATGCTGAACAAGCTGCGGCATTTATTATGTCATAATTATGATTGACGAGTGAACGGAGGCGCATGGAGTTGTAATGTTCCGGAGTCGTGTTATGTCATTGTTAGACTGCGCATAATCACATTTCGTAGTATCTTCGTTGTTGTTCTAAAGGAGCGCGCATTGTACGTCCTGCATTCTTAGGTGTAGGGGAGGTAGCATTAATTTAATGTGGTCTCTGTTAAGGAATACAATCTACTGTATTTCCCAGTGACGGTGCTATCATTCCACATCCATGTCGTCACAATATAATTCCTTGTAACGTCTAATATAACCTCCTCTAGATCTACGCTAAGCTCTTTACCGAAGAAAGATTCTCTACTTACTTCTCTTAATAATATATATTTTTATTAGAGAAATATACGAAATGTAAACCCTTTTCACTTCATTCCATGGCGACGTACGCTATGGTCATGTGAACTCAACTATAATCGAACACTTTTTAATTTTATAAATTTATGAGATTAGAAAAATCTAGCTGTCATTTCAAGACCCTATATCAATGACAAGTCCTAAGACCAAATAAATTCCAAGAGAGATATAACGCGCGGCTTGAGAACTTAATAATTGGTATTTAAATATTAACACCAATACAATAATATTCATTCGCCCAGAAGTCTGTACCACAATTTGCGCCATCAGTCCCCAAAACTGTATTCCATGTATATAATTCTGTGGTCGTAATACCCTCGTTCGTAGCGAAGAGAGAACAATAAGAACCATTGGGAGCCATAGCATATTGATCACAGTTTAATACAATGCCCGCTTGCGTTGGAGATGGCACCTCGACGCCAATGCAATAATAAGTATTTGCCCAGAACTCAGTTCCACAATTGGCACCGTCGGTTCCTAGGATTGCATTCCAAGCGTAAAGTTCATCGAGTGTGATACCTTCGTTCGAAGCAAATAGCGAGCAGTAAGATCCGGAGGGAGCCTCAGCATATAAATTACAATTCGAAATAATACCGGACTGTGTTGGGGAAGGTATTGAAGTAGAGCTGCTGGTGGTTGAGCTTGTTTCAATTGTCGAACTCGTCGTAGTTGTTGCAACACTATTGCCAGTTACTCCAATACAATAGTAATATCCTATCCAGAGTTCCGTGTTGCAATTTGCTCCATTGGTTCCAAGAACCGGATTCCAAGTGTAGAAATACATGGTCGAGACCCCATTTTCAGTGGCGAAAGAAGTGCAATCGTCACCACTTTTGGCAATTGAGTATTGGTTACAGCTCGATACAATGCCTTCTTGAGTGGGTGCTGGCGCAGCTGTTGGAGCGGCACCTAACGCTTGGGATGTGACAATTTGGGAGACAGTGGTACCCGTAATTGCCGTGGGATCAGCGCCACCAGGTCCTCCACGTTCTTGGCCTCCCGCATCCACCGAGCCGGTAGGACTCGGTGGAGGATTGTATGATCCACCAGGTGCGCTTGTTACTTGATTAGATTTATGGCACCAAAATCAAGAATAGACTAACTCACTTAGCACAAACATATTGGCCCGCCAGCAGATCATCACAGGTTCCAATTATGTTGGGGTTCCAAGATAAGAGTTGGATTGCGCTTATGGTGCCTATTGTTGAGTTTGCAGTCATAATAGTTGCTAGAGTCGCACTATACTGCGAATTAGTTGATTTATTTGATGGTTGCAACATCTTTCCCACTCTCCATTGTTAACTCGGATGAGAGAAAGGCTAACAGCCCAAAAGAGGCATAGGGAAAGGAGTCGTGCTCAAAAATAGCGTGTTTCAACATACCATGTCGAGTTATTTGGAACCTGTATCAGGCTACATTTGGCCGGCACACAAACTTCATTTGCTGAGTAGCAGTCTGAACCTCCCGTGAATTGGATCAAGTCACCCGTAGTAACACTGTGTAAGAGTGAAAGCTCCTCACAGGCAAGAGTAGCGTTCGAGGTATCGACACCCACACTTGGATCGATCATCTGACAAGCCGAAGATGCGGTGTCAAGAGCAACACCAATGCAGTAGTAGGTGTCGACCCAAAGCCCAGTACAATTGACACCAACCGCTGGATTCCAAGTTTCAAAGTCCAATAGCGTAATATTGTACTCTGCGGAAATGTTGTAGCAGATGTCTCCTGAAACCGCCTCATAAAATCCGGTACAATCAGCTACCATCCCAGTCTGTGTAGGAGTTGGCGTTGTGATAGAGTGTCCGGTCGAAATGCTAGAAGCCAGACTAGTGGTACTTGCTGCTGATGAAGTAGTGCTTGATGCCACTGAAGATGCGGTGGAATTGTCCGTGATGCTAGTAGTAGTAGGGAATGCGGTTGGCAAATTCCAAACTGGCCGAGTGCTAATGTTCGCTGCAACAGAAGTTCTGCATACGTCCTGGATATCTTGGAACTCCGCCACCAGATAATCCGAGTAGTCCGAATCGGGCAGATAATCGGAAGTGATCCTTTGATACAGCATGTTGACAAAGCAATCACTACAGAGCATAGTATCGTTGTAGATATTTGCTAACCTCTGATTTTCTGCTGTCACGTTTGAGGGATTTATACACTGCTGCGCCGTGGGATCAACGCTGCAATCAGGACGAACGACATCAGATCCCGTCCATGAGAGCGATTCGAGCATACACCAATCCGAGGTACTATTGCAAGTCAGTGATATCACAAGAAGCTTGAGGATGATACTTACCTCGACTGAAGGCAAGCAATGCCATAACCGTCTACAAATCTCCCAGCAACGGAGAAAGCTGGCACAAGCGTCCCGTACACAACTAAATCATCATCGATGCATGCCAGTGCAGCGTTTTGCTCCCAGGCCAGGGCCGCTGATGCGCAGTCTGGAGTGCACAAAGTTGTAACGTTTTCCTCGCTCCAAAAGTAGTCGTCAACGTTTGATGTCCACCCGAACAAGGAGTAGTCACAAGGCAATGTGGTATTGCTACACAGGTTAACTGTTGCCCGGAAAGTGATTAGAAGAATAACCTACAGCGTATCTAGACACTCTATGCTGATACTCAAGCCAGCTGCAAGTGTGTCTGCGTCGACGGTGGGGTAGAGACTGAAACTCTGTGCGAATACCTGCAACATGAACAACTGAAGCAGACCAAAGTACACCAAGTAACAGGAAGCTGCCATGTTTCAAAAGTGATAAAGGAGATCGTTCTGTGCACCTGTACACTGTTGCGAGAGCTACCTTTCCGGTCTCGTGAAGTAAGAACCAACGAGGAGTGCAGTGGAAACAAGAAAGACTTTGAACACTCGAGGACCGCCAAAGAATATCCCGGCAAGGAATAATCAGGCAAGGAATAATCAGGCAAGGAATAATCAGGGATAACAGGGTCCACGGTGAAAATTTCATCTCTGATGCCGCGCTGCCAATACATTGAATGCAGTGAGATGAATTGATGCTTGTGACCTGCCAGGAATGATCGATCTTTCCTGGGGAGCAGCGGCTGGCTTCGGCAGCCATCTGTCAGCTGAGCACTGTGCAAGTAAGCATTCGCTACAAATAAGGTTAAGTTTTTATCGTTGCCAAGCGAAGTTAGTGTATCGGACCGGCCCATGTGAGTAAGCTTACTTCAAATAAGCAAGTACGAGTAGTAGTTTCTGTGGGGTATAAAGCTTGATCCAACAGAGGAATTTATCCCCGGACAAGGCCAGATTGGATAACTCTAAATTAAAAAGACATTACTCTATAAATCTATACGAGTATTTGCTTTCACAGTAACATTAGGATCCAGTTGGGGTCTGCATTCATTCGATATTGGGCTTATGTTGCTTACATTGGGCTGAACCAAACTGGAACAGAAGCAATCGGCTTTAAAGATTTGATCAGTCAAATCGAGGGTAGAAAAGATTTTGTAGATAGTAAATAAAGACTGAAAGTAAGACACTTATAACTTCTCTCAGTTGCGGCCAAACCCTATTTTAAACAAAATATTGAAGGATGGTTCACAGAAGCTTAAGAACAAAAACCTTTGAGGTCTGGCTGCAGTAGTATAAAACTCATGGGGGCCTCATTGTAAATCCGTTGACATACCTAGTAACTAACACGAACTAGACTAGTATCTGATGTTAGGTTAAAAAGACACGGCTGTCACGCGAGCGTGTCAGCTGGAAGCTGGGAGGCTGGGCGAGGCTTAAGCATATCCGTGTTGACAACTTCCTTTTTCTCCTGGATAATCTACGATCCTACAGGCCCAAAACAGGCCGTTCGTCCGAAGTGGCTGCAAGTCATGCAGCCAAAGTATGCGCCGAGGTTTGTCATCCAATATTGCAAGGAATCCATTTTCTGCAGCGGGACCGCGATAAGGGATGCATCCGTCAGGTTGTAGAAGTTATTGAAAAGTACATGATGGTAAATTTAAACACATCACGAGGCTCTCTCTCGCTGAGTCCTCTCTTTAGTAGTGTTATTCCTTCCGTTCTTTGCAAGTGAACCGGAGCCCAGTGTATGTTGCAATAGCCTCACTCAGTTTCGTCTGTGAGCACTCACAACCCTCACTATGCTTCTCGTTAACCTTACTGCTCTCTTCCTTGGCTTGATCTCTGTCACCAAAAGCTTTTCTTCGCAGTCCTCAAGAAATCTCGGAACAATCCCGCTCCTTGGAGCGCGGGATTTACCCGTAGGGACCTGTGATGCCACCACAGCGTGTGTCAACAAAGCTTGCTGCGGAACTGTATGTCGAACATCAAGACTCTCAATATAATAGAGCTAACGATTGTAATGACTAGAATGGACTATGCGGATACTCGCCTCTAGAGTGTGGCTCCGGAAACTGTACCTCAAACTGCGATGCAAAAGCAGAATGCGGGGAGTATGGAGTGCCCGGTTCTCAAAACTGTCCGCTTAACGTCTGCTGCTCTAAGTTTGGGTTAGACAATCCCTGATGAGACGCAAGACAATGCTAGCTAACCATAACTTTAGATTTTGTGGAGAGACTTCGGATTTTTGCGGTACTGGCTGTCAGGTAAGTTACTGATGTTCTATATGTCGAAACCCTCAACTCCTTCGGAATTTCCAGTAACTTCCTGTGCTGATTCAAATGATCAAAGGCTGGATTCGGAGGCTGCGGCGATGTGAATAGACCATCCTGCACGGGTGGATCTTCCATCAACAAACGCACAATTGGTTACTGTACGTAGATTTCCTCTTCAATTCCGTGCTTCTTGGAGGATCTCAAATTTTGAAACAAAAAAAGCTTGAAAGGCAGTCTGTTTAGTTCAGTTCACGGAAGTTGCATACTAACTTCAGCGCAGATGAAAGTTGGTCAAGCACGCGGACCTGCCAATCCGTCAGCCCATCTCAATTGAACTTGAATGGATTCACCCATATTAATTTTGCATTTGCATTCTTCGATCCCTCCACATTTCAAATTTCTCCTATGGTAAGCGCTCCTTCTCCTTGGATGAAGTAGACGACTAATCAAATTCAGGATGCAAATTCAGCGTCGCTGTACAGCCAATTCACCGATCTCAAAGGTTCAAATACTGGTCTGGAGACATGGATTTCAGTCGGTGGCTGGTCATTTACTGATCGTCAGTAATGCCCTCATGTTATGAGCGATGGAAAACTAACACGTTTTATTTAGCGGGTGCAACTCGCACTGCCTTTGGCGATATGGCCGCGTCGGATACAAACCGTCAGACGTTTATTAACGGTCTCATTAAGTTTATGGACACCTACGGCTTTGATGGAGTAGATCTCGATTGGGAATATCCAGCAGCCGATGATCGAGGAGGCGTGCCAGCTGACTTTGACAACTACGTGACACTAGTCAAGGCAATTCGGAGTGCTTTTGGCTCGAAATATGGCTTTTCGATCACACTACCAACTTCTTACTGGTATTTGCAACACTTTGACCTTGCAAATATTCAAGACTCAGTCGACTGGTTCAACTTGATGGCTTATGATATGCATGGTAAGCGACCGATTCGCCGGCTTTTCCGACCATACGATATTTGCATAAGAGCTGACTGATTACAGGAACCTGGGATGCACAGTCCATTTTTGTAGGTCCATATATTGCTCCGCACACGAACATCAGCGAGATCGACGCTGGACTGGACTTGCTATGGCGTGCCGGTGTCACCCCAGCAAAGGTGACAATGGGACTGGCTTGTGAGTACTTCCCATTTTAATGGAAAAAATTGGCAGGATGAACATGACTCTTAAGTTGATGCTTCAGACGGTGGAGCGGCGAGAACTTCAGAGTTAGATAATAAATAATGATAAATCATGCTAACATTTGGTCCAGGGTATGGACGATCATTCACCTTGGAAGATCCATCCTGCAACACACCTAATGGAGTCTGCAAGTTTACCGGCGGAGCAAACGCAGGACCATGCTCAGGTGCATCTGGTATCCTGGATTATCAAGAAATTCAGAACATCATAGCAACCAACTCTATAAAACCCGTCCACGATACAACGGCTGCTGTGAAATGGATCACATGGGACAGCAATCAATGGGTCTCCTATGATGACTCGGACACCTTCACCGAAAAGCGATCATTCGCGAACTCTCGGTGCTTAGGAGGCACAATGGTGTGGGCCATGGACCAAATGGACCAAACACAGTCAAATAATCTTGGAACAGCACCCGGCATCACCGCATCTCAGCAATCCAGTGCCACCCAAGCAAGTGCAGATCAACTTGCTCAAACCGTATGCTACACCAGTGACTGCGGAGCGGGGTGCAAATCCGGAACTACCGAAGTCTCTCAAATGAATGGCCAGCCAGGACAAGTATCAACGACCACAAGATGCGATAAGGGAGTATATGAGAGTCTCTGCTGTGCCGATGGTGGTACAATGGGAACTTGTCTCTGGCGTGGGTATAGAGGCGCTGGTCTCTCCTGCATTGGGACTTGTGCCAGTGGCGAAACGGAAATTGCTCGAAATACTAACTATCATGATAAGACTGGTGACTATACCTGTAACGGAGGGCAACTCAGTTACTGCTGTTCCGGCTTCAAGGCAGCCTCAGCAAAGTCAACCCTCGCATCAGATGCAGAAGACGCAGCGAAAGAAGCTGCAGAGGCAGCTGCTGAGCAAGCCGCTTTGGATCTTGCTGCAAAAGCATTTTGTAGAGTGGCAGTCCCTGCACTCTTGGCGCCACTCGAGCTCCTCGAGGATCTTATTCCTATTATTGGTACTCCTCAGTTCTTTCAATCTAAAGAGAATACTTTAATCTAACACCCCCAAGGTGAAATCGCCGACATCGCCGAGCTTGCAGCTACCCCAGCACTCATCAAACTGTGCACTGACGAGATTGAAAAGTCCGGCAAAGCAGAATTCAAAGTTTTCGGAAAAGAAAAAAGCCTTTCCTTCGATAAACCAACAGAGACGGCAGAAAACCGTCCTCCTTCAAGTAGTCACGAATCCGCCTCCACGAAAGAAAGCTCATCATGCTCAATCAAAAAGATGGCAAAGGTCGTAGACTTGCGAGACGAAAAGACAACGACAACTCACACCTCATATACTACGTCTAACGTCTTGAAAACATGTAATTTTGATCTTTATCCTCAACCTTGTGCGCATTATCGATCTGTTATAAATCGACACGCTCAGTTTAGTACGATTTCTTGTACTTGGAAATCTCTGCATCCACCTCGCCCGCAGCCCGCCTTGGTAAGCTATATATCACTTCCGGGAGTTTCATCATTTGAAGATTGCTGACTATGCTGTCATGTAGTGGACAGGACAACACAATAGCCATTGGTCGTTGGGCTGGATGCAAGAAGATGATGTGGACTGTCAGGGCGACGAGTTCCCACCTGCCATTGTAGTAAGTAACGTGCCACTAACTCCCATAGTTATTCTACGTCAACCGCCCAGCACTCTGAGTTGGCACGCTCGATTCTTTAAACGCAGAAAGCTAACACCAAGTCTCCAGTGGCAAGGCCGTGATAGCGCTGCCCTCGGTCAAGCATGGATCCGCCAACTTCCCGGCACCCAAAACAGCGGAGCTGGCCAACTCTTCCGCAACGTCTGCCCCGATGACCCAAAAAGTACAACTACCCTCTTCACATTCTTGAGCAAAACCACCATTGGCTGCAGGACAATAACTCACTATTCCGTCACCGAAATCATTACGTGGCCAGCACTCGTCCTTCAATTCTCCGGCTCTCCAGGCTTCGGAGTTGGAGATGCAGATGGTCTCAGTGCCAATCCTTGTTGGCCAAGTTCACTCCTCTCAGATCCAGGGTTTGCGCTTCTCACCAATGACCCCTGGTATGATAGTCAGCCCGCGTTGAAGGCTCTTGTTGCAGGGAATTTGTATCTCTCTCCACCTGATGCGGCTTATACGAGCGGGAAAATAAATCGACCGGATTGGAATAAGCGCGACCTAGAACCACCCCCAATGGACGATTTCGACCCTGACGATCTTGTTTGGGTCGAAGGAAATTCGACAAGAAAGGCTACGGATGAGGAGTTAGCTGAGCAGTTTGGCTTTTATAGATGCGAGGACGCAGAATGCTCTGCTGAGAAGGAAGCTTTGGGTATTCAATCGGCCATGATTCGTGGGGTGCGCAAAACCACGCCCGCAACACTTATTGCTACCACCACCACGGTAGAGTTGGTTGGAGGGGATACTACACCAACTCTGACATCGACTCCAGATGTTCGAGTCGCTAGTCCTACTTTCCCACAGGTGACGGGTATGCCAGCGCCTCTTAAGAAATCGAACGAGCAACTGCAGATTGAACTTCGCGATCTGCTCGAGAAAGCAGTCAGCTGAGCCGACATATAACAGTAAATAGCAAGCTTCAATGCAGAATAATGAGAACAGAATGATCAAGTAAAGCCACTGGAGAGCACGCTGGAAGCTTGAAGGCCATAACGATTGCGCGTGAAACGTTTCGTATCACAATTTCATTGTCAATACACCAGCCACCCACGCCCTCGCAACCCTCTCGGCTTAAACCTTGACATAGTTTCTATTTGCCTCCAAAGATGCTCCCGACATTTTATCTTGACACGCTGCAAAGTATTCCTTAATGGGTTTGGTGGGATAGCGCCGCCACATTTCCTCACCCTCTTCCTTCTCCGCTTGGGGAGTATCGTAGACTCCAAGTTCAGTAACAGTGCCTACGAATAAGTCAATAACCCACTCAATCTGTTCCCCAATCCCACCAAAATGTTCTCTCTGTGTAGCAATAATTACATACCAGCCAGTGAATCAAGCAACACCCATCTCCCATACAACTTCCCATCCGTCAACGAAAACACATGTGCCGGAATCTTGAAATCCTCTGAACCCTTTAATCCAGGCTCAAAAAGGTAACGTTTGCTTTCCCAATTATCTCCGATGCGCCTGAGATTTAGCGGTTTGATCCAGTTAATTGGCTTCGTGTCGTGAAACCACACCCAGTTGTTATCATCAATATAGGGAAGGCGAGAAAGTAGATCTATGACTGAGTCCGATTTGGCCATTTTCCCCCAGGTGTCGCGATATTCTTTGGGCCAGCCTTCTGATGGTGGGGTCTTGATTGCGGATTCTGGGAGGAACGAGTGTGATGTGAGGAAATTGTAGAAATTCAATACTGTTTCGACGATTTCATCGCGGGTCATAGCGGGGGTAGTAGCTCGGTCTTGTACCATTTTAGTGAGAATTAATGTGTTTATTGTTTGTTATAAAAGAGAGAAGAGAAGATACCAAGATATACTCGATTTCCTAGACACGTGTATAGTTCACTTACGTGTACACTCTTTAGAAGAGAATTAAACGCGTACCGTAGGCGGCACGCCCAGGCCTTCGGGAATCACGTGATCTACTGCCTATAAAAAGGAAAAAGCTAGGAAATAAGAGATATAAATTATAATAATTAGTTTAAGTATTAGAGAAGGAAAAGTAATATATATTTCTTAATTATCTATACTTATAATTACTAAGATAATTATCTAAACTTATCTACTTAATATATTAGTAACTATTAAAATATCTTATCTCTTAGTAGATAGATCTTAGAGTTAGGTGTTATTATGTTACGTTAGGTAATATAATCGTCTAACTACCCTACTAGAGTATAAAAGAGATAAGAAGTAAATAGAGTGTTATAGAGTGAATATAAAGTATATAGTATAGAAGCTTAATATTATATAAGAAGATAAAACTAAGGAGAGAAGAAGAGAATATCTCTTTATACAACTATTTATATAGGGTTCTTATACTACCGATATAATAACTAGGCTAAGGTTATCTAACCTTAGTCTATAACACAGGCAAATACCATTTCGCGTTAAATCAAGGAGCTCTACTTACCGAGCCGTGGACTCAAGTCTTGATACGTGTGTTTGCTAAAGCTGGAGCTTTATTACTGGCCGATGTAGCAATGTCGTAACATGGGTATGATTTCGAAAAGTCCTGCCACTAGAAATTAGATTATAGTGAGTCGTGTATTGAGGCTTTGTGGTACTTGGGTAGAAAATCCGACATGGCATCCCTTGCCGCCAAACTTCTAACTAAGGCTTTGAAATGCACCAGAGACAAAATGACCATAGTAGATATGTCCCAGGACTTAGAGTAACGTCTTGACCCTGGACTATTAGTCTACGACCATTTCTCTTTTTCTAGAATGCTAGCTGATACTGATGGTTTTATCTAAAGTGGAGATACTGAGTTCAGGTTTTTAGATGAAGAGGGATTATAGAATTTTCACTTGGATATAATAGGTGTTAATGATTTTCAGTCGTTTGTGTAATATTCTAAGTTTACAGCATATGAAACCTTGTTGCTGAGTATGCAAATATACTTCTAAAAATTTATTTCTTCTTTAATATGAAATTGTGAGATTCTAACATCAAATGTCTATACCCCTGCTATAGAACCACTCCCGGTACTATTCTCTCGTTAACCATGAGCAAAGTACGTTATACAAGGCATAAGTATTCAACCAAGCCTTTTATCGAGCCTTACTTGATAAGGTATATTTTCCTCGATTTCTAGAACTTTAATTGGCTCGTTCCCCCTTGCTAAGAGATTTCTCCAGACTTGGCTCAGTAGATACGCCGGAGAAGAAGGACTTCCCTTCCCAGGTCTACTATCCAGTTCGGCATCATAGAACTGGTAAGTCAAGACTCCGTTAAAGGGAGACTGAAAGCGGTTCCGTACACGAATACGGCACCGCAGACTGTCCGGATCAGCCTTTTCAGCTGAGTACAGCGTGTACGAAACCCGATCCCTAAGGCCGGCATGTTGTAAATACAACTTGGTTCCGGAGATCCGAAGCCAGCGTGTCCTATAGCGGCTCTGAATTTTAGCTGTTATAATCGGATCCTGACATAGAGTTACAGGTCCGCCAGTCTACTACGGGGTAAATGCATCAAATCGATCTAAAGATCTCCATACTTGATAGATAGGGAAGCTGATATAGTAAGCATTGTTCAACTAATCGAAATTTCTACGTCCAACTCAACATATGTTTTCTGTCGTCATTCAATCAACAAAGCAACACATCATCTCTTCATTTAGCAACCAATCCGAAAAGCCCTTCGCTAAAATGGGATCCATTGATACGGGCACAAAAGGCATGAGAACTGAATTGACACAATATTCCCACCGTCGGAGCAACACAGGACCCTATGCAGATGATTTGGATGTTGATACTATTATTGTTAGAGACGGCTTCGGTATGTATCGAACCAGTATTTCTTTTATGGCGCTCAAAGCTCATATTCTTCTTCAGGCGGTGTCTTCTGTCTCAAAACCCTCAGAGACCGTGGTCTTCGAGCTGTGATATATGAAGCTGGTACTGACCTCGGAGGAACTTGGCGCTGGAACGGCTATCCAGGAGCTCGAGTTGACTCTGAGGTGCCTGAGTACCAGTTCTCGTGGCCGGAGGTTTACAAAGATTGGACGTGGACTACCAACTACCCGAATTATGAAGAGCTCAGAGCTTACTTCGACCATGTTGACAAGGTTCTCGATATCAAGAAGGATTGCTCGTTCGAGACGGTCGTAACCGGGGCGCAATTCAAGCCAAGTGAAGGGAAATGGCACATCGAGACTGAAGACGGACGTGTGGCCAAGGCGAAGTATTTCATTGTCGCTACGGGCTTTATAAGTTATTCATTCTAGGCTATACTCTTATTTACATATTTAGGCATCCAAACACTACATCCCGCCCTTCAAAGGACTTGATAAGTTTAAGGCGTCATTCACCATTCATCCTTCTGGCCCGAAGAAAGCGTCGACGTTAAAGGAAAGAGATGTACGGTTATTGGTACAGGTGCCTCTGGAGTTCAGATTGCCCAGGAATGGGGTCCCGAAGTAGGAGAGATGAGAGTTTATCAACGGACACCGAATCTGGCAGTCCCGATGCAAAAGCGCATGCTCACACCAGAAGAACAAAACCTCGGGAAGCAGTGGTATTACCGCTTGTATGAGTACCGCGAGAAGTGCTTTGGTGGATTCCTCTACACCATGTATGAGAAGAACACATTTGATGATACCCCGGAAGAGCGTGACGCATTTTACCACAAGTTGTGGGATTATGGTGGATTCCGCTTCTGGCTTGGGAACTACAAGGACATGTTGATCAGTGCTGATGCCAACAAGGAAGCATATAATTTCTGGGCAAAACATGTCAGAAATAGAATCGGTGACCCGAAGAAGCGGGACATATTGGCACCACTTGAGATGCCGCACTTTTTCGGTGTGAAGAGACCCTGTCTGGAACAGAACTACTACGAGCAATTCAACAGGCCTAATGTTGATGTCATCAATATCCAGAACAACCCCATTGCCGAGTTCACTGAGACTGGGATCAAGCTTGAGGATGGCAGTCATGAAGAATTCGACGTCATCGCCATTGCCACTGGCTTTGTAAGTTCTTTCGATCTCACTATATGCAGTGCTAATCAGATAGGATATCACTACCGGTGGTATGACCCATATGGGCCTCAAAAGTATCAATGATACCAATCTCCATGATGAGTGGAAAGCTGCGGCGAATACCTACCTTGGCGTGACAGTATCTGGATACCCGAATATGTTCCATCTATACGGCCCACATGGTCCAACACTACTTTCAAATGGCCCAAGTACCGTTGAAGTCCAGGGCCGATGGATCGTTGATTGCATCCGCAAGATGGAACGTCAGAACGTCAAGTACATCAACCCCACAACCGAGGCCACCAAAGCATGGAAGAAGCGCATCAATGAGCTCAGTGATGCGAGTCTGTTTCCTACAACCAAGTCGACGTACATGGGTGGAAGTATGCCTGGGAAAGCATTTGAGCAAGTTAACTATGCTGGGGGGATTCCGAACTACGTTGTTGAAATTCGGGAGGCTCTGGATGGGTGGAATGGGTTTGATGTTGTGAAGGCATAGATGTATTGGAGGTAGCAAGTATCTGAAATCAATCAGCCATCGGGGAAAAATATTAGGTACAAATAAGAAGAGTCTCACTCTTGTCCAAGGCAGTCACTCAGTCCTTGGTGTCTGCAGCGTACAGCGTGATGCTGATCGGCTTGGGTTTCTCGTGTAAATGGAAACTTCTCAATCTCAGCGACTTGGATGTTGCAGTCGAGCGTTGGGAGATCGATCTTGTCGTACGCCTCTAGACCTTCCACATGGGCCATCTCGTCATCTTTTCAGTCGAATTGGCAGCCGGATCCAAGGTTACTCCATTTAGCCAAGTATATGAATGATGTAAAATCTTTGAACAGAACAGAGAAATTGACCCATACGACCAGAGCCAAGTATACCCGCTTGGGAAGTGATGTTGATTAATCGATATCTACTCCATTCTTGTGTGATTAGCTGTTTTCGAAACCCCTCGTCTCGTACTTAGAAACATCTAGGACGGTCTTGCACCTCATTTTGCTGCTGTCCTGCATGGTATGCTTGCGACTTCTGTGGAAATGATTCTTGTTAGTGATCTGTCCATTAATGCCGACATCGACAATCAATAACCCAGTTATACCCCAAACCTTTATACTCGTATATACCAATAAGGGGGCTCGCTTTCCAAAAGAGGTGCTTCAAACTTGGGAAGAGTCATCTTCTGCTGGTTCCCACCGCCTAGTTATAACCTGGGTTATAACAGTTTATATAGTAATAATAGTAGTAGTAGTAGTAGTAGTAGTAATGGTAGTAATAGTAGTAATAAGCAATTATAGTAAAATTGCTTATAAATAATATCTAAGCTATAGTTTAACAACTTTAAGCAACATCTTCAAGCTTATTTTCATGTGTTTCACCCTTTTCTACTTGCGCTAGCTGCGCACCGTATCCAGATGTAACATACTTCCCAAATTTCCAAACGGAAATGCGTTTGTTAAAGAGCTCATCAAGTTCCTCAAGCGAGCGGGAGCCCGTCTCAGGCAGGAAAAAGACACACCATACAACAGCAACGATAGAAAATCCGCCGTAAATAAAGCCGATCCCTACTCCAAGGTTACCGTAGCCGGAGTCCTGAATGAAAGGGCTGACAAAAGTGATGAGTATCGAGACACAGAAAGCCGAGAATGTCGCTATAGTTATGGTCTTTTCTCGCACCATGAGGGATGGAACCTCGGCCGTAACTATCCAGACACTAGTGCCAAATTTGTTAGAGCTTCACAGATTTGACAGAATTCATCATTTAGGGGCCTTATCAAAGACTCACCAGCTTCCCCAGCCAAAGGTAAGGCAGAACTGCCAGACAAATAGACAAGCTAGAGCTCCTTTCAGGGCCGTCTCATTCTCGGATAACGGGCCTATTTTTATCCCAGCGACCGCACACATCGTAATGGCCATGACCAGCGCTGTGCCCATCAGAATTGGCCGTCGCCCAATGTGATCAGGGAAGTAGAAACAAGAAGCAGCAGCAACAACCATGACTAGTTTAAGCAGTACAGCAATCGTGTACACGTCGTCAATACCAACGGCTTGCATAAACACAACCGAGTACGACGACATGAATGAGCTTCCCTGGGCCTGCTGTAGACACTGGACGCCCGTAGCAATCAAGGTGCGACGGAGGTTTGTGCCTCGAACGGCATCGAGTGCGGAAGTAGAGAATCGAGTCTTGTTCTCTTCCTCGGCAGCGCAGATGAGATCAGCCTCCTGTTGAACGAACTCATCTCCGGCGTCTTTGTGAAGAAATGCAATGGCCTTGACGGCCTCGTCCCGGCGGCCCTTGCTCAGCAGCCAACGCGGCGACTCGGGGATGAAGAAAGACCCGGGGATAAACACCACTGGGACGAAGAATTGCAACAAAATGATCAAGAGGTATGCCCAACGGTCGGTCCGGGCCTCGGTCCCCCAGTTGCATGTGAAGCACAAGAGGGCGCCGACACCAATGGAAAACTGGTAAAAGTTGATGATTGCCCCCCGGATAGAGAGCGGCGACACCTCAGCGAGGTAAGCGGGAATGGCGTTTGATAGAGTGCCGAGAGCCACTGCATTGACGATGCGCCCAGCAATAAGTTGCCAAATGTTGTGACCACACGTAGCCTGAATGATGATGGAGACAACACAGAGAGCACTTGCAGCTCGGAAGGTCCGCAGGCGACCGAGTTTGTTCCCGACCGTGCCAGCAATCAAGGCGCCGACCGCCAGGCCAGCGGTCGGGGCACCGGATCCAGCTGACTGGTAGCTGGCGGGAAGGAAGTAGGAGTGCGTGTTTGCATCGTAGACGCCGAAGTCTTTCTTGAATTGTTCCATACCCAAGAGCCCCGACCAGTAGGCATAATCTGGGGGGAAATCAACGTTAGCCCCCTATATCTGCGAAGAGGGGTTGGCGCGCGCATGACGAACCGAGACCGTATCCAATACCGCCGAGCTGTTAAGCGTTGTTAATGAAGGGTGTTTTGCAGGCGTTGGTGCCGTGAAGGAAGGCTGCACTTACACCACCAAACACTGCGACCAAGAAGATGCGAAGATTCAATTGCTTCGCAATGTGCGAGCTTCGAATGCTGGAAGCTAGAAGTGCCATGGTGCTAATAGCCAAGGTTGGGAAAGGGGTAGTTGTTCGTTTCTGCTTGGATTGACCGGTTCAACCGCTGCAAGAGAGTGTCTCGCTGTCTTTATAGCATCTGAATGGCTTTGTTATCTTGCTGGAAGTGGAGTGTCGGAGCAGGGCATCTTCTCTCCAGATTGCTTATCATCGTCCGGGTAGTATTTCTCACAAACCATCTTCTCTTATCTTCCGCTAAAGTAGTGGCATTGAGGGGAAAGTCTGGAGCTGTTGATCTGCTGTGGCTACATTGCTTTTACCGGCTTTTGGCCTAATGCGGATTGCCCCCCACTGTACAGATTAGATTGCTCCCGGATGACCCTAAAGCCGTCGGCCCGATGCACGGCACGGAGCCGTGGAGCGTACTGTTCTAGCGGAGAAGACCGCGCACTGTGCGTCCTCGTTACCTGGACTTGCCGTCCTGCACGTACAAGCATACCGCTGAGAGACTTCTACGATGTATGGATTCTACGGATAGCACAGGTAAAACGTTTTTATTGCTTATTCGAGCTACGAGTACATGATTTTCTTGCCAATCCGCCCGTTAATGAACAGTACTGCACTCAGATGCGAACCTCGGTTAACGGAGTGTATGTATCGAACTGGAAGATTATGTCTTGCGCATTTTGGCTGGGAATTCGTCTCAGGTAAACCAACACTCAGTCGCAAACTAGATGACATGAACATAAGTAGATTTATGCCAGCGTAACGAATAAATAATTCTCCTCCTACGCGCGCTGCTACTTGATAGGACCGATCGATCAAAGCGATCACTGTGAATCGCTTTACTCCTCCTTACCCAAGAGCCAACCCAGACCTCTCGCGGCGTCTCTATAATAGGTTTTGGACTTGGAATGATCAGGGTAGTTGTACCAAAAAACATGCGGAAGCCCTTGATACATGATCACTCTCGTCTTGATGCCATGGTCCCTTCTCAACACTCGCTCGTAGATCAGCGCTTCATCTCTCAACATATCAGCACCACATATCTGAAAGAAGGTCGGGGGCATATTGGCGTGGCCAGTTGGCCATAGTAACGGATTCCAGAGTGGTGAGGTGAAGTCTGGCTCAACTGCGAGATCATACATGTTCGTTGCTTTACTCGTCAGGCTGATACCGTTATTCAGCTGTGTGCGGCTCCCGTAGAATGGCTTATACTCCTCTGTCAGAGCTTGTGGCATTAATGTTGGCGTAATGCTGAGGTAGATACCAGTCAATGGTGGCATGAGACTTTGATCTCGCGCTCGGTGCGATAAAGGGATTGAGATGTGTCCGCCAGCTGAAGTACCCCCTAAAACAAAGCCATTCGACAGGTCACAACCCAAAGACGTTGCATTTCTAGAAAGCTAATGGAAGCCATGTCAACCGCGGTGCCCTGTCAATGCTGCAATAGTTTTCCAGGAACTCACCCATAATAAAGCGTCCCAGCAATCCTCGTAGGCAACTGGGAACTTGTTCTCTGGAGACAGGCGATATTCCAAGCTGATCGAGACACACCCGTACCGCTTAGTCGTCTCTATACACGTCTCGGCTTCCATCTCGGCCGTTCCGATGCAGAAACCGCCCCCGTGGATAATGATGGCAAGGCCCAGTCTTTCGTCTGGCATTGGGTTGGGACGAAAAACGAGAGCCCGAGATTTGAGGCCGTCGCGTATCGGGATGAACATTTCCGTTTGAGTTACGGTATCTTTATCAGCCTCAATGGCCCTTTGAGCGTCTTTGGCCCACAAAGCATGCCATCTTGCGCGCGTATCCGGCAGGCTAGAAATTTGGTGATCGTGCGTGAACCTTGGCTTGGTAACCTTCATCAACTTTATGCCGTTCTAATCAGTACATGACCCATTGATCCTTGGATTAGGAGCATATAGCCCCCCAGAGCGGCATTGCTGTCTCTAACGCACCTCAACAAGTTCCGGATCGAGAGTTGCGCCAAACGACCCCCAGGAGCAAGGGTCGTCAATGTCTCCCACAGGCTGTACCATGTTTCCAAATGTGCAAACACAATTGAAAAGGGAGATAAGGTGCCAGAGTAGTCCTGAAATGCTGCAAGGGATTATGTTTGCGACAAAATCATTCTCAAAGGGTTACTTCAGCGCCCCACACGCATAGGCGTCTAGCTGTACCGTGTGGATAGCACTGACTACTTTAGATTCTGAATGGGTCCTCCGCGCTCGAAGCCATCGGGCCGGTCACGTGGACCGGCCCGACGGCTTCGGCATCATCGGGGTGTAGCTGTGTTACGTGTCTCTCTTCACCCAAAGGGACGGACAAAGGGGTTTCTTGACCACGGGTAGACGGGCTTCGCTG
Organism: Pezicula carpinea; assembly: GCA_026119845.1. Taxonomy (NCBI): domain Eukaryota; kingdom Fungi; phylum Ascomycota; class Leotiomycetes; order Helotiales; family Dermateaceae; genus Pezicula; species Pezicula carpinea. The sequence goes on along the minus strand of JALRMK010000068.1, from coordinate 9,826 downwards.
GCACACAGGGGTTTAGGTACATTTCCACAGTGACTACGTGGTTTGCTTCGCTCCTCGGTATATACTGCACAGAACAACCGATGCAACGGGAAAACATTATTATTAAAAGCGCTAGCTTTTAACTAGATTCCGACCCCCCTGCGCACGTGAGGGGGGGGGTCGATTTGAAAAGAAAATTATCAATCACGTGCTTCGATTTTCCGACATGGCCATAGCGCGCTTTTACCCACTGAGAATACCTGGATTCCCGGCCCCTCGTTGCCTTTGCTATTTGTCTTTTACACTAAAGGTAAGGAAATTCAGCGAAATCCACGATGCAAGCCACGGCCCAGGTAGAAATTGAGTGAGTGTCCTGTCTACTCGACCGGAGCTCCTGACTGGAAGCTTACCACCAATTTTCAGGGGTGACTTTCTCGAGCCACGATTTGTGGCTCTAAAGAAATCTCTCGTCAAGGAGGAGAACAAACAAAAAGTCATCCAGTCGTATGGGAGGCTATTGGATGTCCTCGCGTCGGAAGTGAGACTCATTGGGGAAAATGGTTCTGCCATGGTGCCTGAGATCGACTTCAACCTGGTTCGAGAAAACGGTATTTTCCACATCTTGCTATTTTCCGTAACGGCCACTAATACAAAATTCTGCGTCTAGGCGGTCACCTCCCTCCAGACTTTGCAAATCTGGTCCGTGATCGTGGTTGCGTGATTCTGCGCAACGTCGTCAGCGAAGAGCAAGCTGCTAGTTGGGAAGCGTCGTTGAAGGACTACGTCAAACGACACCCCGGTGTTGGAGGCTTCCCAAAAGAAAAACCTGCTGGTTGGAATGTCTTTTGGACTAAGCCTCAAGTGGAAGCGCGATCGCATCCGAGTGTGATGCAAGCAATGCGAGCAGTCTCAAGACTCTGGCATGTTACTGACCCAAGCGCTCCCATCGACCTCGACAGTCAGGTGGTGTACCCAGATCGAATCCGCATTCGATACCAATCAAATGACCCCAACCAGTTTCCTCTAGCACCACATCTTGATAGCGGCGCAATCGAACGATGGGAAGATGATGCTTATCGTGCAAACTACCAGGCCATCTTTGACGGTAGGTGGGAGAGCTGGAATGCATGGGAGGCCGATAACCGCGTCAATTCCCAGAGCGATCTCTATCATACTGGAATTTCGTGCTCGGCGTGGCGTAGCTTTCAGGGTTGGCTGTCACTGTCGCATACCAACACCGGCGAAGGGACGCTGCGCTTGCTGCCCAGTCTGAAGGCATCCGTTGCATACATCATGTTGCGACCTCTTTTTACATCTGGCGAATACGATGACAGTCTCCCGACTTTCCCTGGATCTACCCCTGGAAGAACACAATTCTTTCCTACGACCGAGAACCATCCACATTTGGAGATTGACCGAACGCTGATCGGAATTCCGCCAGTATGGCCAGGCGACTACGTTTTCTGGCACTGCGACCTGGTGCATGGTGTTGATCCTACGCAGCCCGGGGAAAACGATTCCAGCGTGTTCTACAACGCCTGTAATCCTCTTACGCCATACAACGCTGATTCGCTTGTTCAAACTCGTGAAGCGTTTCTCAATGGTGATGCACCTGTCGATTTTGTAAGATCCACTGCAGGGAGCGAGAAGGAACATCAGCACGAGGATTGTGGGGCGAGGAAGGAAAACGTGATAAGCAGTGATGGGTTGAAGGCGCTGGGGTTGGAAAGATTCGACGAAGATGAAGATGGCCTGACTGCGGGACAGATTGCAGTTAGACGGTTGGCAAATGCCAAACTTGGCCTGTGAGCATGCCTGGACGGACATTGAACACTTGCGCATATGAATGTAGATCAAACACTTCTAGGTTGCTACTTTACCTCCGACGAACTGCTGTACGTATTGCATTACTATGCCTATGTCCAAATGTCCATAGAGGACGATCTGAAGGCTCTCTCATTCCGCCTCACTGGTTCAGCCACTTACGCTAAAGGCATTGGTTTTATTCACTCCATGTTTCAATGTTGGAGATTTTGCGTGAGGTCTTGAATACTTAAATGTAACAAAATGTTCTTTACGCAGCACCACGATGCCCCTATTGACACTAACAAAGTGAAGAGTAGTTAAATTTTATGGGTTGTGTACGAGTGTAATTTGTAATTATGGATCAAATTTCAAGTCAAGAGTAATGACCTGCTTTAGGGGTGAGCGTTTGGTTCAAGATGAGAGTTTGGTTAGGTGAGAGGTTTATGGAGGAGGAACGCGATAGGGCTTGGGTATCCGTTCACATTGCATTGTTCAAAGATAAGAAGTTTATGGTAAAGCGCCTATGGATGTTCGAGATGAAGCAAATACCTAGGTACCTGGATACCTTTGCTACTGGCTTGAGATCGCCGTTGCCGCTTCCGATGGCTCCGGAGATCCGTCGGCTTCTTATCAGCTACAGAAATATTGGCCCTAAAAACACAGCCCGTGATTGGTTGCGATGGCAAAGGATGACCATGACTCGACAACAGAACGAGGAATGGCCAAGCCTTATCATGATCTGCATAAAGGTTGTAGCCGCTCTACTGCTATGCGAAACTAGGGAAGAGGCGGTAGTAAAAAGACCATTATCCAGATGACATCCAAACCTCCATACCAAGATCACCAGAACCAGGTTTGTACAATGTCTCAGGCGCATCCGTTACCGACTCCATCGCAACGAGTAGCTCATCAAACCCAAGATGTCTGGTAAATCGCGATGTGTCCAATCATTTATGCCTTTATGACACTCACTGCTTTTAGGTCCATGATCAATGATGCTGCGTCCAAGTCGCCGGTAAGCAGTCATGTCTCCTTGTGTTTTAACAATACAGCCGTTAAACAGTCTTACAGGTCCAACCCATAATCAACATGGGGCAAGGGTTCTTGTGAGAAGAAGCCATTGCTTCATTTTGCAAGACGAAGTGTGATAGCTGACAATAATAGCGGGTACAATCCTCCAGATTTTATCATCAAGGCTGCTCAAGAAGCAGTGACACAAGTGGACGGAAACCAGTACTCTCCTAGCAAAGGCCGGCCGAGACTAAAGCGCGCGATCGCTGAAGCATACTCCAAGTCCCTGGGATGGGATATCAATCCCGAAGATGAAGTCACTATTACAACTGGAGCGAATGAGGGTAAGACGCTCCTAAAATATCTCGCGTCTGACACCGTGGAGTTTCAACGTCACTCAGACGGCAAAATGTTAATGCAGCGGTCTAGGTATTCTGAGTGCTTTCATGGCATTCATCCAGGACGGAGATGAAGTCATTGTTTTCGAACCCTTTTTTGACCAGTATATCAGCAATATTGAGATGGCAGGGGGCGTAGTGCGATACGTGCCCCTGTCTCCTCCAGTTACTGGCGATGTTTGCACAGCGTCGGCTAGTGAATGGGCTCTGGACTTGGACAAGCTGAAGGCTACATTCACCTCGCGAACTCGGATGGTCGTTGTAAATACGCCACATAATCCTATCGGCAAGATTTTCTCCAAGGCCGAGTTGAGTGCGATTGCCGAACTTTGTGTTAAACAAGGCGCAATCATTCTCGCGGATGAGGTTTACGACAGTCTCTGCTATGCCCCAGCAGTTCACGTGGCGTCACTGAGCACAGAAGCATGGAATCTCACCCTGACTGTGGGTTCGGCCGGCAAGAGCTTTTACGCTACTGGTTGGAGAATCGGGTTTCTCATCGGTCCAAAGCATCTCATCCAATATGTCAGTGCTGCTCATATGCGCATTTGCTATACAAGCCCCAGTCCACTCCAGGAGGCGTGCGCGATAGGCTATGAACAAGCTGAAAGTCTTGGGTTCTGGGAGAAATCAAGGACTGATTTGAAAGGGAAAATTGAGCGCTTCACTCAAGTATGCAGGGAACTTGGTCTACCGTATACTGATCCGCAGGGAGGCTACTTCGTGCTGGTGAATTTCTCTCGCCTCAGGCTGCCGGATTCATATCAGTTTCCACCACATGTCGCTTCACGTGCACGCGACTTCAAGCTGGCTTGGTTCTTGATCATGGAGTTTGGTCTCGCAGCAATTCCTCCGAGCGAGTTTTATCTGAAAGCGAACCGGCATGTGGCAGAGAACTACCTACGGTTCGCCATATGCAAGGAGGATGCCGTCCTTGATGACGCGAAAGAAAGAATGAGACGACTGAAGCCGTATCTTCGAGAGTAGCTTAAAGTAACTTATGGACTACTTTGAGAACAAGTACTTAGGCATAGACAGCGGGCACCCAAATAGAAGCCACACTCCACATTCAAGAAGAAGTTTTTTGCTAGTACCACTGCCTGCATTGCGAGCGATGCCCTTGCTTCGTTCCAACATCTCGGTCATCTATGATGACTGGTATGCTTTGCGTAGAGTCGCCTTGTATCCTTCACATTGATCAATATCTGGGAACGTACGGGTTGTGTTTTTATATCGTACAGATCCAAATATCTTCAATAATTAACTGCTGAGGCTCGACAACTTCTAATCAGAATATGGTAATTCCTCTTCGTCTCTTTCAATCTATGTCTTCTATGTCTATTTATAAAACTCAGTTGGGTGATCTGCGCAAGTCAAATATTTTGCCCGGATTCATGATCCATCTTCGAGATATCAGCGCGTGTATGCCAACTTGCATTAGGGTAGTCTTACTTGGGGTCCACAGCTTCTTTCATAGCTCGCATGAAGTCAATCGTGTCTTCTCCTAGTTCTTTAACGAGGCAATGCTATACGTGTCAGCATACGAACTTTTGGTCACTTGAGCAGGAGCAGGTATATACCTTCTTCCCAATGCCAATAGAGTGTTCACCCTAACGGACATGATCTGTTAGCTACCAAATTATACGTCGACGTATCTGTGGGACATACGGATACTGTTCCTTCCATGCGCACGGCTCGATCGATCATTTGGTCGACAAAACCAGAGACTGCATTTTCGTGATTCTCGTTTCCGGCCTCGTAGAATATAGCCTGATGGAAGTTTCCATCGCCAACATGACCAACGATGCTGTTGAACAGTCCTAATTTGTTTGCATCTTTGGCTGAGGCAGCTGCAACATTCACGGTCCCGGATTAACATTTATTCGTTACTCTCTTATGGTGTCGACGTTCGGGCACTTACTGATGATATCCGCCAAACGTGATATGGGAACTGCAACATCCGTTGACCAAATCCTATATCCTTCCGGCTTTATTGAAGTCAGCGTCCACAAGGCTTCCTTTCTTGCAGACCACAAGGCGGCCTCTTCTGTTTTGTCCCGGGCGAAGCGGAATGTGACAGCGTTGCACAGCTTGGTGATGTCTCTCGTTCGTGAAATATCTTCTTGGATTGCCTTTTTGGTTCCTGAGAACCTATTGGGACCAAACGTTAGTAGATTTCCACCCTGAGTTAGGTAGCTGAGGCCCACTTGATTAACAACGTTGGCGCGTCGTCCCATTTTGTCTTTCTCACAGTTTCACTGCCGTGCTTGTTCAGGACTCCCATTTGAACGTCGTCCATGATCTCCAGTGCACCTAATTGAACGCCAGAGCGGATGAGTTTAGTGGCCGCTGCAGTTGCATCTGAAATAGTCGGGAAAGAGACCGCAGCTACACCAGTGTCTTCTGGGATTACAGCGAGCTTCAACGTAATCTCAGTCACAAACCCAAGAGTGCCTTCGGCACCTACGAACAGGGAAGTGAGGTTGTATCCTGCCGATGACTTCCTAGGGCGTTGGCGCGTCTTCACGATCTGACCATTCGGTAGGACAACCGTCACATTCGCGACCCAATCCTTCATGGTTCCGTATCGAAAAGCGTTTGTACCGCTGCAATTAGTTGATACCATTCCACCGATTGTCGCAGTCGGCGAAGGATCCAGAGGTAAAAAGAGCCCTTCGTGACGGATTTTGGTGTTCAAATCCATCCAATTTACGCCCGGCTGCACCACGACATCCATGCTACACCCAGCAAAATTAGACCGAGATCAATTGGATTGGAAGAGACTCTTACTCGTCGGGATGAAAGGCCAAAACTCTGTCCATGAATGTGAAGTCGACACAGATGCCGCTGTGAGGCGAGGAAAAGTTGCCTTCGACAGAGGAACCAGATCCGTACGGTACTTCATGTGGCGGGTAAGGATAAGCATTTGGCGCTCTCCGTTCTATTCTGATTGACGGGTGGGAGATTGGAACTTACCCATTGGCACAGTCAATTCTGTACATATTTGGGCTATCTTCGACACCTGTTCTGTCGATTTGGGGTAAACAATGGCCACCGGACGATTGGGTGTGTTGACGCTTGACCAGTCGGATTGGCCGTGGGCTTCAATGTCCTCCGTATCAAGGCTAACACATTCCTCGCCCAACTCGGTGGCAATCCTGTGGGCTGCCTACGAAAAAGAGGTAAGTTCTTGCCATGTATCAAGCGACAGTGAGACAGCAAACCTGTATCATGACTTGCTTTGACGCGTACTGGGCATGTCCCCGTCTCAACGCCGACTTGTCTTGGGCAGTGTAATTGATACCCAGAGTAGCCCCAGTGCCAAGGAGGAGAGTGGCAGTCAATAGTCGCGACGCAACCGAGACCTTGGATGCATTGTCACCCTTCCCGTCATTCTGTGTGCCGAAGCAACGAATGATGACATTCCGAGTTGGCAACAGTGGTCGAAGAGGGCCATTTCGGATGTGGCCGGCGGTTGGGAGGACGCGCCGCAGCAGCCTCGGTTGAATTGACATCTTTGCCGGGTATCAGTAAACGGCGTCAGTAAACGGCGTCAGTAAACGGAGTCAGTAAACAAAGTAAACGGAGGAAGTAAACAGAGTCAGTAAACAGAGTCAGTAAACAAAGTAAACGGAGTCAGTAAACAGAGTCAGTAAACAGAGTCATGAGCAGACGCGAGTTCAGAAACAACAACAGTGAGAAACGCCAGTTTTCGTGAACGATACAGTCGACGCCGGGCCACAGATCAACCGAGTCAGCGAATCCGCCCACGCCAACGTCCCCGCAATGGCCTGCAGATAACGGGACAGCCGGGACCGCCGGGCCGCACTACATCCACACCCTCCGCGACCCGCCCTCTTGTTATTAGCGCGGACCCGGCCCCCCCGCAGCTCATATTTTCATCTCGCGGCCGACGGTTTCGTGCATCCTGCAAATGCACCTCCGGCTCTGCAAACCTGGACATGGACACCAACAGGCGCACACGGCAAGCATGTGAGCCGTGCCGCCGGAAGAAGAGCAAATGCTCGGGAGAGCAACCCACCTGCAGCACCTGCAATCGGCTCGGCCATCGCTGCTCGTATCCCAGTGGAGCCGTGGCCACGAGGCGGCGCTCGCTTCGGCAGGACGCTGCTTCTACCCCAGACGCAGCACCACCGCCCTCGCCGCAGACGCGTGACTGGGTAAGCCTGGTGGCTTCGCGTGCTGCAGTCTACTTCTCTGACAAGTTCCCAGGAAACGCGCTTCCAGTCCCTTGAGTCCACGCTGTCAGACGTGCTCGAAGCATTGAGATCCGGCGCAAGTGGTATTCCCCCAATCTTGCCGACAGAGGCCTCATCACGCCTTGGACTTGTGCACCAGCCCGAACATCGGGTAGCAGACTTGAACGCTCCAGGCCCATCGACTCCAGCGACAATTGAATCACGTCTCGAGTCATGGCCATCGCCTCACCAGCCGCTGTGGAAGCGTGCTCAGGCTGTCGCACCCCTCTATCTCGAGTTCTGCGATTGCCAGCCACTTCCGCTTTTCTGGAGAGACGGCTTTCTCGCATCTCTCACAAGGAGAAGTGAAGAAGTCTTGATTGGAATCATTGGCATGGCTGCGCGGTTCTCGGATCACAGCACCGAGGAGTCCCAGGAGCTTTGCAAAGAGGCGCAAGCTTTGATCGCCAAGAAGGTCATTGGTGGTAGTGTTGAGCTGGGTACCCTTCAAGCTATGTGTCTTCTGGCACTTCTCTACTTCTACGGTAGGTCCAAATATCTACTTTGTGGCATTCCCAGGGTTGAGCGCCATTGACCCTTCCTTTGTAGATGGCCGAGGCGACATGACGATCCAGTTGGTCTCCCTAGCTTCGACTCTGACCCACGGTGTCCGACCACCTACTTCTACCCCCCCTTCGCTGGAGCTTTCTCTTTTTGAGGAACGAAAGAGATGTTATTGGAGCATCACTTTGCTTCAACGAATATTCGGATGTCCGCCCCCGTCACCAGTGTTCCGACCGCCGGAAATGTCTGAATATCCCATCAGCCCAGTACGCCCAGAACATACGGCTGTGACCCCGGAAAGCCCACTCCATTTCGATGAGCAAGATTCGAACAACGGGATAATAGTCATAGTTCTTCGCTTGGGTGAGGTTTGGTCCACAGCTATGGCTTATACCAAGAGCTGCTTCTTCTCTGCTATAGAAGGATCGCCCTGGTTACCTACATCAAAGTACAACGAAGCTATGGCAATGCTCATGGAAGTGAGCCACCAACTTCCGCCTCATCATAGATATCGAAACTTGCGAGTACGAGAACTCAGTTCTGAAGATTTGGATCGTCATCGCGACTATTGGGCGCCCTGGTTTCTAACGCGATTCATCTATCACACCATTGTGTGTCTGCTAAATCACCCTCTCCTGATCACCATGCAGCTCCAGGGCCTCAGGAGTCGCTCTGAACTGTTCCTGCAACAAACTTCATTTCATGTATCTCACCACGTCGGGTGGATCTTGCATTTGATTTCCTATACCAAATCCAGGAAGTTCAAGATTACAGATCCTATAGTTGGGTACTGCGTGGCTATCGTGGCGACCATCGAGCTGCAACTTAGCTTTGCCGCCGAAGAACCAGTCCGCAAACAAAAGACAGAGAACTTCAACGCCTGCTTAGAGTTCCTACGCTCTTTCGGAAACAGATGGACATATATACAATTAATGGTGGGTTGTGTTTCGAAGTTCCAGATATCTTTTACTGCTACCGACTAACACAAAATACCAAAGGTTGAAAAGCTTGAGGGCGCGACTGAGGCAATATCTGTCTCTTATGAATCCAATGTCAACAATCCAGACGGGAACATACACCTTGACCTAACTAAGCTCTGCTCTATTATAGACTTTACTCTTTCGGCTATTCCTGGCAGCCTTGGCGGCTCTGACCATGAAGTCGATTCCGAGTCCCCTCTAGCACCAACTACCGTGTCTGGAAATCATCCACAACAAACAGAGCTCGCACAATTACCGTCTGTAACGCAGCCTGATTATGATTCGACAAAGGATAACACGCCAGGTGACGGCTTGAGTCCGGTCATAAGAGGAGGAGAGCATGAATGGAACTTAGGCAACAATACCGCTGGTGCATCGCATTTCGTATCCAGAGAACTGCCCGTTCCACCACCAAACGAGTTACTGCTTCCAGCAGATTCCTTCTTCCATTACTTTCCGCAGGACACTCTACCAATTGATGGGGACGATACTAATCCAAGTTATTATTACTCTTAGACATTTAACTAGAGAAATACTCAGGTCTATCAATTGTTCGTTAACTGTACACTACTTTAAATTAGTACTTTCCCATGTGTTTCTCGGCGCTTACTAGAACCTTCGTAAATCAGCCCTCCTCTAAGTAAATTAAAGTGATGATTAATAGACAAGGGGAGAACTAAATTGCACCCAATCTTAACAATATTTATTTAAACATTACATAATAAAGCTTTTATTGATTGGCTATAATAATAAAAATTAATTTACTACCATAGTAAAAATATTATATAATAACGCTTTTACTAATTAGCTACTTTAATAATATTAATTAATACTAATTAGCTATAGCTATAATTATAATATAAGCTATATCTTATTAAAATTATTATTA
>JALRMK010000067.1:0-167040 GCA_026119845.1 Pezicula carpinea | reverse complement strand
TTATATAAAGATAAAAGTCTTCCTTTCTCTTTAGAACTTTCTTTCTTCTTTAGTTAATTCTTCTTATAATATAAACGAGCTATTACACTGTATACTTTATATTCGCCCTGTGATAGCTAGGAAGAGAGAGCTATAGAATAGAGACTAGTTAATCGAGGGCCTTGTATAAGGAGGAGGAGAGAAGGGGGGTAATATAGTAGGTTATACCCGATATTCTATGCTTGGCGCTACCACGCCTATGCACGTGACTTCGCGTGTGGTTAGATAACATAGACTATATCGTATAAAGATAAAAGTCTTTCTTTCTCTTTAGAACCTCCTTTCTTCTTTAGTTAATTCTTCTTATAATATAAACAAGCTATTATACTACATACTTTATATTTACCCCGTGACACCTATATTTATATACTCGCTTATATCTTAAAACGATATACGTTTAAAGAGTAGATAATATACTTATCTAGTAAGATAACACTAATAAAGACTTAAATATTAGGGTTATACTTCTAACCTAATTTAAGAAGTTGTTTATAAATATTACTATACTATTAGATATTTTTTAAAGCTCTTCATTAAAGTCTTCTCTTTTATAGGTAACTTTAGTTTAGGCCGTTTATAACTAAAACTATTTTACGTAGCTAAGTCTATTCTCTTACTTATCTAATGTTACTATGTAATACTTTATAAATATCTATAAAAGAATAGTAAACATTTAAGTTTAGTTTCTTTATAGTATAAACAGATTTCCTTTAGATTATAAGCTAAGATTAGGTTACTTAAGTTACTTTAATAGCGAGGCTAATATATCTATTATAATATATAGAATAAGACATAAGAGACTATATAGGTAGGATAAAGATATAGAAGAAAATAATGCTAGATAAGCTTCTATAAAGTTACTATAGAAAAGTAATTATATTATAGTTTAGACAGCTGTGAACTCTTCCTAGTATACCTTATCTAATATCAATACTTTATCTTTGTTTCCTATAAGATTTCTTAACCCTTTCGAAGTAGTTAAAGATAACCGAGGTAACAGCTACTACACTTACTTATAATATACACAAGTTTTACTATTCAACCTAACTTGAAATTTGTTATGTAGACAATACAGCGAGTAAACTTGTTATAAGTTTACTATTAGCAAATAGCTAGTCAAGCCTTCGATAAAGATATTGAATGTTACGTTAATGTGTGTAAAACCCGCTGAATACAGATACACGTACCAAATAACATCCTTTCTCAATGCCTCGCGAACAGCACTGAAACTGGAAGTGACAATCAAGTTCAATGTAATTACATCGTCGTGTTTCTCGAGTGCTTCGTACCTTCCACTTTTCGAAATTCAAGTAATCAGAGATTTACTGGAAGGTGGCACTTCCTACCTCTTGCTGTGCTATTTGCTTCCCATCTGTCTATCTTCTCATCAATTTCCATTACAAAACACACATACAGCACTCTACGAGCCATACTTTCTTCGATATTCTAGAGGTCAAAAGTATCAACACTATTTCTCGCACGATACCTATGATTGCTACTTGTGTTACTTTATTTCAATGTTCCACGCCTCCACAGTTGCGAGTCGGCGGTCGAGCTATTTATACAAAACAGTATCAATTCTATGGACACTGTTTACTCACCAAACGTCACTGTTTAATAGACAAGATAAAGATAAGCATCCAACTCAGGGTGACAACCTTCTACTCTGCCGAACAATTCCTTGAGGTCAGTTACTATCGATGATTAATTGACACGTTACGGTGACCATGATGCTGGCCTGTCTCAATAGATCCTTGCATCCTCATACTTCGACTTCAATGTTCCAGCCGCCATTTTCCTCCCGAGAAAAGAAAGGCACAATGATCTGCTCGAAATCGTCACCATGTAATGGGCCCTAGGTTGAACAATTTGCATAAGCCTCTATGGCAGATTGTCCAACGGGAAACAGAAAGAGCAATACTGAAGCACAACTTGCTAACAACAAACCAGACTTATGTTCCTTCTCTCATTCTATTCTCAAGCATACGCGAAGCTCGAGTACCCACTGGCATACTCCGAAACTCTCGTCGTCGATTGAGAGACGAAAGAGTGTCACCTCCGACATGCTACAAAAGCCAACGCCCTCTTGATGGTCTTAGACCTAACTCAGAGCTTGTCACGGGTAGTAGTCAAGAATATCCAAGCGTTCTTGGAAGCTCTGGTGGTATTATTATCAATTCAAACTGTCAGGGAAGTGACCCTTTATTCCCCCGGGCCCCACATGCGGAAGTTTCCACATCCGCAGCGCAGCGCACTATATCATCTAGATCTTCTCATGTCTTTGTGATCCACAAGCGTCTCATGGAACAGAACTGATATACGCCCACCAGGGTTATACATCCAAAGCTCTCTCTGTGCTTTCGGATGTTTACAATGTATCTAACATTCTAATATATTTATCCTTTAATAAGAATAGTTTCTTTTGTTCCTCAGCCAGACTTATCCTTGCAATACTGACTATATTGAGGCGGAGATCATTCCCCAAGACCCACGGTTTATCTTAGACATCACAGAGACTCTTGGAAAACGGTTACAATCGAGATCTTTCTAAACTCTGCGTGCTTATCATCGATGAAGTTTACAGCGGTGAATAGATTACGCTTGGCAACTTCGCACAACAATCTAGAAACGAGAAGAATTGGGGAACACAGTTTGAGATCAGATAGCTAACACTCAAAACGTTAGCAACGCTTTTAAGGTCACTACCTCACAACAATTTTGTCGACAGCGCGCACATGATTATGCGAATGCGGCATGCTCAACTCGGCGACACCATCGGGTTATACCGTCGATTTCAAGAACGCAAATTAAGTGAAGTGATTTGAAACAATAGAACACAGATACGGGAGCGTACTTTTGCTTCCGGGACCGAGCAAGAAAGTCTCAAAGGCTAAGACTCTAGAATTGCCGTTTTGGGTACTGAACATGGCGACTTCCGATCGTAGAGGATGAATGTGATTTTGGAGTTTGGCTTTCGAAGGCTCGAAGCTAGTGGGTTGGGATATGAGACTTGATAATACAAGTGGTCAGAAAAGAAGAATTGGGGATAAGGATTCTTTGTGTTATCTAGAACTTTGTTGGTAGTCTTTGTCAGATTGAGCCGGTACAATTTGAGGTCGGATACAAGGAAGGATACCTTTGATTTTCATTGCCGTTTACAAGATGACGAGGAGAAGTGAAATGGAAGGCTGGAGAATAGCAGCGGAGAGGGACGCACAACAAGAAACCCAAGATACAACTTTACTAGCTTTGTGTGCTTAGTCTGTGAGTCATGACTAAAGTCCTCGATGACGCCAAAAAGATACACTTGCTAAGCGAGCACTCGAAACGACCTACTTGAAAGACTAAAGAAGTATCATGAGAAAGCAGTACATGAACAAAATGTACAATTAGTAACTAAAGTAATGTAAATATCCTATTAATGATCTTGTCAACTGATTACCCGTTTTTAAAGGGTAAAGGTTGCTATATATATATATGTATGTAACACCAAGTCTAATTTCCTTTTAATCTCTTAGCGTGTGTGCGCATCCCAAGTCGAACCTCAATAACTTGAAAAGAAAATATGAAATATGAAAACAAACCGAAGTCTAGAGATTTCCATTCCGATGTACTGTATGAAAATAGTAATGAGGGCGTGAAAATGTGTTAAGTGACTATTGTAAACGATCAAGTAGGCTGTTTCATAGTTATGATTAGTGTGACCCTTGTCCATCAAATGACGTGTGGAGAGAGAAAGAGAAGATGTTGTTTTATAAAAAGGATGTGTAGGGCGGGGCGGGGGGCAGGAGGAAATGACTTAGGTTCAGCTATCCGCTAGAAGGCCGACACGTGAGGTTGAACCTTCTTGGTGTAAAAAGAAAATTTGTCGGTTAGTCTTGAAGTTAAAGCTTGATCCGTTGCCGTTGAACTATAAGTATAGTGCAGTAGTGGTAAAAGTGAATTTGGTGAATCGCAGGGAGTATACATAAGAATGAAAATAAAGTAGGCATACATGATACCATACGTTTTAAATTGCTGCGTTCAAATCCAATGAGCTCTACGCATTACTCTACTACATGCAAATACTACGAGCAATGGTAATTGAACTTGCAATACTCCTTAGAACCAAATTGAAATTATTCATTTACAATAGCCTGGGTACTTAAAATCTCTGATCTTCTTGACTCCGAAAACGCCAACATAAATAAAGTTGTCCACAACGTCAAAAGATAAACTGCTTATCTGTACAGGTCCATTGTCGTAGGAGAGTACGTGCACAATTTTCACAGTAGGATATACTGCTTTCAAGCAGGACTCTCCTCCACGGTCCCCAACCCTCTCCCCGCATCTCCACTTCTCAAACCCTGACTCCCGCTTCGCCTCCTCAGTCGCTCTCCGGCCTTGTTCCTAAATCCATACCCATTGTCTCTCGTCATGCTCTCCCTTCCCTCGGGAACCGTATAGCCATTATCTCTCAACTCCCTCATTCCCCGCTCCATGACCACTTTCTGCCTTTCAACCTCCGCTTCATCATGCATGCCCTGCGCTAAGCGAGTGTTGACCGCACCTCTTAGTGCCTCTCCAGCACCATGTATTCCTTTCGCTGCGTGCAAGAGGTTCTCTCGCTTACCGCTGCGCGTTATTGCTGTAGCGGGACGCGAATAATTCGGTGGTGTTCCGGTTGGGGTAGGCGTAACTGATTCGTGGGGAGCAGTGGCTAAAGTGGAAGCTGGAGGCTGTTGGCTGATGGAAAGTGGTGGAATATTTTGGGAGTCTCGGAGGGGACTACGCTGGGGAACTGGACTGCCAGATGGAACAGGTACTGTGTCGGGCATAGGTGAGCGCTCAGGAATTGGACGACCTCCGCCTGTGCTATTTCTACGCGATGTATCGGGCCTGTTTTGTTCTTTGGGCTGCTCAGGGCTTGGAATGGGAATTGGATTTTGCACTGTGGTTTGGGATTGTGGTGGTGGGTCTGTAGAGGGGTTGTAGGGTTGCGTTTCGGTATGCGTCGTTCCGTCGCTGTTGTTGACGGTCGTAGTAGCTATCCTCTGATTAGCAAGTGTCACGGTAGACCAAGAGCCATTGAATTAGTGCTATCTTTCACATACTGGTTGTTGTAGTGGTGGTCGTAGTTGTCGTGGTGGTTGTTGGCTGGGGAGGATTTACACGAGTCTCCGCTGTTGACATATTGCTGGACAAGTTGTTTCTCGAGTTCACAGAATCATGGTAGCTGTTGTTGTTGCTCGTAGGTTGAATTTGCTCTTCTGGGCGTTCATGATTCTGAGGGAGAGTATGGATATCAGGACGGGGCTTGTCCTTCCCAGCCTTGTCCTTGGACTTTCCGAAGAGACCCATGGTGGATTTCTTTCGTGTGTTTTCGGTCTTACGTGGCTTTGTTATTTTGCTCATAAGAAATATCTTCAATGTGGTTGTGTTCTTCAATTGGGAACTCACAGAAATGAGTAGAGATAGCACGAACACCACCACCACCTCCGACTGTCCATGCATAACTGACGTAATAATAAATCTACTCTACTGCTCGAGCACCGGGGGGTTGAGAAATCAAGGAATCAACGAATGAACGGGCCATAGCAACGCCGAACAGCGGGAAGACAAGGCTGAACGCCCACCACGTAACCAGGTCTATTAAGCACCAGAAGCACCCTGAAGAGATTGGTTGCATGTTGATCATGGAAATCGGGGTCTTTGGGTTTGCATCTCCCGGTAAGTATAATAGGGTAGTAGAGAGCCCATTTTGTGGCGAGACTTCACCATCATGTATCATCATGTATCATGTTAACTGCATCCACTAGATGGCCAAGCAAGCAAGCAAGCGACGGAAATGCCATTTTGCAAGTGAGGGCAGACAAGGGTGTGTCTTATTTCCAGGAATGACAGCAATTGGTCTCTTGCGCAAAGGAATAGGTTATATTGGGCGAGTCGTAAAAGCGACTCGTAATCCATCACTAGCAATAGTAGGACTCGAAGCCTGCTACAGTCAAGGGACGATGCCAACAAAGCCGGCAACGCGATTCAAATTGCGGGGCGGTATGTGAAGAAGATTAAAACTGTAGATGAGGTGGAGAGAGCGCCGAAATGAACCATTGCGTAGAGTAAAAATATACTTGATGCGAGGCTCATGGACATGGTGCTTTCTGATGGGGGTCAACTGTGTAGGGCAACATGACGAGCTGATGCTAAATTTCACCTTAGTTTGGTTTACAGAAGACTCTATCGCCGCAAGATCTTCCAAGTCCGACTCTTTGCTACCATATACGCTTTGGTCGCCAGTGTGACCTTCCGGCTTATTGCGAGCGCTAATGCTGCTAGGATTGCCAGATAAGACGTCAATACACGCTTTAAATCTGGCCAACTCGTGCGCTCTGATTACTCCTAGCCCGCTCCATAGCACGGTCGTGAGCACTGAGCAGTCACTTTGGCGGTTTCTTCTGAACAAGGCTGTGTTTCGAGACAAAAGTTGAGCACACTCCTTGTGCTCCGAAAGAGTTCTGCGTTCTGCTGCAGTTGTCGCGTAGAATGTGTCTAATTGAAGGGTGTCCCAAATCATCGTAGACCGAATACTGCGCCTTGCCGATCCGATCTCGTTGCTGGATTTGCCGACAGTGGTAGTTTTTTCATCGCCCAACAGGCAGATATGTCCCCTGCTGCACTGATCCCGATTCATTAAGCTTGCGCTTCTCCAGCACTTTCCGTATAGCAGCCCACCCAAGCAGCCCAAGAGTCCCCGTGATGAACGTCAAGACGACGATTTGGTCCTTGCGGCTATCCCGTTGGAAGCAAGTTGTGAACACATCCTTCTCCTCCGCATCCTTGCAGATAGGCAGGCGTTGTGAAATGCAGAATGCGCGGTTGCACATCGCACACGTCGTAGCTGGAGCGCGCAGGTTGAGCTGATTCGGGGAAGGGTTCGAGGAGGTTGGCGGGACAGAGCCATGAGAGGAGAGCGGTATTATTGTGCTGTTGGTGAAGCATGTGCATTTGCAGAAGGATGGGGGAGCTGTTGCCGATTAGGAATGATACTCCAAGACTTGACATCTTGAAATACTTACATGCTGCAATTGTTGAGACAACAAGGGCGCAAAGCACAAGTAGAACAAAAAGGCGGTTCATGGTGAGCTTCAAAGGACAAGGAAAGCAAGAGTCTGGGGGTTATTTTTTTTGGCAATGACACCTTTGCTTTTGATAGACAAAATATATGTCTATGTGCCACGGCGCAATTCTGTATTTCTCTGTGTCGTCGTCGCGGAGTCGAGGTCGCTGGGGGGTTTGAGCTTCAAGCTGTCCCGGGCTGGCCGCTAGGCTAAATGCAGCCTAGTTCTCCATGAGGTTCAAAATGTCCAAAGCATCAACACCAACACCACCCAGTTGCAACAACTCCACAGCGACATCAACATGAGACGAATATCACGTATAGATAGGTCAATTGACCTGCTGCGGCAACGAGTCACCACGAATAACCACTATATCTGCTCGGCCTGCCACCATCAAACCAACTCCTTTTCAACGTCGAGCCTTCGCGCCGCCCAAGCTAAGAAGCCCTTCACGGAGAAGGTTCGATCCAAGTTATGGGGCACAGATGACCCTCCTGGGGCGCCAGATCCATACGAAGATTCCAGTGTTTTTGATCAAAGCCAGAAACGTCCACAGCTGGAACAGAAGGAGAAGGTGGAAGTGAAAAGGAAACGACATGCACCGGGGAGCAGCTACAGCCCTGCACAGACGGCAGATGGTCTGAAAGAGGTTGGAGGTTTCAAAGACTATTGGGACAACTGGGATGCCGCTCATAGATTCAAAGGGTTCCTGCCCAAGGAAAGGTTGCAGGATGACGATGAAATTGCGAAGGCTTTGCACAGAACCTTGGTTGAGGTTTTCGCACTCAAACAGGCCGGAATGCCTCTCACAGAAATCTCCAGAGCCGAACCAAGTGTGGATCAGACCATGGAAGTTCGCATGACCCCTTCTACGTCGGGCGCCGACTTGACCTTTTCGAGCAGCGCATCACTTGAACAAGTCGTCCAATCACTAGCCCCTTCGATTGAAGAAACTTCCGCGAAGGAAAACCCGAAAGAATCAGAAGAGGATGTTGCTGCAGACCGAACGGGAGCTGACCCCCTGGACGATGGCTCGTTAGAAACAGCGGCCCAGGAGGTGTATGATTTTGCATATCTTGATGCTGCGTGGCGTGGTGTGTCTTTGGAGAATCCGGAAGTGAAACTTGCTGTAGGTTATACCATCACTTGAATTGAAATGATGCTGACAGGCCTCTTTCAGGTTCACAAACGAGTCATGCAGCTCACCGGAATTCGTGTTGCGGATCACGATCTCCAATCTGTTAGAACAGCAGACCAACTCTTAGCACATCTTGTTACTCCCCCTAAGGCCCGAAAACTGGTCGACAATATCCAGCAAAACGAGCAATTGATGACTGTTCCTAATGTAAGCATATATGCAAAGAGGGTTACACCCATTGATAAGCACATGGCGATAGGAAGGTGGAAGATCATTGTAGAAGAACTTGTGAAGCGAGACTTACCAATTCCTGGGCGGAGGTAGAATAAGTTCCAAGAGGAGGACAACACAAAATGTCTGTACATTACTGTAAGAGAAAACGACTAGTATGTCGTTGTGTATGAATAGAACACATACTATGATTCGTCTTGTGCCAAAAGATAAGGTGTATAGAAATTTATCGGAATTTCCGTCAGCTATAAACTCCTCACAGGAAGCAGGTTTACTTTCCTGGCTCAAGTCTTTGGGCCCATTGCCATTTGACTATGGTAATGATATAATGAAATGGGAACAAATAACGATATAGTTCCCTGGAAAAGCGCAGCCACGGTCAGCCGAGAGATACAGTAGCACAGACCAGTGTGTGCTATAAATGAAAAGGTCGAATTGGCAGAGTTGACTGCTGTGGCGTTCAAGCTGCGATAATGATATATTCCAAGTGGACTAGATGCCTGTGACGGCCGAGTGGTCACCTCTTGAGTACTTGTGCTACATTCTAGGGTCCACCGAGAAGTTGATGGCAATTAGGATTTAGGACATGACGAGCGATAGAAAATAGTAGACGTTTCACTAGATGATTAGGGAGTACTTTAACATACATTGTAGACCTTTAAGTTAGTCTTATAGTTGACCGGCCATGTGCTCTTCAACGTACTACTTAGTAGACATATATACTGCTTTCATCTTTACAAAGGTATATCGATATTGTTCAAGTTTCGTCGTTTTTTACAATTCTGATCAAGTACGATAGTGTATGTCCTGTATAAGGTACTATATATGTAACGGTAGTGGTTATAAAAGAATGCAAGCAAGTCACCTCCTAAAACAACGCAGAAAAAGCTAGCTTAAAAATTGCTTACTCTGCCTAACAACTGCGTCTGTACTCTGCCGTCTTCGGAGCTAACTTGCTAAACTTGCTATGTGTTTCTATTATTGCCTAACACTCTAGTAGGATCGTGTAGATTTCCAAGTAAGAATGCCTGTATTACTTCAGGGTTAAGATTTTATACTGTATGCAGTGCATGTCACCGTAAACAAAGGATTCTTAGCTTTGCTAGAGCTTTCGTGTCTAACCTAACAGCTCTTTATTGATAGCATAGCCGAGTAAAAGAGTGGCATTACGCCGTGGTTTAAGTTTAAAACAGAACAGAGCGAACGCTAAGGCGAGGACATCGGTGAGAAATAGGAATAGTACTGATAATATATTTGCTTGTTTGCCAAGTTGCCCGATTACGTACTAAATATGTTATTTCTCGTGAAATCTTTCTAGGAGTTGTTACTTTGATTCTTGTTCCCTTTATTTCCGTTGTTCCTAGATAGAAATAGGTTCTTTTAAAGTCGGGAGATGGTTAATCTTTTTTGTTGTGTTGTTTGCTTTGTAAAATAGAATGTACATAGGTACATGGCGGCTTTTAACTGATATGTACAATGTTCGAGAAGGGACTTGCTTTGTTCATTGCTTAGCAAATAACCCGTGGACCGTAAGCCCGCTAGCAGAGGTTTACAACCCCTTTCCCAAGAAGCAGATTCTTTCTGTAAACTCTTTAGCTTCCCGCTTGCCTTATTTCTCAATCACAATCTGATTACACACTATACACTGACTATATAACTACAAGCTCACGAAAAGAAAGCAGTGTTTTTTCAAGGAACTAGATAGCGCATATACACATGTCCAACGCGAACTATCCTTCTCGATTCTTTAACCCTGTATCTTTTGATAAATTGATGTCGACACTAAAACAAAGAGTTCATCAAGGTCTCGCAAGGATAGGCTATCATGTTAACTTGTAAATAAGATTACATTGAACTAGAATAATGCTATTATCTCTTTTAAAAGACAGAAGGATAGCAAATAAGTCCTTCTACAGGATATCTTCATCATGGCCTAACTGATAATAGCTTCGGTTCGGAACAAGTCCGTCGGCTAAAACCTAAATAAAACCACCTATTTCTCTGTTTACAAACACCTTACGTGTGTTTCGACACTAGATAAAACATTTTACTCTTATCGCTATTGTCTCCATACACTATTGCACCTTATCACGACATGCTTGTAAATCCTAGTTGGTGGGTCGAGTCCGCGGATCCCCGGGATCTTCGTTATCGTTACTCCTAGGAGATCAAGGAATTCAAGAAAGAGTTCCATGGCAATACGGTAGAGCCGGGACAACATCTGAAAATGCATGTTATCTCTGTTATCTCTCGACATTGTAACTTACAAAACATGGTCCAATAATGCTGGCATATATGCAGGCCTACAGCCAGTTTACAGCAGTTGGCCGTGCAGAGGTAGATAAGCTAAAACTACATCATTATAAGAAGGGAAGCTGGAAAATATCTAGATATCGAAACATCATCACATCAAGAGCCAGTGAATCAGTCATAATGGTACAAGATGTCCATCGCCACTCGCCATCTTCGGCCCCTGAAAAGGTGCTAGCAGATGAATCACCATTATTTGTTCAAAGCAAAGACCAAGTTGATGTTCAAGATGATATTATCATTGAAGATGGCTTGAGGAGAGGTCTTCTTGGTAGACATGTCACCTTGATCTCACTCGCGAGTGTTATTGGAGCAAGTTGCTTTTATGGCTTCGGATATGCCCTCTACCTTTCCGGTCCTCTCGGTGCACTTCTTGGTTTCAGTATCGTCGGTCAGTGGCATTGTTATCTAAACAAGTAAGTGGTTGGAAGTATTGATCGACTCTAGGTTTCGTCGTTTGGGCTTTGATGCAAAGTATTGGCGAAGTGACCACAATGTTTCCGATTGCCGGTGGCTTCATCGAGGTAGGTCCTTAGAGAGCCGTGGCTAGAACTATAAGTTGCTAATAAATTAACCACTATAGCATGCTAGCCGCTTCGTCGATCCAGCTTTTAGCTTTTCTATGGCATGGCTGTATTATATGATGTGGAGTGTGTTCCTCGGGAGCGAATTGAATGGCGCAATCTTGATCCTGCAATACTGGATTCCAGAGGACAATATGCCTCTATACGCCTGGGTTCTTGTCTTCTGGGGTTTCTTCTCATGTCTCAGTACTCTTGGGGTCGTAATTTATGGCGAGTTGGAGTATTATCTTGGATGGTTTAAGATTGGCTCTCTTGCCATCTGTTTCTTCTTGTCGTTTCTGGTCAATGTCGGTGGATTTGGTAATGGATATATTGGTTTCAGATATTGGACCCCACCTGATGGTAAGTTAATATCAAAAGCCCAGCCCATATAATGGTATTTTGTTGACTTGTTAGGCCCCATTGTCAATGGAATCAATGGCTTTGGCCAAGTATTCGTCTTGGCTTCGGCCTATTATGTCGGAACAGAAATTATCTCTTTAGCAGCAGGAGAGACCAAGGACCCTAGACGCTCTATTCCTCGGGTTTGTGATTTATTAAAGGTTGTGCCAAAAGCATACTAACGATTTTTCAGGGTGTCAATACTGTCGTTTACCGGATTCTCTTTGTCTATATAGGACTCATCTTTTTTCAAGGGCTCATATGCCCTTCAAGCTCACCAGAGCTACTGAATGCAGATTCGAAGGTCGCTTCTTCTCCATTCACTATTGCTTTTACTCAAGCTGGATGGAAGTCATCCGGTCACTTCGTCAACGCTCTGATTATGGTTGCGTTTATATCAGCCGGCAACGGCTGCATTTACGTACAGTCGAGAGCATTATATTCACTTGCTCTCACCAACTGAGCACCCAAGTTCTTTGCCATAACCTCGAAGAAGGGAGGTAGGTAGTCTTGAAACTTGTAAATTCAAGTTAAGAATTTCTGACAATATTGTAGTTCCATACGTCTCCATTCTCACTTCGTGCTGCTGGGGCTTCCTGGCGCTGATGAATATGAAAGTCACGGCAGGTCAGGTATTCGCCTACATGACTTCAGTGGGTGGTTCTGCAGCCTACATTGCATGGGCTGGTATCGTCTTCACACATCTCCGCGTCCGCAGCGGGCTGGTAAAACAAGGAATCAAGCCCTCAACCTACCCATTCAAAGCGTTCGGAAGCATTTGGATATACCGATTCAATCTTTTCCTCATCATATTCATTCTCTTCATCCAAGGATTCACCGCTTTCGAGACGCCATTCAACTGGAGAAACTTCATAGCATCCTATATTACCATTCCAACTGCTATTATCCTTTTTGTTGGATATAAGCTGTATCATAAGACGCATTGGCAAGTTGCGAATTTTTGGTAGAACACGGAACTTGCTAACCTAACTTAATTAGGATGAGGTTGTCCGAAATGGACTTCTCGGATCGTCTGCTCAAACTTGATGATGAGGATGAGGATAAGAAAGTATCTTTTACGACTCGGTTTTATTTCGAAACTGAAATATTAACATGTTCTGGGATGCGTAGAAATTTGCCGCGCGCAATGGTTGCAGCTATTCAGTAACAATTGATTCGTTGCTACAGCTTTCGGAGAATACGTATATAGGGTGGTGTCGAGAAATGAGCTACACACCCAATGGTAAAAGCAATTGAGGCCTTTCGCTTTTTTTTCATATTTTCCATGGTTCTTGATTGCAGAAATATACACTGTAGGTATACATACGTAAGCGTCTATGTTGCCACAGTTTTCTCTTCTTGCTGCCCAGTAAATAGGGCAAATGGTATAAGATCAAAGACTGAAAGTAACAAAAGAGGTAATGTGGAATTAACAAAGGAAAGATCGCGTGAGTCTCACATCGTCCCATGTTTCTAGTAAGAAAGAAATTACACAATAGAAGTTCTAGCAAAGAAATAGCAAAGAAATTATGGCCATTGCCCGCCAGCAACGTTGAAGAACAATGTTGTCTTGAGTTTATTAAAACCTTCATCATCCCATCTACCAGCTCTCCAATCTCACGGTAGAACATCCAGCAAAATACACATTTTGAAAATGAATTACGGAAGAGAAAGTGGCTGCTGCCTTTTCTGTCAACGATGGTTTGGAATCGAACTTGAAGAATTAGAAGAACTTGATGAGCATCGATGCATCGGCCCAGGCCAAGGCATGCAAGCACTCATAGCAGCAAATATCTTAGGCCGCACCCTGGAACAATATGCGATCCAGATGAACGAGAGTATGGGAAACCTCATCTCCATGCCGGAATGGGATTTCTGCACCCACTGCCGCCAAATCTTTATACCGCGAAACATTCCCTATGGAGAGTACCATGGCCAGTGGGCGATTCCGGATTTCCTCCATCATGATTGTATATGGCGAGCATCTAGAATCCTTGGCTGGGATTTCGATCTTGCTTGGTATGATGGCTGGATCTTCTGTGAGCGCTGTCATTCTTGGGTTTGGTGTCCCTTCGATATCTGGGATACTTTCGTGAGACACTTTCCGTGTGTGCCCGCGGGCGCTCCAAATGGGCCTCTGCCTGGTCGGCCTCAAAATGTGGAAACGTTTCGGGATTCTACTATCGGAGGACTTTGGGAAGGTAGACAGCCCAGATGGGAACACGGTACTGAAGCTGATACTACTGAAGATGACCAACACCAAGTCGAAGAGCTAGAAGATGACGAGCAAGACATCTTACAGCAAGACAACATGGAGCGAAACCATGGCCAGCAAGACGACTCAGGAAATAATGAATTGTACGACGAACTGTATGACGACTGAAAGTTAGCGAAATCTCGGGCCCCTTTTACAGATTTTTGGATTCTTTTGATACTGTCGGTTGACATTGTCAACTCTCGACAGGCAGACTAGTGATCTCACTTAGTATCTATGCTCGTTGTCGGAATGTATTGATTATATGTAAGGAAGAAAGAGGCTATCTACAGAAGAACTGGACCTTTAAAGGTGCCAAGGTTCTAGCAAGCACACGACTAACCACGTGACATTCACTCCAAAAGATACCTACATTTGTATTAGTTTTTAGATCTTATAGTAAAGTAAGAAGCGCAACTAGTTTTAGTTAGTACTAAACACTCTGTGACTTGATTTTTGGACGCACATGATTGCGGCATAGTTAAATATTTAGATCTCCGCTTCTCCTGCTTGGCGGGGTCACCTATATACCCGGTTTTGACTTCAACCTACAGCCCAGGTCAACAACAGTTGGACGCCAGAAACACACAACATGATGAATCGAGACATTGAGGGGAGTGTTCTTAACACTCCTTTCGACACATTTGCCAAGTCGTGAGCATTCCAGCTATCTAACAGCGATCTCTTCTGATATTACAATAGTCTCCTTCCACTCTTTTCCGGTCCTGAGGTCGTGATCCGTATTGGATCTGCCAGTCACGAATATAGACTCCCGAAGGCCCTGCTTTGCAAACAGTCTCCATATTTTGCAGCTATGTTCAAAGAAGGACATTTCAAAGAAGGCGCCGAGCAGTCGACTACACTAGAGGAGATAGATGGCGTTCTTTCAACTCGAAGCTTCGAAATGCTAGTGCAGTGGGTGTGCCTTGGCCGCATCGTCTTCGCAGACTTACCCCCCGAAGCGATTGCTCTCTCTATCGAGTTTGCGAGACTCGCGGATATGTACGACATCGCTGGCGTAAAGTACTTGATGGCTGGGAAGATTAAGAGTATAATTCTGGCTGATGCCCCTCTACACATGGATTGTTATGGAGGAAGAGATCATGGCGCGAACACATATTCCATCACCACCCAGCATATTGAGTCAGCGGCACTTCTTCCACGTGGCCATCCAGTGCGTGGTGTTTTGGCCATGGCGATGGTTGAAGGTTTCTTCCTGATTAACGATTATAGATTTCAGAAGGAGATCCAAGAGATTCCTGGGTTTGCTGTGGATGTTCTCGCAGCTGTCAAAGCCACCTCGAAGACTATATCTCGTGGCCAATACCAACTTGAATTCAAAGAGCCCCTTAGCGAGGCGATTTTGAGACTTGATCGCTAGCACCTCGTATATCCGAGTTAATGATATTGGAGAGAGGAATTATATGTTTTACAGACAATTACAGACTAGGTATGCTTGCCAATAGGCCATTGAAAAGACGGTGCTCTTTCTGATTATACTAGCTCTTCCGCGATGATATAGGAAACCGCTGTCCTCGATCCTCAACTTTGGCACTGAAGCTTTTGCTGCAGAATTCACTGCTATTATTCAAACTATCCACTTCTCGGCGGAAACATTATTTAGGTTACTTGAGCGTGCTAAAGCTAGAGTGAGGGAAGTTAAGCAAGGGGAAGTGCTAGCCAGGACGGCGCAGAGACAGTATACCAGCGGAGCAGAAGTTTTGCAGAGCAGCGGTACAGGGAGCTCGAAGGAGGCATGAATGATGAGACTTGCAAAGGTTGATTTGGTGCTATTTTATGTATGCCTTCAATTATTGATTTGCTCCCCCGTGAGTCTTAATAATAACCCCAATCTGTCACCCTCTACATGCACCATTTGTAGTCTCCATCCAATCCAATGAAATTCATTCATTGAAAATTCAAAATTGAAAGTAAGGTTCACAGCATATCCATCCCCACTCTCTCAAAGTCCCAGGGTGTGACACAACTCATTCTAAACCGCGAGACCTCATTTCTTAATAATCATCCAGAGCTCAAAGCAAAACCCAATCCTCCCTTCCAACCACATTTAAGTCCCCAAGATCTTCACAATTCGAAGCCGAAGAAGATACATCGGAATTCTCGGAAACACCAGAACTTGAGCAGCTCGCATCGCTGTCCAGATTAGAATGAGTAGAAGCCTGTTGCAAGCGAGAGACTAAGAATCCATCACCCATCAGAATCTTCAGTAAGACCTTGTGACCTTGATGGAAGGATGGGAAGAAACTCACTTTTATTGGGTTTGCTTTTCGTTCTAAATGGGTTTCGTATTTTGCTCTGACTGCTTTTCGTTCCTTCTTCCTTCACCCCCTCCGTTTCCTCGTCGATGGTGATGAGTTCAGGTCGTGGGACAATGTAACTTGCTAGGACAGCGAGCGCGAGGTCCTCGGTAAACATCTTACAAGCGACAAAGTTAACGACAGTGAATCTCAAACCACGAAGAACCATATAAGCTTACGAGAACTGATTTAAAGAGTGCCTGCCGAGTTCAAGTTGAGTGGGCGTGATCTTAATATCTTGGTGTTCGATGGTGAGAACTTAGAATTCCTTGGTGGGGATTGTTATGTTTCAGTGTATGGAAGCTTACTGTGTTGATGGTACAATTGCCTTTGGAGAAGAGGGAAGGAGGAGAAGGGTTCCTGAGAAGAAAAGTTCTTGAGCTTTTTATCAGAGTTGTAGCAAACTGGTAGTGGAAGGACGATCTTTCTAGAATGGGCTTGTTGTTTCATTCTTTTGCGACACAGAGGCGGAGAGGTACAAAGGAAATGACCCAATTTTCTTTAAAAGAATGCTTATTTTATTAATTGTCACACCTAAATAACTGATATTAGGACTCTAAATTGTTAGCATAACTACTGTTAAAAGATACATTCCTTTATCTATATCGAATATAGCTAAAAGTTGACGTTATAGTTTAATAATTAGAACGACATAATACAGTAGGCATTGTTTATAGAACTTTCCATTTTATAAAGCTTTATAATGGTACTTGCTTAGCGATTTGTTATAATTATATAAACATCTTTATTCAGTTCTGTTACTTAGAGCTAAAGGTTGAAAAGAAAATAAATATTGATCTTAATACTTAATAATGCCTTATACTTCTAAGCACCTTGACTAAATTAAGTACAGCGTTAAATTCTTTGTCAAAACTTCTAACTTCCTTATTTAACTTCAGATCAGGAGCATTGAGGCTTCTTTAATCAACGCTCTGTTATGTATATACGCTTTTTAGATAGAATTTTCTTGCTATAAACACGTGAAAGTTGCCCAGATTTGATCTTTACTTGTGTAAACATGGTCTGTGATATGGCACTGAAAGATGAACTTAACTCTATTTCGCCCTCCGAGACCTCGAGAATACCTTTAGTCGAGATATTTGCTCTCTTCTCGTTTTCCTACTAAGGTATCAGTTTCAAATGGCTATTTTAGGCTTTAATTTGTGCTTGCAAGTCTGTGTGTTTTGTGCGGGTGTTAGTCAGGTCTTTGAACTGACTCTTTTTCAAATAGTACGTGCGGAGCTTGTAAACCTCTACTCTTAAAATCGAGCCTGAAATTGTTTATTTTAGTCACGTTATCTCTGTGAAGTTATTTTATATAAGAAGAATAGATCTTAGCTAAGGATTTTACTTGGGTTTGTTAGGAATTGCCCTTAAAGTTGATTTTGTTCTGTATTAGCAGAGTCTTCGTACTTAATCAATCTAAGTTCTGTTGCAATACCAATCTAAGGTGAATTTGTTATCAAGTCCACCATAGGTATTGCTATGAACACTTGTCATGCTGGAAGATATCTCTTTTCATTTTCACTAGAGAATGTCATTGTCTAGAAGTTATGTCTTAACGATACAGTAATCTAAGGTGTCTACTTCGTAAAGGCCAATCGTGGCGCTAGCTGTTAAGCGAGAGCTGTTCAACTAGGGACGTAGAAGTGGTGTGTGGTGTTACCATGCACCAAGATTGGCACACATCACAACTAGCTGCATTGTTTTTGTCATTATCTCCCAAATATGTGGCTCGTTACTTGACACACTTCACCACATTTCTAGGGCCAAGGGTATATACATACTATTCGTATCATATAGAGGACGATAGAAAAGCAAAGCACCATCTACCACAAATTACCGACTCAAACCTCAGTTCCACTATCACATGGGCGACAGTAGGATGAGGGGGAACAAATAAATGAACGGTCCTCGAAGTTTCTCTAGGCAAATGTCACCCAAGCTGATATGCCGGGCGGAATATGGTGGGCTGGATCACCAAGTCGGTCGAATAGCTCAGTGCGTATCTTCAGTTCTTCATGGGAATTCGCTGCTTCAAGTACTTGGCTATTACACATGGTGACTCTGATGACTACTTACTGGTTGACTGGTACGCATGTGGTGCTATGGTGCTCGGTGCTGTAGTCGTTGCGTAGGTTCAACTACCCCGCCCTGTTGAAGTCGGACGTGTGCAAAGCCGTGAATGGGTCCCTTACTGTCGCGTGTGTAGGTAGTTGTGCTACTATTGTTTTCATGATTATACGAAAGGTACTCCAGCTGTACGTACCTAGAATGCAATCGAACTCATCAGCACATTACTATTCACATGTGAGTGGCTCTGAACCTGAACAAACGGAATGCGAATCCGAGAGGGCTAGGCAGATTCAGGCACAACGCACAATCCACGCAGGGGTCAAGCCACGCAGGCCACCCGAGCCACACCGTTAGCGCACAATATTAAAGCTGCCTGCGTCATCGGCCTATGTTAACGCCACTATTCCTTTGCAGCCCCGCCTTGAAAGATGATGGCACTTGCCTCGATCCAATACGATCCAATACGCTCCAATACGCGCCTCGTTCCCACCAAAACCTAACGTCGCTCTACAAAAGCAACAGCACCCTTCATTTATTCCCCCTCTGCTCTCGCTCTTCTCTTTCCAGACCACATCCAGAACAAACATCGAACTCACGCACCACCAGAACACATCCAGAACACTTGCAGAACATCGCAGATCAACCCAAACCCGCTCACCATCATCCAATCACACAAAACCCATCATGGCTTCTAACACCACCGTTAACGTCACCCACATCTCCAAGGAGACCGGCGAGAAGGAGGTCAAGGACTTCTTCAGCTTCTGGTAAGCTTCGACTCCTCGTCGCAGATGTATACTTGAGCCAGTGTCTCCAGTTGCGTCGTCTGTCCTATGCATCATCATTGTTTGGTTGCATGCGGGGTAGCTTCACCATATGAGCTAACTTTGACTTTCATAGTGGCAAGATCAACGACCTCAAGATTACCGACGCTGGAGAGACCAACAGTGCGACCGTCACATTTGAGAAGGAGACTGCTGCTAAGACTGCTCTTCTCTTGGACAACACCCAACTTGGCTCCAGCCATGTAAAGGTGACCAGCGCCTCGTAAGTACCTTCCTTTCATCCCACCCTCCGTTTCAGGTCGTTGTCTAAACGACATTATGTTGAGTTACGCAAACTAACTGACAATTCACAGTGGATCCAACGATGACGACGGAGGCCACTATTCTCCTCCAGCCGAACGCGATAGCGATGAGATTACCCAAGAAGAGAAGCCACGATCCCGTATCATCGCCGAATATCTGGCACACGGCTATGCTGTTGGTGATGTAAGCTCATATCCCTCATTCGTCAACTTGAGTTGCTCAAACAAGGTCAATGGTTCAGAAGTCGTCGTCCGGATCAGACTTTGATACAAGACTTCAGGATCGTCGACCACTTGACTGAAGCCCGTGTCGTGTCTTTTTTTAAAAACAAACAAGGCTAACGTTGCCCAGGTTGCCGCTCAGCGTGCCATCGACCTTGACCAGAAGCATGGCATCACCAATCGTTTCCTCACTACCCTGAAGAATATCGATGCTAAGTACGATTTTTCACTTTCCGATCGGGTTAATGGTCTGGTTGAGACACTTTAAAGCTGACTCTAAGGACAGGTACCATCCAACTGACAAGGCTAAATCAGTCGACCAGACATACGGCGTCTCTGCCAAGGCTAACAACCTTCTCTCCGGAGTTTTCTCATATTATGAGAAGGCAGCAGGCACCCCAACTGGCCAGAAGCTAGTCAATTTCTACACTCAGACTTCCCGCCAAGTTCAAGACATTCATACCGAGGCCCGCCGCCTGGCAGATTTGAAGAAGCAAGAACAAGGAGGCAAGTTACAAGTAGACCGGGTGTTGTGAATAGGTCAAACTAACTCGATTATTTAGCAAATACCTGTAAGTGTGGTTCAGATTCCGGGAAATGCCCGTGTGCGCCAGGTGCCTGCACCTGTGCGGACTGCGCCAAGTCCGATGTGAAGACTGTTCCTGGCACCGAGAAGACTGTCTGCAAATGCGGCGGAAACGATACTAGCTGTCCCTGCGCCGAGGGTAAGTGCGCTTGTGGTGGTTGCTCGAAGTCGGACATCAAGGCCGTCCCTGGTTCGGACAAGACTACCTGCTCTTGCGGTGGTAATCTGAAGAGCTGCCCATGCGCTCCTGGAAAATGTGCCTGCGGATCCTGCGCCAAAGCCAGCCTTAAACCTGTTGAGGGCGCCGACAAGACGACCTGCGACTGCGCAGGAGATAGTAAGAGCTGCCCTTGTGAGGCTGGTAAATGTGCTTGTGGAAGTTGCGCCAAGTCCGACATGAAGAAGGTTCCTGGCTCCGAAAAGACCACCTGCAGCTGTGGTGGGGACACCAAGAGCTGCCCCTGTGAGGCTGGAAAGTGCGCTTGCGGTGACTGTGCCAAGTCAACCATGGAAGTTGTCCCTGGTTCCGAGGACAAGACGACTTGTCAATGCGGTGGTGACGACAAGAACTGTGCTTGCCAGTCTGGAAAGTGCGCCTGCACTGGATGCTCCAAGTAACTGGAATTCACGCTGTCTCTCCGAACTTATGGGGGGTTTTCCTTTCTGGTTTATCAAATGGCATTAACTCAAAAACGGATCACATAATTAAAGTGTATCCGGGACTCTGGACCTTGGGATTTTTTCATTGGGGCGGCCAAAAAAAAAGCTTGTTTCTTTGCTGTATTATTGTTAAGAGTATTTTGCTGACTTTGCGCTTTGCTTTCTTTTCAGCTGCTTCTGCCCCAGTCCCTTCTGCGCATGATGCTGCTACTGCCGATACTTCTATTGTAGAATCTACGAAAGTTGTTCCTCTCGAGCCACAAAACGGTGCTGAGAAGGCGACCGCTGCTTAATTGTTTGCTTGGCTTTACAATGGAGCGCGCATGTGTTGGGGATATGGATGGAAGTATGTGTATGACGGGTGATATTTAGTGGAGATGATGGGAGATGATGGGTGATGTGTGATGAATTTTGTTATGTCAGAAGCGACGTTGAGTTTTCGCGATGCTTTGCCAAATTGGGCGCTTTGTGAACTTTCTATAGTTGAACTATTTTATGAATGTTGATAAGGCTGCGACTTGCGTCACGCTTGAAAACATCGTTGGTGGATATATCACATGTGCTGATTGAAAACTATGAACATGCAGGTTTTGCCACCCTTCCATCATCAAAGTTAATCCACCAACATTCACGTCGAGAGTGACAATTTCATCTTCCGTCACCGCTCAATTCCTGCCCACACGTCTTCAAGCCTTCGATGCATTGTCAGGGTGGTTCACGGTCTTGCTTGTTGTCTCCTTGACGTGATCTTCGAGAGGTCCCTTGGGGTTGGAGGTCAAATTCTGTTGAGAGGTAAATGTTAGCGAGAATGACCTGCACGTATGAAGGAAAGACAAAGTCGGCCGAAGCTTACCTCAAGATCAGCTTTGCTCTGGTCCTGGTTGTTGGTACCCTCGTTGACTCCTTGGCCACTGGAAGGAGGATCTTGCTGTTGCTTGCCCGATTGGGCCTCGGGGGGTGGGGATTGACGACCGCCGGGGTTTGGTGCAGACATCTTGATGGGGTGTTTGGGGTTTGAGGGTAGGATTTGGATTGAAAATCTGGCGCGTTTGGAACGTTGTCAGTGTTGATATTCTCGAGGAAATGGATGGAGTTGAATTTGTTGAAGAGAGGGAGGGGTAGCTCTGAGGGATATGGGAAGGAGGGGGAAGGAAGGGCGAATAAGCGAGGAGGTGAATAATGCAGCTCTTGAAGCTGATGTTGACTGATGGATTGATGGCTTACTTTTTGAGGTGTTTGGGATTGTGAAAATCGGTTGTGCAGAGGTGGATGGAGATGAAGATGGAAGAAGTGTCGGATGCCTTTGAGGCAACATGGCTTCTTAAGGCCCCACCACGAACACATCGTGCCCCTCCGAACCCTCCTATCTCCATGACATCACCTAGGCGAGAGACGACGCGATGATGGGGATGGGGCAGCCTTCTCGATCAGGCTGAAACGGACAATCACCACGTGACTGACTTGCTCTCCAGCCAATCGCTCTGTGCGACAGGTGATTGGCCAGCCACGAAGGAACTCCTAAACGCGACACTCCAAGGACGCCCTGGCGCCAACTGGGACGTCCCTCTGTCGTCTCATTTCTCTCGGACCAGGCTGAGAGGAAACAAACAAAACAGACGAACAGACGAGTCCTGTGGCGTCGCCTCTGCCTCCAATTCAACATTCCACCAACTCCAACAACACCACATTTGACTTCCTCGGAGAACGATCGTAGCATCCCAAAGCGATCATGGCGCCTGATCTAAACTCAGTTCCTCCCTCTCCGCGACCTCTAGCCTCAACCCCCCTGGTGGTCTCTCGAAACCCCTCTAGACGCCCATCCACGCAAGCTGCTCCTCCTCCAGCTGGCAGTCTACAACCCACCTCACCGACCTTCAATATCCTGCCTTCGAATCAGAGTGCCGTCCATCAGACTGTGTCTCCCCCTTTGACGTCTCCGACAATGGCTCCGAGTATGGGCGGCGCTGGTAGCACAGCTACGGGTTTGGTTGGGGATAATACCGGCGTGGGAATTGGTCCTGGCCCTTTGAGACACCCGAGGCCTTTGACGGCTGCGGATTTGCATCTGCAATTGGAGAAGGAACAAGAGGCTGTGGTACGTACTGCAAGGTATATATATCTCTAGTATAAGGAGTAGCTAAATTGGGCCAGGTCAATCGACTCACGCGCGAGCTCTCCATGCTCCGCGCAGCCCAAAATGCCTCTGTCGTTTCCAACACATCCTCTACCTCAGCAGGCTTCCCCGACCCCGCCGACCACAACGCAAACCATCTCCTCTCCGGCCCTTCGCACCCCGCCCCCTCTCAACGCCAACATCACCGCTCCTCCTCCAGCACTAGCACACGTAGCATTACGGGCAGTATTCCAGCAAGTATCAGTACCGTTGGTGGAATAGCGGGTAGTATTGCTGCAGATACCCCCTCTACGACTGCTGATCGCCATCCTCGTGGTTCCTTGCAACGCCATGATTCCATTCCTCAGTCTCAATCCATGAGCCGGCAGAATTCCATAAATTCATCTCGTCGCTCGGGCGCGTCTTCTCCGGCTCCATTGAGCTCCGCTCAGAGTTCATACCAATACCCTGATGCATTCCCGCATTTCTACCAGCAGCGACCCGTTCTTACACAACACCTTTCAGCTGGCGGCCATTCGACTCTACCTACCCTCAGCGGACCCCAACATAATCAAGATCCAGCTGGGTATGGAGCTGGAAGTCGCCGGGAGTCTATGACACAGGTACCTACCACTGGGCGCTACGAAGAAACAGCTTTTCATCGACATGAGCTCGATGCTGTAAAGCGGGAAAACGAGGCCTTGAAGAGACGAATCCGTGAGTTGGAACGTACATTGAGGGCACGAAGACCTAGTGATGCTGGGAGTGTGAATACTGGAACTGCGGGCAGGGGCAGGAGTGAAAGTGTTTCTACTACTGCGTCTCAGTCGGCATCGGCGAATTTTAGAGATAATAATGCTGGAAGTCAGGTCATAGGTGGTGGTGGCAGGGGCAGGGATAGAGAGAAGGAGGGAGACGATGTAGGTGTTGGAGAGAGTGCTGCTACTGGGAGAGTGCGGTAAATTTTGCAGAACTCGGAAGAGAGAATAGCGCAGGAGACATGTGACGATGGGAATGCGGTGGACTTTTATGAATTGATGGACAGAAGACGAGTTTTCTTTTTTGCTTGCTAAGTCCCATCTTGTGGTGGTACATGTCGGTTTCAGCGAATGGGAATGGGAAAACCGGGCGTCTTTTGTTTCTGAGCCCGAGGCCTCTTATATGTCCATGGATTGGGTGGCTGGTCAGTCTTTTGATGAATTGCTAGTTGGTGAAGATAGTTACGGTTAAGAAGGGGAAATGAGCATGAGATGCAGAATGTAAAATGGATCGAGGGGAACGGGGAGGCTTTGTGTGAATCTGAATGTGTAGAGAGCAAAACAAGATGAAATATGACCCTAGCCTATGAATTGTGCACTTTGCTAGACACGATTGTTATTACCGTGACTTGTGAGGAGCATTGTATCAGTAGCGGTCATTTGACAGCACCTTGTATTTTATTGTTTGGAACAGAAGAAGCTGCCCTAGGTGGTACTCGTATTGGAACAGTCCAAGAGTTGCATTTCTTGATGGAGCTGTACAAGAGCTCCCAGCAGCGTTCATTTCCCCGCATCGCTGCTTTTGCCTCCGTCGGGGTTATTCCCGTCACCTTCCCCACATTCAGATGATTGCGCTACTGTGTGCGGCTCCAGAGGTATGAGAAGTCAATCCAGTGCCGGGCGACTACTTGCCAGGGTCAGGTACGGGTAGGAACCTGCCTGCTGGCCACGAGTCCTGTGTTTTCCATGTTGTGACGACAGAAACATGCAGAACTCTGGTAGGCTGGAGTTGGTGTAGGTGTAGGTGTAGGTGTAGGTGTAGGTGTAGGTGTAGGTACAGTGCAGTGCAGTGCAGTGCCCTTAACAAACAGCTGCGAGTTGTGTAGGCAGGTGGTGGTTTGTGCGGAAGAGGCTGGTGAGGGAGAGAGGCGTGCTGACTCAGCAGCCAAAGCGACAAGCAATGCCAACTCTTCGAAGCTTTTCCAAGCTTCACGTCTCCCTTCTCGGCGGCGCTGCGGGCCAACAGCCAACAGCCAACAACCAAAGGGCCAGACGTTTCGATCAGCGGAAATGACTGATACCGCAAGGGCATTGAACATTCCACACGCGCGTCAGGAGCATTTCCTCCACCATGAACGCTCACTATGGGCTTGGCGCACGCCATCCAGCGTCGCGGACATCCAAGTTTTCCCATCGCCTGCCACTTTTCCATTGTCTCCTGGTCGCTACCGTGACGTCAAGTCTCCAGCCGCGTATTCATGTCCTGCACCAGACCGTGGACACAGCAGCAACAACACTCTGACCTGGTGTGTACTGCACGACGACTGCTCCTGCTGCTCCTGCTGCTCCTGCTCCTACTACGCCGACTGTACTACAGAAGTACCAGTAGCGAATACGTCAAAGCGGATAAAACGCCGTATTTGAGCTTCTGCACTCCCGCTTCTTCATCTTCTTGTCTCTCACTGCACACTCTCTCTCTCTCCTCCCTCCCTTTACCTTTTCATATCCACCGCAGATGTCAACGTGACATCCTCCTTTCTTGTCGGTCTCGTGCTCTTCTTTCTCCTCTTCTACTTGCCAACGGCATCGCCACTCGCCACGTTCCTGGTTCCTGCTGAGCCACCTCCACTCCATCGCACACCCACAGAGCGAGTCGCTTCACCCGCAACAACAACATCAACACCATTACCACCATGGCTATATTCTCGCGTCGCCCTCGCGATGGCCATGTTGCGCCAAACAATGCCAATGTCACCGAAGCCAAAGCTGGCCGTCAACATGGTCACAAGCAACCCTTGATCATGAACATGAACACCAAACCTTCCTTCGGACAATGGCTCAAGGTGACATGGCTCGATCTAGTCACCATGGTGATCATGGGTGTCATTGGTCTTGGGGTAAGCACCGTAGCACTCTCAGATCATCTCCCATGCTGACGCTCTCCTCAGGTCTACGAGGCTCATCCAGCCCCATCTCGATCATTCCCCGTCTACTTCCAAGATGGTGAGGTCGTCTACCCCCAATTCGCCTACCCTCTGCGCAACGAGATCGTCCCCATCTGGGCCGCTGCTCTCCTCGGTGCTCTCGTCCCCATCGCCGTGTTCCTCATCTGCCAGATCCGAGTCCGCTCCTTTTGGGACATGAACAATGCGGTCATCGGACTCCTCTACTCCCTCATCACGGCCGCTGTCTTCCAGGTCTTCCTCAAATGGTTGATCGGTGGGCTACGACCTCACTTCTTGACAGTCTGCAAGCCGAATATCCCTGTTACAACGGCGCAGGAGACCGGCAATGGCTTGAACATGATCATGTATGATCGTACCATCTGTACTGGAGACCCAGACGAGATCGATGACTCCCTCGAATCGTTCCCATCTGGACATTCCACGGCTGCCTTTGCCGGTTTCGTCTTTCTCTACCTGTACCTCAACGCTAAGCTCAAGGTCTGGTCAAACTACCACCCCGCAATGTGGAAGCTTATTGCTACTTACGCACCCATTCTCGGCGCAACACTCATCGCAGGAGCCCTCACCATCGACGAATACCACAACTGGTACGACTGCCTTGCTGGCGCTATCATCGGTACCGTCATGGCCTTCAGTGCTTACAGAATGGTCTATGCTTCCATCTGGGACTGGCGCACTAACCACATCCCACTCAGTCGTGCTGTTCCCTTCCCTGGTGCCGGTGCCGGTGCTGAACTTGAAAACGCCGTCTTTACTCACCAAGTAGGATGGGGATCTGGTGGGTACGCTCACGAGCAGGGGTTCTCTGGCCATCACCGTGACGGGAGTGGAGGAATGGTGCATGGTGGCGAGATTGGCAACAAGGCCTACAGCAGTCCCGGCAGAAAACCAGTCGCTGGACAAGCTACGCATGGCAATGGCGACCATTACGTGAACTCGGACAATATCGTTTGAGCTCAGTGGGATAGAGGAAAGGAAGCTGGGCTTGAGCATTGTGTTGGCGTTATTTTATGTGTGATGTAAGGAAGCATGGAGCTTGGGTGGAACATGGATAACTTGCGATAGCCTTTAATAATCACTGCAGTTCATAGGGAAGTGAACTTAATCATATCTTCGAGACAAAAGTTTGGCAGAGCTATTCACTCTATGGTACTTGGTGCTTATGTTCTGCTGTAAGGTTAAGTGTTTACTTGTGATAGAGTAAATCTCGTTAGCAGATGAATGCTAACTATCTATTAGTGCACTAGGTAAATGTAGACTTTATTACAGATAAGCTCGCCAAACTGTCTTACTTTAGACCTAGGTAATCCCTAGCTTAGACCAGACTTAGAACAGACCTACATCTTGGTCATACTATATATATATATAAATAGTTTACCCTTACCTCTCTACGTCTTCTTTTCTTTTCTCTTTGTTTTAAAATCTTATAAAGAATCTAACGATAGAGGTTATTCACTAGTTATTTCTCTTATTATAACGTTACTATAGATATAGAAAAGAGTAAGTGGTAAAGCCTACCGCAATCCCGTTCCGTTGATTAAGCGACGTTCGGCTGCGCCCCCTTTTGGCATCATATCCGGGTTACCCACCTTTCGTGCATTTGTAACCATCCAAGAGGATAGCAGGGTATCTCCCATCATATAAAGGGTCTTTGTACCCCTCTTTCAAGTCTAGAAGAACACATCGGCCAGGAACTTTGCAATCATCAATCGAAGAAGATGTTGGGCGATCATCTTCCAGTCAACCTCGAACTCCTCGGCTATACTTGGCTTATAATCACGGTGTTGATTGCAGGATTCGGTATCCTTGGCTTCTTGAAGACTAATGTAGAATTGAGGGAGTATCCCGGGCCATTCTTAGCTTCGTACACTGATGCGTGGAGGGTCTGGAATACATGGTCGAAGAGGCGTGGGAATCCGTACAAGCATCTACACGAGAGATATGGGGAGGTCGTGCGACTCGGGCCGAATCTGCTTTCATTCTCGAACCCGCAAGCCATCAAGGATATCTATGGAGTGCAACAGAACTTCCAGAAAGTAAAGAACCCCCTCGCATGTGCCCTGTTCATTTTGGCTACGAAAGATTGACTGGTATGATCCCGTTGGGGAAATAGTCAGATTATCACTTGGTTGGGCAAGCGACGGTGAAGGGAGTGCCTCAGAACACTCTCTTCGCCACTACAGACCAAGCCTGGCACTCGAGTCTCAGAAAGGCCATTGCTCCTGCCTTTACCATGAGCTCCCTTGTTCAGTACGAGCCGTACATCAACAGTACAATCTCGGTCTTCCTCAAAGTACTCAAAGAGCAAGCCAGCAGAGGGAATCCCGTGGATATGACCAAGTGGTTTGAGTATTTCGCCTGGGATGTCATTGGCGAGTTGACGTATGGCGAGCGTCAAGGATTCATCGAGTCGAACTCGGACATCTGGGGCATTTTGCATCCCATTCGTGTCAAGTTGCGATACATGGTTTTGGTTAGTTGGACTCTTGTCTCCTGATTCCGAAATCTGCGAGCTGTGACGTGTCCCTGGAGAACTTCACCAGCTTACAGGATCTGATTCTTCCATAGGTCGGTCAGATGCCGTGGGTAGACAAACTCCTCTCCAAGAACCCGATACTCATGTGGCTCGATGCCCACGGCTGGACCAATACCTCGAGCCCGGCCGTTCGCTTCGCAATCAAACACCAGATGGCACACAAGGCACTGCGAAAGTCCGGCGCAGCTCTCGTTGAAAGCCCGAAAGAAGATGGCCCGAAAGACCTCATGACCAAATTTCTCGATGCCCAAGAAGCTAATCCCGAGGTCGTTACTGATCGAGAGGTTATGAGCGTGAGCTTGATGATGCTGTTCGCTGGTGCGGGAACCACAGCCATCACTCTCACAGCCATCCTCTACCACGTCGTCAAGAACCCCACGTGTCTGACGAGACTCCGAGAAGAGATGGGTACGCTGCCTATACCAACGACCTTCACGGCAGCTCGGAAACTGACATATCTCGATGCGTGCATCAAAGAGGCCTTTCGCATGCACCCGGTCCTCGGCTTCGTCCCCGAACGAGTCGTTCCCAGCACCGGAGCCACCATCTGCGGGAAGTTCATCCCAGCCGGAACTCTCGTCGGCGCCTCGCCCTGGATCCTGCATCGGGACCGCGGCGTCTTTGGCGAAGACGCCGATGCCTATCGCCCCGAGAGGTGGCTGGTAGGTCTTGACGGCAGTAGTGCCGAGCAGGAGAGACTGAGGGATATGAATCGGACGTTGTTTAATTTTGGGAGTGGACCGCATGCTTGTTTGGGGAAGAATATTGCGTTGATGGAGTTGTATAAGCTTGTTCCTGACTTTCTGAGATGCTTTGATGTGAGCTTGCTACATCCTGAGCGGGTCTTGGAGACGACTGTTAGTAATTTCTTGACTCCTGGGCCTCTGTGGGTTCGGCTGAGATGAGATCAAGGAGATCGGGAATGATACCTTGAGTCCCTTTGGGCAACGAAGAGAGGAGTCCTTGCAATCTTTTCCGGACACTAGGAAATTACTTATCTTTTATGGACGACGTGGACAGTTAACTTCTTGATGTGCCGGTTTTATGCTATCGTCTAGGTAAGTAGTCTGCTTTTGAATTTCGACACACTTATCTGTAAGTATACTGTAGCAGAGGACTTGCAGGAGAATATCAATTACAAACTCACATGTGAAATTCTGAAAACTAGTAACTCGCTATAAGATATTGCGTGTATCATTACCTATATGTGAAAATGCGCAAGGTAGTCAGTCTTCTCCTACCGAGCCTTTCTTCTAGGAACTCTAAAGATAGCTACAAGGATCTTCGTGTTAAAGCCAAAGACGACGACACTCCTAACATTCTCCCAGACCGCGAACCAGCTCCGACCAAGTCCCGTACAGTACCTCTTCAACGCAGGCTCTTCTGTTCAAGTCACCGCCTCTTGCTCAACACGCATCAACATGGACAAACCCCCTCCCCCTCTGCACAATGCCCACAGTCCTGGATTTCAACCCCGTGGCCTTCCTTGGACGCCGCTCAGTACGAGTGGCGAAGACACTTGCTAAGATGCCTCATCGACAATGACACCCATCATGACAATACCTACGACAATAGACATGACACGCCATCATCCGAAAGGACAACTTCCACTCGAGCCATCTTGAATCGACATCCGATCCTACATGACTTTCGCACTTAGCCTGCGCACAAAGTGCCATGCCCTACTGGCACAGGATGTTTCTCCACTTATGAAGAATCCTCCGTCCTGTCTGGGATGGGAAATATTGCGATGCGAAGATCGCGTATACATACTTGGCCAAGTTGATGGTTAGGTATCAATATATTCCAAATATCCTCGTCGAATTCTCAGAGTCGAGTTCCTAATCGATAAACTTTAAGTTGGTAATTTATCCTAAGAGCTGTAATGAAGCAACAACACCAATCAAAAACTGGAGAGTTAAAGTATATATAAATCGAACATTCGAAATTCAATAGTACACTTCGTAGCGGATCTTACTCTTGTACACGTGACCCATATTCTCTGCCAACCTCGCTCGTGCAAGAGAATTGAAGGAGATAGGCTGAGAGTATAGCCTTTGTAGTAGAAGAAACTGAAATAGATTTGCGAAGATGTAGTCAAATGCCAACACTGATTCACATGTATTTCTGCATGAGTTACCGATTGGGGGTCACGAGATGTGCAGCTTTGCACCAGAACTTCGTAAACCCTGTCCCTTACTCTCAGCATGTACAATATGAAGCCTACGAGGGACTTTCGTTTGTCATACTTGGTGTCATGAAAGAATCGAAGCGAAAGGAAAGATGGGAGGAACATAAGTTGTACAGACAAAAATGTACTTGGGCAGACGAACCCTGCTCTAAATGTATCAATTCCAGTCTTGAATCTCGTCATTCACTACACAGATCTTCCAGAATGCCAAGCATCTTTCTCTGCAGCTTCACGAGCTCAGCTTCATCGATCATTTCCTTCCCGTCCCAGGCGCCATCAAATCCTCTCACTTCAGACTCACTCTTTCCGTTTACTCTGACAAGCTCCGTCCTTGTTCCGAAAAATGGAACTCCAAGACCCCTCAATTTCGTGGTCATCTCTCTTACCATCTGCATTTGAGCTCTGTACACCTTGAAATCGAAGGTCTCGAGCTCCTTGGCAAGCTCCTCCGGATCGGTATTTGTGGTGCCTGTGGCCACGTTTCCGCCTACCGCTTTACTGCAGGAACGATCAGCAAGAGCATTGCAACGGGGGTAGATTGAATCTTCCTACAGCACATCATCGAGTTTCTTCTGGCCGTCCTTTCTCGCCTTCTGTCGCTCAATAAGAGCCTGCCGGCCTTGCCACCATTGCTCTTCGTGCTCATGTTGAACCTTAATCATCTGGGAAGCATTAGAAAGAAGCGTTCTATGTTGTGGTGAAGTACCACATACTCGACGAATGTCCTGAAGCATCGTCTCATGTTTTGCGACTGTTTTCATAACACATCGCAGTCCAGCTGACCACTCGATTATTGTGGCCGGGTCAACAAGCTTAATCTGTTGGCCATTCTGAGGCGCTGAAAGACTTCGTGGGGGAAACTCTTGAGCTCTAGGTGAAGGATGTACTTGTTGGATTGGTGGTTGACTGAGCCGCGGGTCTCGTGATGGCTGTTGAGTCTGGTGGGGTTGATTCTGAGGTGCAAGTCCGGCTAGAGTTCTCAGGACGGATGCCAGGTCGGGCGTTTGCTGGCCATTGGAGGACATAACTTTGACAAGGGCAATGTTCAAAGAAGGTTACTGCGTCTGTGGTTGAGGCTCGTTCGTATACCTCTACAAGATAACTCGTGCTTGATTGAATTGAAGACAGACTACTTGATATCGCTCATTGCTTCCGAGGAGATCAGAAGCCACCACGAGTCGAGTCTAATAGACGGAATCCGTTTATTTGCGCGGATGAGTTGCGTTTATAGAATGGCTCAGTTGGATGGAAAAGATGCAGCTTCGAAGGAGACTTGATGTCGATACAGCTTGGCACTGTTCTAAGGACACACCTGACGCTAGTTAACCATACACCAAGAATCTCGCGGCATCATCGAATTGAAAAATCTCCTGATGTCGAAGACAAGTTGCAAATCCTGACCAGCCCTCCACGACGTCGCGTCTTGTTTCATTTGTTCTCCGCCGCGATGCCACGATCAGCAATAGAAGCCACGCGATTTACGTCGACAACACCCCACGCCTCCACCAAATCACCGTCTG
Organism: Pezicula carpinea; assembly: GCA_026119845.1. NCBI lineage: Eukaryota > Fungi > Ascomycota > Leotiomycetes > Helotiales > Dermateaceae > Pezicula > Pezicula carpinea. The sequence goes on along the minus strand of JALRMK010000067.1, from coordinate 134,753 downwards.
CAGCTAAGACACCCTCTGCAAATGCCTCGAGAACGGGCAAACCGGGGCCTACGGGCGAGACACCACAGCAGAAGGTTGCGCGATTGAGAGCTGCAGCTGCAAGGGCACGGGATTCGAAGATTTCAACGTTCGACAAAGCACTAGTGCATGGGCGGGTGTGGGCAGATAGAGCTCATCGCTTTACGGCTCTGACCTTGATTGGCCTTACCTGTACGTACCGCAATGCCCAAGGAGCTTCATAGTTATGGGGAGAATATTGGGGAACGAAATAGCGACTACAGAGGCTAATTGACTGCAAACAGTTGTATGTGGTGGTGTAACTGTCTATGCTCTTGGAGATATGATGATCTACAACAGACAAAAGCGAGCCGAATACTTCACGCAAGAGAAAGCCATTCGCGAGGCGGCAATCTCCAGGGCCCAAGTTGCCATTGCACAAGGCACAGCAACGGAAGAGGATGTCGCCTTCATACGGCGCGAGGAGGACCACGATAGGAAGGTTGCAGAGTTCAAGAATAAGCCGGGAATGTGGAAACGAACGAAGAACTGGTTATACTCGGGGTTAAATAAGGAGGAGGAGGGTGAAGATCTGGGGACCAGTGAGAAGAGGTTAGGATACGAGGGACTGAGTGAGGAAGACGACTCTATGGGTGCAAGAGAGAGTGATATCCTACGAGCAATCGAAGACAAGAAGGAAGCCTTGCAAGGCAAAGTACAACAAGCAATTGCAGCAGAGAAGGAAAGGCAAAGAACTGGCGGGCCACTGGATCGAATAGGGTCTTCAGCAGCAGACGAGGAACAGCCAAAGTCCGGCGGTTGGACGTCATTTATGAACATCAAGAGGTGAGAACTGTACGTGGAACAACAGTCTGTATCATAAGAGAGACGGTGCGAAGCATTAGCATGGCGTTTTGTACATTGTGTAGTATAAACGAGAACCCACCCTCGGCAAGTACAATTATCTTCACCGTAGATTTATTTGCCATATCTTACATCATAGCGTCAGAAGGTTGTTGCGAACTCTCCTTGAACACTGCTTCCAGAAAGGGTCTGAGAACGGCACCGTGCCTTCCATTACTCGAAGCTACATCCTCACGTTTTCCTTCGATATCAAGTCGCCACTTCCCATGCCCAATCGTTCCTCATTCTCGGGATTCCAGGACACTGACGTGTTTCCCCTGTGTCTTTCCACATGTCAGTTCGGGTCCCACTCTTGTTGTCTTTGCTTCAACCAACAGTCCTGCCTTGCTTTACCTAATCAGTGAAGGAAGGTACCTTAGGTACCTTACGAATATGAACTTCCTCTTCCCTTAAAGCGCCGACCTAAGTCTTGGCAATACCGAACGCCGTCAATAGTAAGTATGATATGCTCGACCCAACTTTCCTTGCACAATTCACATTCATACTCGAGAATCACCATAATGCTCATTTCAAATCTCTCTGTCCGCAGTCGCATCAAATTCTGCCTCAGCTTCTGGGCAAAGCGCCAACCAGTCCCGACACTTTAAAGGGTGTAAAGCTTGGTATGAACTCTTTTACCGCTACACGGTTTTGGAATAGGTTGGGATGTGAATGGTCTTTTGCCGATCTTTTAGCATGGAGTGAGATATTATGAGAGGTTGTGCATGATAGGAAATAATTCCAGAAGGGCGGGAATGGTGAGACCTTGAGATCCAGTTGGATACTGTTTTCCTCTCCCCTTTCGTTGTTTTAGCTAGCGGTATAAGTCAGCTCGCTGAAAGCGAATAAGCGTAGAAGTTTTTTTTAATCCCACTCTCTGTTCTCTAGATGTGTGATTCTAGCTTTGCATGTTGTGTTATTGTTATTACACGCGGCATTTTGTTAAATAATAATGGGAGAAGTCGTGAACTACTCAACTACGCCATTGACTTAGTAAAACTTGTTCAGTATCTTGGAACTTAATTTAATTCACACCTGTTATGGAATATCTTTAATCGGTGTAAGTAATTATGTGAAGCAGGAACGTATAGGCTCGAAATACATGCTTGCTAAGCGACCACTTCTTCTCTTTACAAATGTGCTTATGTTCCCTTCTTAACCCTCGAAGAAGTATCTAGCTTTTTATGCACGAGGACTTTGCTTATTTTATAAGTAGGCTATTCCTAGAAAACGTGTTTCTTAGATTACCTAGTAATGTATCTTTTTACGAGCTGGTGCGAGAATTTTAGCGACAACTAGCTGTCAGGGATCTATGGCTAAGATATATCAGTTGTTATCTAAAATAACTAGGTTACAGTTGGGAAGAGTTGTAGCTAGAATGTACCGTGCTTCTAAAGTTAAATTTCTGGTAATTACAAAAGTTAGGCAAGTTTAAGCAGTATCAATAATTCAAAGACCTAGTTTTAGCTTTATAAGCCATTCAAGTGAGTTTATAAGAGGTAGAAAGAAGTATGTATTCCTAAATATCATTGAAATGAGCTCGAATAACTTAAGCGAGGGTTGAAGTGTTAATCTTTTCCCATAGCAGGAGACAAAATCAGACAATGTCACATGAGGTAAGCTCTCACCTTTGTCCACCATGGTGTTCACTTCCTCAACTTAGCAAAAGTCTATCATGTCCCGATGCCAGAACATCACAGATTTATAGTCAAAGAACTTCGGTGATTAAAATGCCTACCACAACCAGAAGTCTCATCATAGACACCTCAAAACTTCACCTCCACTCTGCCCCCCTCTCAGGCTGCTCAGCACGCGTCCGCATCGCCGCACACCTTAAGAAAATCCCCAACCTCACGTATCACAACATCGACTTCAGTTCCTCGCAGCAGAAATCAATTGATTACCTCAAGATTAATCCTAATGCAACTGTGCCAGCTCTCATAATTGAGGATCCTCTTAAGAATAGCTTTACGACAATCACACAATCATTATCTATCTTGGATTTGTTGGAGGCGTGCTACCCTAATCCACCCTTAATACCTTCTTCAATAGAAAATACATTACAATGTGCGCGGGTTCTTGAGTTTGTCAACCTGGTCGCTTGCGACATTCAACCCCCGCAAAATAGTCGAGTTCGGGCGAAGATCAGACAGGAGTTTGGTGGGGATGCGGAAGCGTGGGCTAGGTGGGTTTATAAGAGGGGCCTGGGTGTTTATGAGGAGTTGTTGGTGAGGAGGGTGGCCGGGGTTAGGGGGAGGTTTAGTGTTGGTGATGAGGTTACTCGGGCTGATTGCTTTTTGTTTCCTGCTGTGCAGGGGGCTCATAGGGTTGGCCTTGGTTTCGAAGGTGGGAGATGGCCTTTGATTAGGGAGGTTGTAGAGGGATGTTGGGGAATTGAGGCATTTAGAAAGGGGGGATTGCGGGGTGAGAGTTGGGAATGGGAAGTTGGGGTGGGGAAGGAGGGTGGTAACTGAGTAGATATTTGGAATCGGGACGTGGTGAATTACTTCTAAGAACGGGTTTATGAAGGTGAGGAATTCCAATAAAGCATCAAGAGTAATCCGAGAAAGATGAACCTCGCTAAGTATAGTGGTTGAAGAGCAAACTTTCATTCACGTAGCAAGAAGAGACTTTATTCCCCTAGGATCAGAAAAAGGAAAGCCTCACTGATATACCTAACAAGTAAAAAGTTGAATGACTCAGATTGTTTTATACATTCTCGGAGATATACACCCTGGCGCTAGCTGACAAGCTAGAGGAGCCGTAGCAAGAGCCACCTCGAGCAGGTGCATACCTAGGTGGTGGACTTCATAGTTCATAGGCGGGTAGTGAATCTTGGGCACCACGTCCCATCTTCTCGAGATATGCAACTAAACCACGGAAATTAAGAAAGTAAGGAAGTCGTGGGAGGCTTTTGATGTGGGTTTACGACACAAGTCGTTCCCGTGTTATGATACACCCTGATTACGACACGACCAAATCACGACACTGAAATTGTGATGGAGACGAGGCCCGTGGTCTGGGTAGAACTATTTAGACAGATCCTATCGCGCATAGACAAAGCCACGTGGCCCACTAAGCTCTTCAAGGCATATTTTGATAGCTATACCCCTGTGTCGGTTCCTTGCCTCATCGCAAATCAAGCAAAACTCCTTTTCTTTCTTGCCCTCCAACAACAGAATCCAACTTATCCACGCTGCTGCATATCAGATACATAATGTCAGCACCACCTGCACGTGTATATCTTCTGTTGGATTTCGCATGCGACATCGAACCCTCGCGACCACGCGATTCGAGGCATTGCAGCCACGATGCCTCCTTGCTGAAGTATGCTGCTGGTGAGGCTGCTACGAGTCTATATATGGCTTGTCCCTGGTCGCCTTGTCATCTTCAGTAACATGCTCAACAAATTCACCATTCGATGCAACAAAAGCTCATTCCTAAGCACTTGCAGCGAATTGAGTCAACCCCGAATCTCATTTTACGAACCCCAATTGGCGTTCGGGTTGATCCAACATACTCCTGCGGATTACAAGCATCGTTTCGGTTTTGTCTCAATCGAAATTGAATGCAAGAAATATATTCGGATTTATGGCTACATGCCGTTAACTCACTGCCTTTTCCTAAGCTTTCCAACACCATGAAGATACAACTATGAAGCACACCTCCCAAACACCTCTTTTCTATACCAAGTCGACATATTTAACCCAAGAAATTTATCCAGAACACCACCTAACCTAGTCTACACTTTTGTTACACCGAACCAGCCACCGATATCCTACTACTGCGTCTCTTTACTCTCGAAGCAAAGAGGTCGTCCCCCTTCCTCTTCGTCGCAGGTCCAACAGCGATAGGGTCTTCCTTCTCGAGATTTGGACTTCCTGGGGTTGAAGTGCTATCGATAGTCGATGCATCCGTCAAGCTCTCTGATCGACTGTGTCTTGCTCGGGGCTTCTCTGTTGCAATGTTGCTCTCCATCTTTCTCTCCTGTTGGGACCTCTCCAAGTCCCTGATAGCTTTGCAGTAAGCCATCGCAGCTGCCTGGTTCGACACTGGCAACTGTACTCCACCAGAATCCCGTAGTACTCGTCTCAAGATCTTTCCCGTGGGATTTCTGGGAATCTGTTCAATGAACTTCACTTCATCGACTCCTTTGTATCGAGCCAATCGATCTCTAAGAAAGGTTTTGACATCTTGCTCTTCGAGCTTGGCCCCACCTCTGCGGACAACAAAAGCCTGTGGAACTTCGCCACTGTTGTCTCTAGCAGCGACACCGATGACAGCGGCGTCGACGACTTGAGGATGCTCTAGTAGTGCGGCTTCAATCTCGGCAGGGCTGACTTGCCAACCTCGGACCTTAATAAGGTCTTTAGTTCGGTCAATCACGTACCACTTTCCGTTTCTGATGTATCCAACATCACCACTCCGGATCCAGCCGTCATCTGAGAAGGCTTCAGCAGTGGCTTTTGCGTTATTCAGGTAGCCTTTCATTGGGTGAGGAGCGCGTATGAGGATTTCGCCATTCATACCCTCTTTTTTGATGATCTCGCCGTGCCTATCTACTAGTCTAAACAACACTTAGCTGATTTTCTTTCAATGGGGAGATATTTATTCCTTACCGAAACCTGGTACCCGGAAGTGGTTTCCCAACGCTGCCTGTCTGGTCTTTCTTCTTATCTTGCCAAGTTGTTGCCCACCCGGCCTCTGTCATTCCATAGACTTGCAGGATCTTCGCATTCGGATGTAGTTTTTCATACAACTGCTGCTGCATACCGTCTGTAGCGCATGAACCACCAACATGAATCGATCTCAATGACCGCAAAGACTCGGTGTGCGCTGACTGTGAGAGCGACATCAAGATAGGAGGCACAACAACTGTCATGGAAATATTGAATTTCTCAATGGAATTCACGAAACCTTCTTGATCATATCTTGGCATGATATAACACTTGGTTCCTCGGCGCAGCGGAAGTGCGTGCTGCTTTGGAATGGTAAAAACGTGGAATGGAGGAATTGCTATGAGGTGGGACATCTACTTCATTAGCATGGAAGATGCTTACTGCCGATGGAGAACCTTACCTGGTACGAGACTCTCGTCACTCGATCAATTACTTCGGCCTGGGAAACCATATACGAATGGGAGAGAATGGCGGCTTTTGGTAGCCCGGAAGTTCCACTGGTACTCACGTATGCTGCCGTTGTATTGGCAGGATCTTGACTACGTACCCAGTCGCTCTCTCCACATGTCAGTAGCTCGGTCCACGCCTGAAGCCCCGCAGGAACAGCTTCGCCTCGGACATTCAGAACAAAGATATTGGATCTTGGAATCCTGCATTCTTGAGCGGCTTCTTCCGCAATCTTCAGGGTCTTCACTTCTGAGATCAAGAATCTGGCTTGTGTTATTTTCAAATGGTGTGCCAGTTCGTAAGCTGTGTATCCGGGATTTGCTCCAGTGAAGCAGCCCCCAGCACCTATGATGCCTAGGTACAGACTTGTGTAGTATATCTGGTATATGTTGTCAGGACCGAGCTTATTCAGGTCTCAAGTGGGATTGACGTACGTCGTTGAAACTCAGAACGCACACAGTATCTCCCTTTTCTAGGCCTTGGTGTTCAAACCCGCTGACAAGCTGTCTGACAATGGTTCTGGTCTGGTTTGAGGAGAGTGACCTTGTGGCGTCAAAGGGGTCAATGTATATCTTCTGAAGTCAGAGTCGAGGCTTTGAGATTCTGGAACAGAAACCTTACCGGTTGGTCTTGATCATAGTTTTTCGCATTTGCGAATGTCCACGAAACGATGTCCATCGCGGGCGTAGATGGTAGGAATGAAGTATGTGCAGTTGTCGTGGGGAATGCAGGCGTTGAAGTATTGCTGTGTGAGGCTTCCTTGCCACGTTGTTGAAGGGGGCGCGAGCTATCTTAAAGTATCCTCAGGGTAAGATGAGGAAGGCAGAATCTACTCAAAGGACATGTTGATACTAATTCGGTGCCGTTACAATGAGTTAAATCATAACAACCAGCTGCGTATGGGGTCATAAATAAAAGCAAAAAGATGATTGCTCGAAGTCTTAGGCGACCCAGAATCCCACAGGCAATACGATGTAATTAGCAATCAGGGAACAAGGGTTCTTATTTCACGTTCTCCAATAAGTAAGGGACTTGGTAGCTAGTTATTCACAGCGCATAATACTATTAGGCGCTGCTAGACTGGGAGATGAGTAAGAAGTGGTCTGCTTGTGTGCTCGCTAGTTCACTTAGTTGTTACTAACTTCGAGAAAACTCCCCGCTGCTGTGATACACCTAATATGGATCGTTCCGTAAGCCCCAATGGGTCGTTCCGTACGCCCCAACTGAGATTTTGTTTTGGGGGATAACATCTCGTCGTAGCTGATACAAAAAGAAGAAAGTTGTCTCAGTTTGAATGTGATTGTGGAATGGAAGCGGGAATTTCGGATTTACATTTTGAAAGCAGGGAAAACAAAAAACTGCCCATATATGTTGCCCTTACAGTATGACAATATGGGAAGGGAGAAAGTTAAGATTCTTTCCAACACCCAGGTTTTCAGTGAGAACGTGCTTTGTCCTATTACAGTACGTTGGAGTGGTTACCAATTGGGTTGCTATCGCAAAGCCCGCTAGATGCAGCTACAAGTTTCATTACTGCAGTGCCAGTCGTAGGTACTGTCTTTTGTACGGCATCGTGCAGGAATGGGTCGCGGATTTACGAGAGTTTTCGGAGCCCGTCTTGCATTCCAGAGTTGCTGACAGTTCCTCAGTCGCTGACAGTTCCTCAGTCGCCAGTGCCGCTTGGGCCTCAAAAGTCTTATTCCTCAAGTCACTCATTCCACAAGGGCGGTTCTAGAGATCACCAATTCTCTGGTTACGTTTATTTTTAATATACTTTTTTCACATTTCGGGAGCGAGCTAGAAGCTTACAGCATCAGAGGCACAGCGCCTAGAACCCTCCCTTATGATGGGCGCCATCTGGGGCTGAACAGGACTCCAACACTACTCTACCTGTACTGCGCCCACGGCGTCTTTGTGCCAATGACAAAGCCCTTCGGTGACCGGTCCGCCATCCGCTTCCACCACCACCCTCTTTGTCGGTAGCGGCGACCGCTGCGAGCTGCAGCTATTCTTATGCGAACCACACCCCAACCACGACCTCGTCCTGGAATGCGATTCGACCCAATCCAAGCAGATTTCTTTTTACCTAGCGTGCCGTCGACTTATAGGAAAATTACTTTTTGGACTTTTTCAAGTCGCATGTCATCATCATCTCACTCTTTCTTGCATTTAGCCGAGAGCCTTTCTACGATCCTCTGAAGGATCTCCCGATTTACACAAGGTTATTTATTGCTCCCTAGTCTGGTGACAGCTACTCGGAGAACCCTAAATAAGTATTTGAAAAATTGATGTCAAATAATTGTCGGTATTTGTATACCTCTATAGGCATATACGACAGATCAAGTGTCAATTCCCAGGCGAAGGGGCGGATGCGGAACTCGGTTACCAGCAGATCTGTAGCCCGATGCTGGATCGCACTCCTGTCAGAGCTGTCACATTATTGCCAGAAAAGCAAGTATCTCAAGGACGGGCCGATACTTAACTCATCTTCTCCCACCATGTTCTTCCTCTGAACTGATCATCTCAGTGGCGCTCCCGATGGCATCTGCAGGGGCAAAGGATCTGCCATGTATTATAGCCCATTTCTAATGCAAAGATATGTACCAATGGATTGCCTACTGCAAGGTGCCAATGGGTATCCCCGTCCAACAATGTAAGTACATATTGGAAAGGATCTTTGGACAGGGATTACCACTTATGAAATTGCCTACTCACACCCCATGTTTCTGTCAGTGATAAATTTATATGCACCGTGCTTAGTCATAACTATGGGGAATCTCAACCGCCCAATGCTCTTTTCATCTAGTCGAGGCAAGAGTTATTAGAGATCATACCCAGTGTAAGTTCCAAGCCGAGGTACTAGATGCCCACAAATAGGCTCAACATTTACGTTCGCCCCATGGATCGCTTGAGGCAGGCAGGAATCATGACAGTTTCTCTGAGCTGCAAATGATTCCTATACATAGTTGTCTGTGCGGTGACCGCTGTGTAAGCTGAGAGCTGTAAAGCTTCTGACAGGGCGAGTTTTGTGCCGCAGTCAAAAGAAAGTCGTTGTGGCAGGTTAACATCGAAATATTGACGGGGTGGAATAAGTGGACCGGGAAGTCTTCCTCAACAGCCGACATTGTATCGTGTGGCTTGTCTTCCCACGCCTTGCCCAAATTTCCTTGCGGAGGCACCTTTTTCGTACAGAGTTGAAATTTGAAGGGGACGAAAAAGAAAATGGGTTCTTCAAATGAAACCAGCAGAACTACTGATTTGGGGTTGTGCCACCCACTCCATTACCACAACGCCAATCCTCCCTCGCTTGGATCTTCAGAGAAGACGGCTGACACTCGGCGACCTCCCTCATTGCGTCTGCCCAAATCCAATACGATTACCTTCCCGTCACCACCATCCTCCTCGTCTCTAACCTCACCACCTTCTTTTGGCTCTTTCACTTTTGGTGATTTGGCTATGTTTGGCTATCATCACGAAACTGGAGAACCCTTGCAAAAAATGGAATCCATTACTATACCGCCCTCATCAACAGAGAGCTCACCTCATGGCTCAATATCAAATTACATAGAGCCAATTACCGTCTCAACACCAGAGCCAGGAGCATCAGACTCTGGCATCTTCCTCCCACTATCAGCTAGCATAATTACCAAACCTTCATTCGATCCTATACTTCCCAGCATCGAATCTAAAAACTCCAGCATCGACTTGGAAAGAAGTTCCGAGAAACAGCTTCCACCAAAACGCCTTCACCGTTTCGTGCGCCATGCCAGGCATACTTTCCTCAACGTCTACCGACGCCTCTTCACTATCGTCTTTATCTTCAACATAATCGGCCTGGCCGTCCTCCTCGCCGGAAACCACCACTGGACAACTTCACCACCACTCTCTCACTTCGCGACAGCAGCCTCAGCAAACGTCCTCGTTGCATTTCTTATCCGACAAGATTACATGGTGAACCTCCTTTTTAAACTCACGTGGTTTGTACCGCACTCCGCGCCTCTGCGGTTGAGACGCATGCTTGCCAAAGTCTACGAGTATGGCGGCGTGCATTCAGGCGCCGCAGTATGCTCTGTCCTCTGGTTCTTACTCCTCACGGCCTTCCTAACAAACTCATACGTAAACGGGCACGTAGCACCAGATCCAGCCGCAATCCTAACTCTGTCGTACCTCTTGTTCGCACTCCTTCTCGCAATATGCATAACAGCATACCCTCGTTTCCGCTTCAAGTCACACAACACCTTTGAGAACATGCACCGCTTCGCAGGCTGGCTCAGCCTGGCTCTTTTCTGGGCTGAACTCATCCTTTTCGCACGAACTCAGCTCACTACTATCTCACCACCCCTCGGGATCCTACTCATCAAAATGCCCTCCTTCTGGTTCCTACTCATCGCCTCCTGCCATACCATAGCGCCCTGGCTCCGCCTCCACAAAATGCCTGTAACCCCCGAAAAGCTCTCCGACCACGCCATCCGCCTACACTTCAAAGAAAAAGTACCCCTCTTTGTAGGTCTGCGGATATCAGACTCGCCATTACGAGAATGGCATTCGTTTGCTTGTATCCCATCACGCGATGGTGGGAAATCCGGCGGTTCAGTCGTCATTTCCGACGCAGGAGATTGGACACGAAAGACGATTCAAAATCCTCAGCCTTACTACTACGTTAAAGGTATTCCCGTTACTGGCGTTCTATGCATGGCTCAGATCTTCAAACGTGTCCTCATCGTCACGACGGGTAGTGGAATCGGTCCTTGCCTAGGCGTCATGCAGGATGTCCCGAAGAGTAAATGCAGAGTCATCTGGAGTACGCCCACGCCCGAGAAGGTATATGGGAGAGCGATCTGTGAAGCTGTGAGAGATGTTGATCCTGAGGCTGTCGTTTGGGATACTAGACTGAGGGGGAGACCGGATTTGGTGGATTTGGCTTGGAGGGTTTATAACCAGATGAATGCTGAGGCGGTTTTTGTTATTAGTAATCCCCGGTTGACTCGGAAGGTGGTTTATGGGATGGAGAGCCGGGGCGTTCCTGCTTTTGGACCGATTTGGGATTCGTGATTGGGTAGGGTGGGCTGTAGAGGATGGATGCTGGGTTGTATATATTTGTGTCGACTTTCTTTTTGATATATCTTTCCTTTTGTCCTGGATGATCGGGTTGGGGCTGGGAGGTTGGTTTTGTGGTGTTTCTTTTCTGGTTAAGCTTGTATGGTTGTGTGACTTCTTGCCCCTTGGGAGGGTTGTTGGGATATCCTTTTTGTTTTCCTTTTTGTCGCTTAAAATTAAATATGTAGGTCAATTGTCTGTTGAGACGTGGGGATATAGTTTGTTATCATACTTATCTTATTCAGGCATTAAAAGATGTACTGCTCTAGGGCTTGTCGAAAGTTAAAACTAAAGATCCCACTCCAATGTATGTATCGTCGCTAACCCTCGGCTAGCTCCATATTTCTTACAGAAAACCAAGGAACTTTCCACATCTCGATGGCTTTGAACTCAGGTGCATTCAATGATTAACAGTAAAGCACATCTACTTCCACGTATAAGTTTCAAAGGACTGACACCCTCTGAATTGCCACTTTTTTTCTCCGAGTTCGGGTAAAATAAACTCCTTTCAGATATCCCAAGACTTTCTCGGAGATGAAATTCAAGCTTCCTGAGCTAGCTGAAATTTTGTATAGAGGCTAGGTATTATACGTAAGTTAAAGCCATTGCCGCTGTGGCTTATATGCTTAAGCTTTTCCTAGCTCGTAGGAAAAGAAATTTACCACCTACCTAAACCTCAAGGCATCTTTCATATTTGTTTTGTCTAAGAGCACCGCATGTTCCACTTTCATTGCTTTCAAGACTCCTTGCCCGTTCTAGCAATTATCAGATCGCGTCTCTTGTTCTCGAACCAATAATACAATCCCAAATCAGCGGTCAATACATGGTAAAGCGCAATCGCAACGAGCATCGCACGACGGCCTGGTTTATGTCTGGATGTCTCACTGCCGATGATGAGCTATGGGCTAACAACTTTGCCTGAGCAGATCATGACGAAGACTAAGACAGTTGTAATGACCTTTTTGGAGAACCCGGGCCGATGTTGATGGAAATTGGTGGTGTTCGGGGCAGGAAATGACCAAAAAGCCCCAGATTAAGACATTGACGACTGCAAACTTGCAAATGGAAAGCTTTTGCATGAGATAATTCGATGGCACTTCTCCGACAAGGTGGCTAGAGTAAGGGATGTGATTGGACCGCAAGTACTTGTTGCCAATAAGGTTAAGATCCTCACGCATGCCGTAAACCTCCGCATAACTAATGGTGACATTGTCAAGATATTGCAGGCCAAAATTGATAGCCAACTGTTTGGAGATTAGGTAGTCAGACTCAGCGTGAAGAGGGGATCTAAAACTCGAACGTACGATTAGTTTCAAGTACAAGTTAATCTTCCAACGCACAACATGCTCTTCCTGCTCTGTATACGCATTACGACCATGGTTAGCAAGGAACTGAAGATCCAAGTCGGTATTTTGCTCGACGAGAACTTGGGACTTTTCGAAATCTTCGCAGGGCGCAGGCATAATAGACGGTAGTCTCTCATTATTATTTGCGGACGTCATCTTTCTAGCGACTCGAAATCGTTTTTATAGCAATTGGGCTATGCCTTCTTTTTTGGCCCAAAGGATATATACCTAATTATCGCCCACTCCGCATCTATAAGTCGAACTATCTCATTACATATGAAGATAGATAAGGAAGATTTGCGATCTCGATCTACGAAGAGGCACAGTCGAAAGTCTGGCTAGAAGCGGAAGTTCGTTCAAAGCTGACGTTATGTAACATTGACCTTGGCATGTCAGTAACAGAATTAGAACTAGTCAGTATCCAGAGGTTGACCTTTCACTTCGTTGGCATGCGTGGTTGAAAGTTTCACCGTCTCGCACCACCAGCTTATTTGTCTTTCCGAAGTCATTGACTTGACAAAGCGAGCTATTGTGTATATATATATATTACAGACATCATTCCCGACAGTCCTTTTTTGTCCTGCAGCACTGAGACTACAGTCATCATGGCGTCCTCGGTTCTCATTCAGACAATATCATGCGACGGGACCTCATCGATCCTCACCAAACAAAGCACCTCCTCTGCACTGGGAGTGGCAATTAAAGATGTGGATCACACTGCTCTCATGCACCGATCTCTCCTGCAAAAGCCACACCATGTTGAGCGAGGCGAGGGAAGCTATCTTTTACTCAAAGATGGACGATGGATACTCGATGGATGCGGAGGAGCTGCCGTGGTCGTTATCGGGCATGCCAATGAAGAGGTCATAGAAGCCACAATTGCACAGATGCGCAAACTTTCCTACGTACATACCCTGGCATATACCACTGACGCCGCCGAAGAACTGGCAGATTTCATCTTGCAGATTCCACCAGGAGGTTTTCAACATGGCCTAGTCAAAGCACTCTTCTGTGGAAGCGGCAGCGAAGCAAACGATATTGCCATGAAAATGGCTCGCCAGTATTTCTTCGAGCAAGGAAAGTCACAGCGAAAATACTATGTCTCGCGGAGACAAGCTTATCATGGCAACTCTATAGCCACCATGTCCATATCCACCAATCTCGCTCGGAAGGTCCCGTATACAGACATATGCCTGCCGTACGTATCTTATGTCTCCCCAGCCTACGCCTATCAGTTCCAGCTTCCCGAAGAGTCAGCACAAGACTTTGTCGAGCGACTTGTCAGTGAGCTCGACGCAGAGTTCCAGCGCATCGGTCCCGAACAAATCATCTCGTTCATTGCTGAGCCTATCGTCGGAGCTACAACCGGTTGCGTCTCAGCCCCGAAAGGTTACTTCCCTGCCGTCCGGAAGCTATGTGACAGATACGGCATTCTGCTCCATTTGGACGAGGTCATGTGTGGCATGGGTAGAACAGGGACGTACTTTGCTTGTGAGCAAGACGAGGTAGTTCCCGATATCATCACAGTCGGAAAGGGTCTAGGAGGTGGCTATGCGCCAATTGCTGCTGCTCTGGTGTCGGAAAAGATTGTGAATGTTGTCAGAGATGGAACCGGATCATTTAATCAGGGTCATACGTATCAGAACTACCCTACTAGTTGCGCGAGTGCCTTAGCGGTACAGAAGATATTGCGGCGAGATGGACTCATTCCCGAATGTGCTCACAAAGGCAAAAGGTTACGGCAGATGTTGGTGGAGGAGTTGGGGGATAGAAAATATGTTGGTGATATTCGCGGCAGAGGTTTGTTCCTAGGCATTGAATTCGTGAAGGATGAAAGGACCAAGGAGTCACTGCCGCCGAGCCTAGGTTTTGGTTACAACATTCAACAGACGGCGTTTGATCTTGGTTTGGCTATTTATCCAGGGGCGGGGACGGTAGATGGGGTCGTTGGTGACCATATACTGATTGCACCGCCATTAAATATTACGGAGGCAGACTTGCGGAGAATTGTTGTATTGCTCAGAGAGGCTTACGACATTGAGGAGAAGAAAACAGGTCTAGTGTAACTCGGATATATTTCAATTCTTGGTTCTCTTATGCTTCAACCTTGGTCGAATGGAATAGAAGACTAAAAGATCTTGGTAATTGTTCAGATTTCAAGTTATTTCGACTACTGCATGGCCTTGTAGAATACCGATATTGATAAAGGAACATGTAGCACAATACAAATAAGGCTTTGTGCCAACAAGTTTATAAATTTTTAGTAAAATTCCTTTGCCGAACCGTGCTAGAATACTTAAACTAAGTTAAATATTTAAAGTAAGTAAGTTATGGAATCAGGGAGTTACATAAATCATAAGTTACTTTCCTTACACCCAGGAAGGGGGGGTTATGAATTAAGCGACCCATAAGAACCTCGGCACAGCTCCCACAGCTTAAGTACATACTATGGCGGGTTTGAGTTACTTGACGATATACCCTAGGCTGTATAGCAGAGTTGAAGACAATCCTTGTGGTAGAGAACAATGATCGAAATAATTCTGTGTGGAATCCATAAATAGACTTCGGTATCACTTGACTTCATTGTTATACAAAGTTTGATAGCAGTCTCCGGACGAGCTTTTTCAACTCCTCATCAACACTAGCACTGCTTGTACTGTCATCGTGCGTTGACAGTTTTCTTCTCCTGATACGAAACTCATCACTCAAATCTGAGCAACTTATCCTAAATCTCATATCCACTCCCTGCATCTTCTTCTCAGCTCATCATTTTAATACCTTCCACCTCATTACCAAACATCTTTGGTTTTCGTTAAACCCCTCCCACGGTGCCTCGCCATTTGAAAGTTTCACCCACTTCTCGACCATAAATTCCCGTATTTTATGAACACCTACGTCTCCAACTTCAGATGCATGAATTTTGGGAAGAGCACATTCACGGCTGCTATGCTCTTCGAAACGAATATTTCTTATGTGAGATCGATTTAAAATAATTTGGGAAATAGGAAATGGATGGGCAAGCCACGCTCTACATGCCAACATGAGCAAGTCTACCTATTTTTCCAAAGTATGAAACGGTAGAGCATACTTGCAATATCTTCTACAGAGTCAGTGGAGATATAACGCTTTCGAGACCAAACCACAATACACTTCGTGACTTTAGAACCATTGATACACAACTACGTGGATGTATCTCTATTTCAAGAAACCGATTCCGACTGAGACAACAACGTTGATAAACATTCGATATCTAAAGACGCATATCATAAAACGGAGGCAAGAATGTGCCTGGAAGATACTCATCGGCCCCAAATGGAGATCAACTTACGTCGTATGGTCGCTTATTACAGGTAAGTTAAAGGTAAATGAGGTGTAATTGATGCCATTGTAAACTGGTGGCCTCTCACTTTCAGAGAGAGGGCAATTTATATATACATGAAAAACCACCTCTTTTCCTAGTGTGATGACATCTGTGATGGAACTCAAATCTACTAGATATAGTACCAAAAAAGACTAATATGGTCCCAACCAAATGCCACACTTAAAATTTGTTAAATGATGAAGTATGTAGTGGATACTAGTAAAAGCTATTCAGTGTAGATTCTGAACTACAGTCCAAAAACTTATCACCAGGTTCAGGGAGGTCTAGCAACAGAGTTTCTACGAATCCCAACAGTTGAAAATACTCCATTAGACCTAAACCTCCTTCATTACTTAGCAAATAATATATTCACTGCGGACCCAATTTCGTGAGGATTTTTAATTAGTAGAGCATTTATTTGGAAAAGTGAATATATATATATATATATATAATCACCCTACCAAGTAGCTTTAGTTCCTGAATATTTTTAACTAACCTTATTATAAGGAGTGAGTCAATGTTACATTATCAGTGAAACGAAATATGGCTACTACAGGGAGACCATCAGTTCAAGCCCTTAGCTGACAGTACCACGTCGTTCCACTACGAGTCTGAAAATTCTCGTGTGTATCTCTATGATGCTTTCAGGTGGACTTCAGTGTCTAATTGAATACATTATAGCAAAGTGTTATGCTATACGAGCAAGATTAACTGCACCAAAGGCGCAACCGAAGTACATGGATAGTTCTACCCGTCAATTTATATGTACTGTACACAAAGAGATAAGGGACTCAAGATTGTTCGTCTTCGAGAAAATAATATTGATACTAAATGTATACAACATTAGTATCCTCCAGGCTACTTCTTGTGTGCTCAGCTTATGTCTCTCAAATTATCTTAACGATTGAAAAAAGTCGTTTTTATTGCATTAGCTAGTAGTACGGCAGGCAAAAGATGCCCACGGTAAGTTTCTCTGGATTGTCTAAATATTCCAGAAATCTCCATTCAGTTAGTTACTCATCACCTGAAAGCTTATCTCTTTTAGCGGATGATTCCGCTCTCTTTCTCAAGTTGCATCTCTAATGTGGAGTTCCGGCCAAGATAACGGGTGCTACTGTATGATAAGCCAAAAGTGGGCGCTATATAAATAGAGAGTACCTGTATGGTATCAAGATTCCCGGCCATTGTTCCTTGAAGCGACTTGGCTATTTTCAGTAACCAAGCTCTTAATATTTTGTACTGCATACGATCATGGCCCAGCTCGAGGATGTACAGCTTTCGGACAATCTGGATCTTGTGAACTGCGGTCTGGGCTACGCCCCTGGCACCGTTTTGCTTGAAGATGGCATGCCAACTACCTTCTCTCACATAAGTTTACAAATACGAAGTGAAAGCTGACAACGGGGACACGTAGCTACAGCAAAGCTTCAGCATGGAGGCGATGGCACACTGGTTCTCGAGCCTCAACCATCCGACGATCCAAATGATCCGTTGGTGAGAACCAGGCAGTTTTGTGACGTTTGCATGTGAACTGACATTAAAATTATAGAATTGGTCCCCTTCGAGAAAAATCCTGAATTTCTCAATCATTGCGTTCTATGCACTTATGATCTTTGCCTTGTAAGTCAATTTATATTTCTTTTATAAACACACACAAGTACTCAGAATTACAGATTAGATATCGGCCCTGTAGTTTGGCAAGACTACAACACCCAACTTGGAATTTCTTACGCGGAACTGAACAACACATTTGCAGCAAATTGTGCTGGTTTAGCTGTAGGATGTATCATTTTCATTCCCTTCGCTCTAAAATATGGGCGAAGGCCAGTATATATCCTCAGCGCATTTGTTGTCTTTATTACAGCTATTTGGCAGGCTCTGTTGAGAGATTATGCCAATATGCTTGCCACTCAGGTGATCTCAGGAATGGCCGGGGCTGTTAGTGAGACCTTGGTTCAGATGACTGTTAGTCGAACCTTCAGTCCTTTTTAAATTGTTGCTAAAGAAGACCAAGATTGCAGATGTCTTCTTTCTCCATCAGAGAGGGACTATGAACGCTATTTATCTCCTTTTCGTCAACGCCGGAGTGAGCATTACGCAGGCCCTCATTCCTATTTACTCCTGCCCTAATAACTCGCCAGAGCTTTCTAGCACCGGTTGCTGCCGGATTTATAGCGAAGAGTCAAGGTTGGCCGTGGATATTCTGGTGGTCTGCTATATTCCTTGGAATCAACACCATTCTTTTTCTATTTTGCTACGAGGAAACAAAGTATATGCTTCTTACAGCCAGCGGCAGCAGACCTACCAGTCAAATAAATAATGAGGGAGTTGTTACCTCAATTAGTGCAACCCAAATGGAGGCGACCAAAGATAAGTCTCCTCTTTCAGTTGGGGAATCACAAGGTTCCCGAGGCCTCGACCATAGCATCCCACTCAAAACCTACCGGCAACGAATGGCTCTCATTACCACAACAGAAGGAGACCTTAAAACATTCCTTCGCCACGTTTATCAACCCATCGTCATTCTCTGTACTTTTCCAGCGGTGGCGTACACTGCTCTCCAATATGGTGCCATGCTTTCATGGTTTTCAGTGGTTGGTACAACAGAGTCTCAGTACTTCTCTACTGATCCCTACAATTTCAGCACGGTGGGAATCGGGCTGCTGAATTTGCCGCCATTCATTGGATGTATCTTTGCTGCACTTTACAGTGGGCCGCTGAGTGACTGGTCCATTCAAGTCCTCGCGAAACGTAACGGAGGTATTTATGAACCGGAAATGCGGTTATATTTGGCTATATTGCCAGCTTTGGCGACTCCTGTTGGTCTGTTTTTATATGGATACAGTGTTTCACAGGTATGGACCTCTTGAATCTTACCGTTGCTGGGCTATTATACTTACAGAATCAGGGTGCGCATTGGATAATTCCTTGTATTGGCGCTGGAATATTCGGCTTTGGCAACTCCTCGATTTCGGGTCTCAGCTTAACATATGTTATTGATTCCTACCGTGAGGTATGGTTGAACTTCCAATTGGTACCCTCAAAAAAACACAAAAGAAGGTCTCCACCTTTTCCAGCGCCTCCAACTAATATTTAAACTTCTTCAGATCACAGGAGACGCCCTTGTTGGAGTTGCATTCATTCGAAATTCTCTCGCCACCGGCATCGTGTTTGCCATTAGTCCATGGATCAAAGCCTTGGGTTTTCACGACACTTTCACTTCAGTCGGCTGTTTATCTTTTGGAATGACGCTTCTCTGTATTCCAATGATCGTCTGGGGCAAGAGAATGAGGATTGCTTGTGGTCCCACTTACGTGTATTATGCTCAGCACCAATTTGACTCCAGGCGCTCTTTTTGAAGGATTCTAGATAAGCAACCGGAGCTATGAGTCCAATCTCTCTAGCCAGGGCATATGCAAGAGAAGAACACGTGAAAAGACATGCTCGATCTCCGTGAAAGCAGGAACGCTCTACATCAAATTCGATTCTCCTGCCGTCGCTTAAACAGAATGAGCATATGTTACGAGGCAAACACAAGGCGGGCTAGTACTGGGAAGGCTAATAATAGCTCCCACTATTTTCTAAAATGAAATCACGGAATTTACATATCATATGTCTTGAAGATTATGCCTTTAACAAGTTCGATTTATACGGCTATATACTGGCGTTTTATATTCTGGAGGCACTGCCAGACCACCTTGAGGATCAGAGAAAATCGCAGGCTCTGCGAGTGATCTGTATGATACGTCCCGGCAGATCTCGAAAGCACTTGAATAAATTTTAAGAGTAAAATGTTTTCGCAGTGCAAAGCCAAAGAATTAAAGCATCGGATCAGGGGCTGGATAACCGTTGTGAGTGTTCGTTCTCGTCGATGCCTGCCCCACGCGCCCAACCACCATACTTATGTCAAGACAACTTGATGACCAGAGCTTCATTCCTAGGCCAGTTTCGTCAAGCTCAATGAATTCTAAGAGCGTCTAGAACAGGGGATCTTCCTTCTCCCAGTTGAAAATTATGTGCTCTATATATCGTATCATATGTTACAGATTATAAATGCTTTCTAACTCCTCTAGAGTTAATCTGCGAACAGTCCTACTTAAATTCTGGATAGGAAACGGTTAAGGTGGTAGCTGGCCGCTTAATTGGGGTTTTCTGACAATCTCCGTTGCTCGTATATGTATGTGAGATATTAGCGATGGTAACAAGCCATGCAGGTACGCAGGTGTGTGTTTACAGCCATAAGTGCATCGTCGAAGCATAAAATACAATTATTGCCTGCATGCCAACTTATCGGGCCAGCATTTCCCAGCAGGATAGAGTGCAGGTGCTTACATGTTGTAGCAAGGGCAATCATGTCAAAAATGTCATCACAGCTCTGAAAGATCTTAACAAGTAGTTCCGTCGAAGCCGAGAGCAGAGCGACTAATAAACTCATGGCAGATATTGTAATTTTCAGTTTTCGAAAATAGAAGAGGATATATCCGGTGTGTAAGAGTTCCCGGAAAAAGTTGTGATCATATACAAGTCGTGATGTGGCACAGCCAACGAGTACGGAGACGCAGCCCCCCTTTTGAACAAGAATGTTGGTGCCTAATTCCTCGGCTAGACGGCGGGACGACCCGCTCCTAATTCCAGATAGGCTTCTTCTAACCTCCCTCATTATAGAGGTCTTTTAAGTTCTGATTTAATATCTGAGCCATTATTGTATACTCTGAATGTTGTGCTTAAACTCTATACTTACATTGGAAAAGCTAGACTAGAGTTCCCAAAGCATCTCCACCAGGGTGTACCTTTATTGTCCGTGAATTCACACTTCTATATTATTTGCGACCTCGACACAAATATATTTTAGGGTCTCGGATGCGCTCTAGCAGAGGAAGAACTAACTCCGATAGTTATTGTAGGCCTAACTCAGAATGTGGTTTACCATTAGGAAGTGACTTCCCGCTAACTACAACATCATCGTGGTTTTTCTTTGGCATTAAGGCTGGCCTGTTCTCATGGTCTACCTTCATAGTAATACAATTCGATTCGTAGCACAATGGCCACAAGACTTCACTTGTATTCACTTTTATCGGAATAAGAGCAGCATCAAATTATAGTAGGATACGGCATTAATTGCAGCTACTGCTACCTCTTCAAGCTTTAGGAGCGAAATGCATAGCATTCGCATCACCATCAAACACAACTACATTACTTTTGAAAATGGGCATACCCAAAATTGATCTTGGCGCATTTGTACCCAAGATCATTGAGGACCTGCATGTGCCGTTGACAGTCCTATAGATCAAGTCACTAGACGATATGTTGACGTACTGGCCACCAATGATAACCGAGAAGTCCGGGGCCGTCGCATTACAATCAATGTAGTAGTATCCGGGAGCTTCAGAACCTGTAAATGGAACAAACGTAGCGTTGGGTACCCAGAGAGCATTGTAGTTGGTAAAGACGTCGCGACTGGTGATCATGTAGGCGGTCCCTGAGTCGACGAGGACATCATCGGTAAAGGGTGCTGGAGTAAGCCCAGTGCTGTTGTCGAACCAGTAGCCATCAATCACTCCTCCCCAATAAGAGTAGTACGTGCTTTCATCATTGGCCGAGATGTTTAGAGTGATGAAATCCGATGTGCTGAAATTGCCCATTTCTGGAGCAAGACCGCCGAAAGATAGAATCCCGGTGTTGGATTGATCGGTTTCCCCGTTGGATATTCCTCTGCCGAAAGTGCTACAGTGACTATTAGCATCAGGTTACTTTCACTGAGCATAAGGTGACTTACATAGCAAACTGCCACGGATTGAGAACCTCCTTGAGACGACTGAAGAAACTCTGAGGCAAAAGCGCACCATTCGCCGCATCGTTGTAGTAGAACCCAGTTGCGGACCCCAAACCAAGTCCCAAAAGCCCCGATGCTACCTGATCGCCAGCATCGAAATCGACAGTGTCGGCATACCCGATTGAAAAGTTTTCAATCTCAAAACCAGCAACGGTGATTGTTGTATTCCAGGCTTCTCCCGTCACATAACCCGAGCCGTATGACGCATCAAAAATTGCATCAGGTATTTGTACCGCTGAAGGGTCGCTTGCGGTGTCATACGAGCCGACGATTCCACACTTTTCCTGCGTATAATTTGTGAGGATGTCGGTGCAGAGGTAGTCCGGCGTCGCGGTCCATAGAGAGAAACTTCCCGAATCGACCACGATCTTAACATCTTGATTGCCAATTGTCATATCGATGTCGTAGATGAGCTGCTCCACGGAGCTTATATCGACTTCTGGAACATCGCGTTTTTCGCTGTGATCTCTTTCACCCTTTGCGGCGCTGACAACTACGCGTGAGTTGAGGGGAGTCGACCATGCTGCTGGGGTGGGGACGTATGCCGCCGCGGCGCCCGCAATGAAAATCGCAATGATCGGATGCATTCTTGGCGATGAGGAGAAAGCTTGTACTTGAGATGATAGAGCAGAAAGCTGAGGTTTAAATTTCCAAGACAACCATAGCGCTATATAGAAGCATTGAACTCCACCTCTATAATTCCGCCTTGGTTTTGTACCTCGTATTCATTTGAATTATGATGGTATGATGGCATGATACTGCTATCTTTGCTGCATGGAGACGGAAGTACGGGGCTGCAACTGCCGTGATGTCGTATTGAACCTTGTAACCAACATATCTACCTACCAAACTTGGTCGCCTGCCAAGAAAAGAGATGTGATGTGGGCTGCAACCCGTCTCGCAAAACTAATACAGTAAATAGGCCGAAAAGCTGTACCAATATCAGAAAGGTTGTATTCAAGGTAACTAATTAGTGTGATTTGAAGCATTTAAAACTGAAATCTAGGTACAACCTAGAAAGCGAGGACTTAATTCGTAGGTGATTGTGTTGGTAATGATGATGATGATGATGATGATGATGATGATGATATTTATTTTCGTCCAGCGGGCTACAAGTAAGACTTATAGTCCTGGGACCTCCCGAAGGTTATGGTAACGTGCTAAGCTAGGGAATTATATACATAGCAGAACCTTAGAAAGCATTTCGGTGGTTGTGTTGACAATCATGGTAGTATGAATTTGTTGTTATTATTAGTCTGTGTCACTAATTCGGTTTCTCATGTACAACAGAGGCCAAATTTATATGCCTATCTGCCTGTAGATGAAAATATATAGAGAAGCTTACTCCTACTTACTAATTCAGCTTCAAACGTAATATAGCATGTGTTTTAAGGAAGAAGGGAAGCATTTTTTCATGCTAAAAAAATCTTACAGAATGGATGACACTCCTTGGCCTACATTTAACCTAATTAAGCGACGAAGTGAATTCAATGGTTTAGTCTTCGGAGCGGGCCATGTATGTCTACGTCAACTTTAGTACCCTGTTGGTATTTTCAAGGCCATTGTTATAGTAGAACTGTAGAAGTGATTTTTATAATGCCATGTTGTCGACGTAGATAAATTCAGATAACATCTCAGTCATCTGTAACTGAAAGTATAGCGACGAAGCAAGGATTTTCAGTTGTGGTTCAAATCTAGGCCCACTCTAGAGATAGCTGTACCTTTCAAAATTGCTTCTACTCTACGTTCTTAACTCCACTTCGAAGTAGTGCAAAAGAAAACCCCTCGTTAGATGAAGCACAAGAGTGGTTTGGTAACTCGATACAAAGGTGAGTATGATTAAAGACTAAGAGATTTGATACAGCTCATAAAAGCTATGTTGCTTGATCTCGGGCACAAAATAGAGCCTGTGATCCAAACAATGGCATTAAACACCCACAACTTGCGGGTTCATACAGATTTTAGAGGGCAGGACTACCGAGAGACACCGTCAAAGAGAGTTACTACTAAAAGTCAAAGGAACCAAACGCAAAGAAAATATCGGGAGTAGAGAAGTCACATATTAAGACTCTTGACCGGATGAAGCACGTCGTAATTACTCATGACATAGTAACTTCACGGTAGGAGAGCGAAAACGCTCCAGTCGAGGAAGTGAAAAGGACTAGAGCTTGCCTAGAGAATTGGAAAGTAGCCAACAAAAAGTCAAAGAATATCATTATTCAACACGCCTCAAATCCCTGGTGCTCAGAGAGCGGCGCATTGTACACAACTCCGAAGCATTTTTATTGTCCTTGTTTTGTCACTTTGTGAAGGGCCAGAAGTGGGTTACAATACCCGTTATTAGAAGAGAAATTTGTTGTTGTCATACGAAGAGAAGAGCTCCTTTTTCGCAAATAGAATATTAGGAGAATTCATAAGCGTATCATGCTTAGCGTCTTAAGTTGCGATGCTTCGGGGAATATATGCATGTCTTTAAAACAGCTACCAAAACATTGCTTTTCCTCCCCACTCTGAAAATATATAAAGATTGGTGGGTAGACTCTTCGATACGCTTTCTTCTAACCTTGAGATCCATAGGTAAGCCTCATATTTGTCACCACCAACTAGCCCTGTTACGACACTGGGCTAGTTTCTTTTCGACTCCTCACTTATTTCCACGCTGTTACATCAGCTTTTGGGAATCTTTTAGCCTTCAATTACAAGTCACTGGGTATTTTTTAAACCAGTATTTTTATCCTCTATAGGATAGGTAGTGTTTCATCGTACTTAAGAGCTCAATGGCCTCAAATGGCAAGATCGCGCTTCAGTAAAGGGGCGATGAATCGGGGTTTAAATCAAGACAAACAACAATCCTAATGACCAGTGGCTATTAAGCGAAGGATCTGCTGCGTATTACCTTTAACACGTTTCAATTAGTAAATAGAAAGCCTTTTATAATTTCCATATCAAACCGATGGTCGAAGTTCCCAAGGTCATTACCGACCCACCAGTATTTCTCGTCTCCAAAGATTTCGCGTGCATATAAAGTGCAGGTCTACGCTTTCATACCTCCCGTAGCTACAGCTGTTTTTGACGTGCTCTCCTCATCTGCTCCAAAACTAAGAGCAGCACTATTTCCACAAGACCTACTCGACTTGCGTGGGCTAATATTCTCTGTGAAGAGGAGATCGATCTCCTCCAAGGTGAGATTTGTCGTCTCGGGGTAGCAAAAGTACACAAGGGGCACGAAACAGAAGTTCGTGCACATGAAGATGAGATACTAGAGGGGAAAGCACAATTTCAGCGAGAAATTCTAAGGAGATGTGTAGAGAGGAGTCTTTACAGCTTTCCATTGCAGGTTATTGATTATGGTGGGCGTGATCATGACAATGACGAAGTTCCATAGCCAGTTACTACTGATGCCGACTGCAGTTCCCTTTGCTCGGACGTGGAGTGGTAGGATCTCGGGGACGTACACCCATGGAATGCAGTTGACAGAAGCGCCGAAGATGAGCATGTACTGGGGGTTATATTAATGAAGAGTTTCAACCGATTGTGAATTGGAGCTGGGAGAGCTTACGAGGAAGAAAAAGGCAACAGAAGCAGACGCCGTTGATTTCTCAACGGCGCTTCCCTTGAAGCTGAGTAGGATGGCAATCATCATCATTGACAAACCTAAGCCTGCTGAGCCCCACATCATGGGATTCCGTCGACCGTACTTGTCTAAGAAAAGAGCTGGGAACAATGACCCGATAACAAACATGCACTGAATGCTATTGTTGAGTCAGCTTGATTGTCGAGTCACATCAAGGAAAGATTGGACATACACTCCACCTAACAACAGAGAAAGATTCAAACCGAGTCCAATGTTCGTGTGAAGAGCAGTTGGAACATAATAAACAACCAAGTTGATCCCTCCAACCTGATTCATAAACTGCATGCCGTACGCCAGCAGGACCCGTTTTCCCGTCTGCACCTCATCTTTTCTAAATATGTGTCGCCATTGGTATCCTCCCTCTTGCTCCTCTAGTTCCAAAGCACGGAAGATATCAGTTTGTTCCTTGACGATATCAGCATGATCTGGAGCTTGATCATAAACTAAGCATAAGACCTCCAGAGCCTCGTCATTCCGTCGTTCCTTATACAGATACCGTGGTGACTCAGGTAGACCGAAAACCAAGATAATGACAACCTGGGATGTTGGTGGTGAGCAACTGGGTACGAAACGTCACACAAGTCAAACCAAACTTACTATAGCGAAGACCATCTGACAAGCAATCGGTAAACGCCACGAGATGGGACCACCAACGAAACTCATCCCATAATCAAGCCAGTAAGAAATGACAATCCCGACACCAACAAACAATGGTTCGGACGAAACAAGCCTCCCACGATTTTGAGCCCGGCAAAGCTCGGATTGATACATTGGGACAGTTGAAGTCTCGATACCTGTTCCGATGCCAGTGACGAAACGACCGACCATCAGGTGAGCCGTGGTGAAAGCACTCGTTTGGAGAGTAGCTCCGAACTTACATCATGTTAATTCAATCACTAGGTAGGTAATAACCAGTCCTTATCGATGGCGGGACGAGATTTACATACAATAATCCACGCCATCGCAACCCACATACTTCTACGACGACCCAGCTTCTCTCCGAAGAGGAAGGCCCCAATACAGCCTGTGAAGCATCCCAGATTATAGATACTGAGAATGATACCCAGCATTGCCCCTTGGGGATCATTTGTCTTGGCCTTGAAATCCGAGTTTCCTATGATACCGCTAAACACACCCTGATCGTAGCCTAATGAGGATATCAGGAATGACTGTTCTCAATGGACGTTTTGTATAGTAGCTTTGATTGATTTGTGGAGGCATACCGAAGAGTATGAAAGCCATCTGACAGGCTACTGTGATGGCAATTCGGAGCGAGAGGCCGCGTCCAAACATGTTAATCTGAACCATCGTTGTTAAGGAGCTTGGGATATCAAGCTTGCTAGACCGTGGAAGGGACTTCTAGCAATCAAAGCCAGTCTCGTTGTGGCGAAAGGAATAGACGAGTGAATATATATGTGGAGTGTATTTATCTACATCTCCTGCCACCTGGAGAGTCAGTACTCCTCGCTGTGAGGGGTCAGTCAACATACTTCCTGTCACTTTGTGGGGAGATTCGAACCCCACATGGAAATTCGTACTTTCGTTGCGGGGTCACACACCCATAATCCCCCCGCAAAATGATAATGGATTGGCAACTTGGCATAGAGTGCTACTTCAAGATTCAAGAATGGGGGCCATGGATCACCAAGGGCAGACGTTCCCCGTATAAGTGACTACGTCTTTCTTTTGTATATTTCCGTGCTTCTGCCGTGAGATTGGAATTGCCTTAGCTAGTAATTGTATTCGAATCCATGCCATATGCGTCAAGTGTTATAAGACGGCCTATCTAGGCAATTAGAAGCGCAACGAAACACCAAGAGCTTTTGCAACACAAGCTATATGAGGAATACCTAGATCCTACTGTGGAATCAACACGGCTCAGCCACTCCTGCAGTACACAAGATATAGTTTACCATACTGCAGAAAGAAACTTTGCGCTTGTCATGTGCTGTACGGAGCATACCAGAATTTCTATGAAGTGGCCAAGGAGACACAAGCTCGATTTAGCCTAGATAGCTAGATGCCAAGTCCCGAAGCTAAAACCACGGAGAAAGCGTTTGTCAAAACACGCTTTCATACTTCCGATGGGATCGATCTATTGATAGCACTGTCAAAAGCTAAGCTCTGCATCTATTCTCTAGTGCCCTTGATTCCCCTGCACTATAATCGACCTTACGGCAATTAAAACCCGAACGACAACAGAAGCGGAGACAAGATACGTACCATTTGCATCAACAAGCCTTAGTGCGACTCAATTCCATGTAGTAAGATCGCCCTGTTTAAGGTACACCACACAACTTTCAGCAAAATTGCACGAGACGTTCCTCTGAGAATCAATCACCTTCCTAAAGCCCTGCTCTAGAAGATTTTACCAGCTGCCTGCACTGTATAGGCGCGGCCTCGAGATTCACAGTCAGAATGTCCCGGAACAACTCTAGTATACTTTCCAGGCTAGAAGTGAAAGTATAGTTTATTACCTCCATGTAAAGAGTCCTAGGGAGGGGATATAATAAGTATATCAAGTACATGACTTCTCTAGTAGCTATTTAGTAATCCTACAGCTAAAGAGTATATATTTATGTTACTATACCGATCTAGGTTACTGAGAATAGCCTATTAGCCCTAGAAAATCATTGGTTTACAACCTATAGCAAGGGAAGACGGGAGGGGGGATGGATCACTACTTAACGTAGTTATTTTTAAAGTTAGAATAATGTTTATAAGGATTCGTAGGTTGAGGAGATTCGGTAAAATAGGCGGCTTGTAGTATATAATATAGTAGTCTTGTCTAATAGATCGTTTGAGTAACCTTAAATTAATAATTTAGTGAGTACGTCTCCTAAGTCAAAATCTCTATTTAGTGTACTATATGTGAAATTACTAGTCCAGAATATATTCTTAAAGACTTAGAATAACTTACTTATATTATCTTGTATCACCTTTCTCTAAAGGAACCCGGGGGATGTTTTCTAGTTTATTTTGCTTTCTCATCCCATTCCATCCCGAACCATATTGGGGTAACGCTCGTATCTCATTCTTGCTTTCTCGTTTGATCTTCCCACAGCAGGGTTAAAACTGTTGAGTGCGGTGAAATTTATACTTTCTCTGCGTGTTATCTCCTCGCTAGCTTGGTATACAAGTTGTAGTGACATTTGTTCGTCTCTTGAGCTGCTATATGCTGCCGATAAGAAAATTAGTGGTAGGAGAGCTTTGGATGGTATGATTGATGGCACGGCTTGAACTGCTGAGAAGCAAGGTTCTCGTAAAGACAATGATCGTTCGCTCGTCGCTACAAGGAGGACTTGAGCAAGGCACGGAAGGCTTAGAGTACCTATGCGATATTCATGACAGCATCGGTATTCATGACAGCATCGAATCCCAAATAATTGAAGAAACTGAGTACAGACCCGATACATGAAGGTATTTCGGCGGTAAAAAAAAATAAAAATAAATACCGAAAAGTATAGCTGTTGAAACCCAAACCAAACCAAGCCCCCTCTCTCATGATGTACTGTACGCTATGATAACTCCACAAGTGCAAACGTTCCATACATGCCTGCCTTTTCTCAACAAATCCTCCCCCTATGCATCGCCGCCCTACTTGCGCCGTTGGTCGAACAGGCTAAAGACTTAATAATAAATTGCAAGAACAAGAATCATTGCAGTTCCACGCTCCGGCGCATCTCCTCCATGCTTCATAGATTGTTAGCTCTAAAACGCCCGGCCCTTTTGAAAAAAGTATTGGGTCTATTAATCAACTGACATGATTTTCCACTCCCTCAGAATGTCCCGTATGCCTCCACAATAGCCTCTGTCGGCGCCCAGATAAGTGCCACGCTCGCCAAAACACCAGCCCAAGATATCCATCTCTTCAGCCTCATAACAGTCAACATCCCAATACGTGGCCAGCCTTGGTCCGACTTCCGGGAGCTCGCCACGGATCTCAACGGGGAACAGAATGTAGAATTGGACCTCGATAATTTTCCCTGTCGCATAATCCATCTGGACCAAGAAGAAGAACGGGTCGGTGCCTAACGTATTGCTCATGTCGGTATACATCTCTGGCGCTGGGGGCTCGGAGCCCGCAAGAGCGCAGTATCTGGCCGCTAGCTCTTCCGTTAAAGGTCCTTTGGCTATGAAGTAGAAGGCGATTTGTTGTTTATCATAATCGGCGCCAACGAATCGCACGAGGTTGAGATCGAGCTCTTCAAAGGTAGACTTATGCTTTCTGATAGACTCGGGTGTGAGCGGAGCGTTGAGTAACTCGTTCACGTTACGTGCGTCGCCTAAGGATATAAATGCACCGGTGACACCCTTGTTGCAGGTGAATTCAAGCTGCTCGTAGGCACCTTCAAATTGAGACCGCCAGTGGTTAGTTAAAGGGGCCACCCCCGTACTGGTCTCCAGCATGCCATTCTTCGCTGCAATGCTGGTCGCATCGATGGGGTGGTGCGTGAACAGACGGTACAGAAATGGGTCTCCGGGCCTGCTGGTTGTGTGAAGTTGAACGGCGCCTTCGTAGAAGTTCTTGCCATATGCCTCGAGACTGGCCTTGACTATCTCCTCGGAGTATGGCGCTCCAATTGCCTTTGAGCCCTTTTCGAGATCCTCCAAGAAGCGCGGGGCCGAGAACTGCACGTCTTGAGGAACGGCGGCGTCGGACGAGAGTCCAGATAACCAATCCATGGTGTGGTGTGTGGGCGGTGGAGGAGGAGGAGGAGGTGGTGGTGGTATGTTGCTACGGTGCTATGAGGCTCGAGGGGGTGGTCGCGCACTGGATACTGTATACATATGTCGGTCGTCTTCTTCTGTACATGACGAGATCAGCTCGACGGCGACGGACGACGTCTTCTTTGAAATAATTGAAGAATGGGGTTGGGGTCGTGCAAGGGCCTTGCCTCTTCCCTGAGCTTGGCCTGGATTGCACTGAAGCTGATAGGCGGATGGCCGCTGGGATTAAAAGCTACATTATCCACAAGTCCGCTCAAGAAAGACGGTGAAAGGCCGTGAAAGGCCGTGACGTGCCCTGGGGGGCCCTGGGTGCTCTGGGCGTACAGTAATGCCCGCCATGCCAGTCCTGCAACGCTTGAAACAGGGCTCACTCACTGCACGGCAGCCTTATAGACATTACGACCACTACACTGCTGGCACTACAGTCCAGGGCCCTTCTTGTTCAGATGGCATTGCCCGCAACAAGAATGTTATAGGGCAGCCTGACACGTCACATCTCCTCTCGCCCGACGTCCCCTGCCGTTGCTGCACCCTCCCCCGCGCAACTAACTGGCTACGCTGCTACCGGTGCCTCGTCCTTGGTCCGACACTCGACGCCAGTACAGCACTCACTGCACATCCTCCTGGTATGGTACCGTACGGTACCTGCACAACAACTCGCTCACGCAGCTTGCCTGTGCACCCTTACTTACACACCTGATGCATACGCACTCGTGCATTCTTTGACAAGCCCCAACGGCGGTCGACCTGGCAGGTGCGGCAACGGGCCGGACGAGGAACGTGAACACACAATAAGATCCATAGTATAGACTTCTGGCCTTCTGAGGTCTTTCTCTTGTCCGGAGGAACCACGGCGACCTCGCCAGCTGTCGTGATCATTGGTGGTGCATCAATGCGAGAGCATTGCACCCCAGCTGACTATCCGCCCAATGCAGACGATCGACGGCCGACAGAAACAATCTGTAGCTGCAAGTGTCTCAGCACATCACCCATCCATGTCGTCCTATCGACCGGCTTTATAAGTGAAATTACGTTTCGTTTATCGATGTCCTGCTTAAGGGTGCAGACTCCAGAGCCTGGAGGCCATCATCCATACGAATGCGGTACCCTACCGACCCTCGGTGAGCTCATGCGCAATGGCATGATACCTAGGCACAAAGGAAAACAGAAGCCCTCATCTCGAGGAGAACGCCGCAGCAGCCCATACTCGACAATACTGATGTAACCGTACGACGAAAGGCAGTATCGGACTCGCGCGTGCATTGAGATCGAAGCCAGGTGGCACCGACACCCGAAGAGAACCAAGTAAGGACCAGAAGCTAGTGCCTAAGTCTTGCCCAGAGTCACAAACAAAGATCAACCCGGGCCGTAGAACAAGCGATGCCCAAGCCCACGGCCGTGAAATTGTTACGTACCGTAGCGTACACCAATTTGGAACTTTGTCCAATAACTCGTAATTCTTACTAGGATAAAGAAGTATGAAGCCCAGCATGCATAGAGACCTCTACCCCAACATCACTCATTCTACCAAGTACGAGTAGCACAACCACTTTCCGAAGGGCCGTAGGAGGATGTTGGCAAGCTCCCAGCAATTACGGTAGAGTCCAGACTCAATCAAGACTTCATCCCACTCTTGAGAAAAGTTGATTCTGTCCACATCCAAGGCAAAGAGATCTACCGCGGAAGGCCACCAGACCCACCGAGTCAAGTATAGAGGACCCTACTCGTGCGGCCCAGAGGGCTGAAAATGGGTCCAAAGGCTGCTGCTACTGTAGCAGGGTGTTCTCAGAAAGTTTAACTCCGCGACCATCTCTGCTCAAAAGGATTAAGAGCGGATCCTTTTAATCCCATTGCAGACTTGCTCCAGATGGAACTGCGGTCCGGGCCTTCCGGAGAAAGCTCTTACTCAGTAAGAGCTCGACACTTTCTCCGGTCGTGGAAACGGAATCCTTTGAGGCAAGTAGGTTAACGGATGTTCTATCTTATTGTACGATGGGGGCTTCTCGAGTTCTCCCGAAAGGGAGGAGTGAGCTCCGAGGTGGCACTGAGGACTCCGGAATTGTAACTCTGACAAGGGCAAGATAGCCAGAGGTCGGCAGCCGGCTACTCGAGTACGAAGTAGAGGCCACCGTGTCGCCTGTGCGAGGAATGCCAAAGATCGAAGCCTTAATCTAAGTCTTGCTTTGTTAGGCCCTGATGAGAAGAAAATGCTGGAAATTGAGGAGAGCTCATATGATCAAGCTCCAAACGATATTCCTCTGTTGGAACTTGGAACGTGGAACTTGGCCAACAACCCACTGGCTCGAGCCTTGCTCGATCAAATTCCATATCGTAAACGCGATGAGAATGTTCGCAGTTGCGGCATAGACTGTATGCTTGGCATCCTCTGCACTGCTCAGGAATTGCGGCGTCAGCGCCGAACACGAGAATGACCAAACAGGCATACAATGCGGTCCTCTGTTTCCACCCGGATGTACAGCATATCCATAGCTTCAATTCGACAGAAGTCCGAAGTCGCCTTGCAAAAGTGAGAGTACTACTCCTCAGCGCAATAGGCAACCTTAGTCGTCGACTCTTTGTTCTGTCTCCGTCCTCCTTGCACGTAAACGTCCCGTCGCAGCATACATGCGCCTATCTCTCAAGCTGGAATCCCTTACGGCCATACTAGGCGACACGACCAAGTCTCGACGATCAAAAACGCGATCCTCGGCAATATTCGCGACACGCTTGTAGTCGCAGGAGATTAAGCTTATCGATGCAGGAGTCGTGGTACTTGAAAGTGAGAAGGCTGGCTGTTTTGCAGGCTGAGATCGAGGTAAGGAGGAGTGAAGAAAGTCGCTGAGGACGTGGCGGATGTTTGTTGTTTGTTGAGTGAGAGTTTGGAATCTCGGGGTACAAGGTGCATGCAGGTGGTGGTTATTTGAAGATTAGTCAGGCTACTTCAACCCACCCACCTGGGTGACCTATCAGTTTTCCTCCCTCGTTGTCTTCTTTAACCACAAGTGTGCCATGCCAATGGGCTGATTTGACGTCCTGTACTATGCTCAAGAGAGCTGACGAGCAGCATACTGCGTACACGACTTAGCGCCGTCTATGCCCCGAGTCCTGTCCATACCTTACACTGTCCTTATTATATAAATCGCTATTATGAATGCCATGAATCTAAGCAAGACAAGAACGGAGTTTCTTGGATCCCTTCATACACAAACATATAAATCTCTTGAAGACTGGATCACTCACCTGGGTGGGAAGCAAATTAGATACCGGCTTTCCGAGAGCCCTAAGCATCCATTTATCTATATATATCTATGTATTATAGGTGTGTACAAGAACTGCTTTTAATACCTCAGAATGCTGCAGAACTCCATGCTGAGGATCTGGAGAGTAATTGTGTACAATAGCTTGGGCAAAAGATGGTGATAAAGCAGAGGGGAAAGCGGGGTAGTCTACACACCACTCGCGATTTGTCTCTCAAAGGGCACACATAAGTTGGTCAAATGTTTTTGAACGCAGTATTTGGAACATCTACTATAACCAACTCAACCTCCTCTTGAAATCAACTGAACTACTGTATAAAGGAAGCCAACTTGTAACAGTAGAGACGAACTGCTATGATTTATTAGTCTATGTCTGTTTCACAGACTACTCATCTCCAGACTACTCGGATTATCGCGAAAAGGATCCGAAGGTATGATACTCAAGAATATACCTTTAATTCTCGCCATAGACTGTTGCTCGCTTATTGCTCAAGCATATGAACTCCCCAAAACATTCATTATCCAGCATCCCTCTCTCCACAAGTAACATCTCCAAAGGCCAACCAACAAATCTGCATCAAAAAACATCTTCAAAAGTCTCCCTCAAACTATCCTCCAACGACCTCCACCCTTTCCCCCCCAAAAACCCAACAACAACCTCCTCCCCCCTCTTCGACCCAGGAACAACCGACTGATCCCTCGCTTGCTCCTCAGGAGGAGCAGGCCACTCAAAATCCGGCTTGAGTTTCTTCAGGATACCGATGATGTCAGCTTGAGTATAGTTTTTCTCGTAAGCGAAGAGACGTTCGTTTTGGATCGAGGGTGTTAGGAGTGCGGCGATGTGCAGCAGTGCGCAGTCTGTGACGTTGATGTGGTATTCTGTGTAGGTGTTAGTGTGGTTGAGGGATTGGGAGAATTTGACATAATGAAGGGGAGATAGATGGTGTTGAGCGGGACGAACGAGGTGCTAGGAGTCGCCAGGTTGCGAAGTCTTTTTCTGTGTAGATCTTTCTTATGAAGTTGCCTGTTGAGCCTGCAATGTTTTTGGGATCGAGGTTTTTGCCGAGCTGGAAATCATCTGTGTAAGTATTATGCTATGAGGACTTGGGTATGTTTTGGTTTGATGGGGTCCTCAACGTACGTTTGTGGCTGGGGTGATAGTGTTAAGCACAATGTCTGGGTTTTGCTCTTTCATGAACTTCCAAGCTTCTTGTTCACTAACTGCATCATTGTCACATTTATAAGCCCTTCTTGTTGTCCGACATTCTTTACCAAAAGGCTCAAGTTTCGGGTGCCAGAATGAAGTCTACTCATAGGTTTCAGCGGCAGAGTAGACGATATATCCCATGAAGGCTTCGGGGGTTCCACTAGGTGGATCCTTCGCAAGAGCGACAGCCTCCTCATTCCACGTATCTTGTGTAATTGTCACGCTAGGTTCGAAACTCTTTGGCAAGTTACATGCTGTGGAAGATGACGTGATCACTACCCTCTTGATTGATGGTGTCTTGGCAGCTGACTTGAGGAATACCGATGGCGCCGGCAATAGTAACAGGAACTACTTTCTCATAGTCGGGATTGAGACTCATATTGGACTCCTAATATATCATTTCAGTTCAGCGTTACATTCTTGGTTATTGGAAAGTCAAGAGTCGTAATTCAACACTTACTACGTGAATAACACCACTGCAACCCTTGAGAACCTCATCAAATGCACCCTCTTTTGCTATATTCTCAACAACCACACTCTCAGACTCTCCGTGTTTGGAAAACAGATCATTCAGCCATGGCTTCTCGTTACGTACTGTTCCTCTGACGCGGTACCCGAGGCGGAGGAGTTCGTTTACGACTTGCGAAGCGATGTAGCCGTTTGCTCCAGTAACGAGGATGGTACTACCTTTCGGTAATGCCCAAGTTTCTACAACCATTTTGATGAAGGCGAATCTTTGTAAGAGGAGAGGACTGTTGGAGGTGATGTATGTCTGGATAGAGTAGAGCACGGTGCGGGGTCTTGATGCTTTTGAATATGCGATGTATTCATCCGCAGCTAGATTCTAGCTTTACATATCGTGGTATAGCATAGTCTAAGCTTATTCAGCTAGAAGAGAAGACGGGTACCGCAACTAAAGCTAGTGTAAAGAGAACACCACTATTGACTTTGTCTCTGCTTAACGTCAATGCCAAGTCGGTGTAAGTAAATAATGTCAGCTCTAGTTATGCCGGGTATGTACTAAGTAAGCTCGACTTTGTGGCTTTTAGGGCTGTGTGTATCTGTGTCTGCTGTCTATATGGTAGAAAGTATTGTGTTAGAACTGTTATAGAAGTGTATCTTGTATGTTAATTCTTGACGAATAAATAAGGACTTGTTTCATATGGAATTTCTTCTAGCGCAACTACCACGTATGAACATTTGTGTATCTTTCTTGTACTAAAGTAGATTCTTAAGACCTTTTGTCTTGAGGACTACTCTGATTCTACTCTCGAAGAGACGTCGCAGCCCTCACCGTGTTTTCAGATCACGACAGTGGCTTCGTTGGCTTATCATATAATCCTAACGGTTGATGGACTTTACTTTCTAACTAATCTTGATCTAAATGATGGAATGAAGTGGAAAGCAATTTACTTGTTGTTCACCAGAGTAAAGTCTACTATAGTTTGTAATTATGCCCTTGTTAGGATTTAGTACAGGACTCTTCACGGTTGTAACGTGCGCTTCGCGAAGCAGCTTTAGATGAAGCCTGATTTTAAAACCAGAGTGATTCCTACACCAGCTACACATCACTATACTCGACGGATCAAAAGAGTACGTTATTTAAAAGCACGGATTTTAGCTATACTAGAAAGACGAAGAGAAGAGTCGCTGCTATGTAAAATACCCCAATAAAGTAAATCAGGCTATGCTGAAGCATCTTGATTTCTTGAGAATTCTCTTAGCGCTTAGATGCATGGCTTCGTTGTTTCAGCTGCAAGCACTGATGTCTGGACCAAGAGAGAGAAGCTAGTCTTATGACGGATCTTTAGTCCTGTCTAATAAGCCTAGGAACAAGTGAGAAGACCAAGTAGGCGGACTTTGGAAGGCGTACGATACATTACCTTAGAACATTAAGAAAATATCGGTCCTTGAGCTAGAGTATTCGTAGTTGTAAGATTGCAATCGTAGATCCAAACACGACTAATCAAATATCATTAGAACTGGAGCAATCAAACCACCAGAACCCGTAATTTCTGAAGTTCTGAACACACTGCGCCGTAAACCTACTCTCGCGGTTCGCTATTTCCGTCGCCTTCCGCTAAATCTAATGCCAATTCCTTCGTAAACTACGGAATCCGCAACGGTATAGATCCGTCCGGAAGATGCGATGCTTATCCACCTATTTATCTCGTCCCGGAACTCACTCATGAGGCCTCAAGCGGATCTTGGATGTTGGAAGCCGTCTGGTGGTCTGAGGTTCCACGACGGAAGCTCCAACCGACCGGAAGAATACACCGCAGCTCTTCCGTACGAATACACGACGTGCAACAAATCAATTTATAAAGAGCTTTCTCCGGATGAGACCTGTACCTCTGGTGGCTCTTGTGCCTCCTTTGCCGCGTATGCATATGGGCTTATGTTTGAACTGATGAGTGGTGTACTTGGTTGTGAAAGTTCCGCATTGTCTTCCGGTACAGGACCACCAGACCCTTACAACTACCAACTTCTTAAGTTCTTTTGGCGGCGGAAATCACACCATCCCGGGACTTTGCAAATACCGGAGTCCCGTCTACGAGTATGGGGCAATGGGCGGAAATGGGAACCATTTACCACGTGATATATGACCTGAGTCCAGGCGTCAGCGGCGGCGTCTTATCCGCTACGACAGCTTTGAGGCTCTTGCCTTTGAGTTCCGGGCGAACCAAGAAGGTTTTGTTGCATGTCTTACGGAAGAGATGCGGAAGATAGCTTAAAACCCTTGCTTTTCCGTCGTTGTGGAATTCCGTACTCAGCGCCGACCTAGCGAAGTCATCCTTCCGCTGATATAGTGGGATGCCGACGGAGCTTCCGTGGTAGGGAACGAGCTAAGAACGAAACGACTTGATTATAAGAGTTGCTCTTTTCCTTCTACAACTGAGGGTTCAAAGCTGCCTTACAGCTTTTACTACTAAATTGTACAGAAGGGCCTTGAATGACCAAGACAATCATAGGAGACAGAAGGAAGAGATTCAAGATAGAATCCAGGGGCTGAGGCGAGAAAGAGCGACCGGTTGAAGTTAAGTCTGCTGATTTGATTTCTTCTTATACGGAGTATTTAGGCCCAACTTTTGACTGTTCTAGCTAATAAAACCATGAAAAATGTATTTCTAATTCAAATAAATAAAATTGTAGGACGTTTACTATTGCCTAGTCTTGCTGCTATCGCCTTTATTTGGTTGCAAGTTGAAGAATACTTCCGTAGCCGTCATTGTCCAGGCTTGCGATTAACAGAAACCCCGGTACTCTGTAGAGTTAAAGTTATGCCAGTGCAGAACTGAGTTAGGTAGTTACAATCAGTTGTCATCGAGACATGAGTGCTTTCAAGACCTGATACAAACTTTCAAAAGAAAATCAAGTACTTGTTGATATTTAGTAGGCGAGTGAAGCTCAGCGTTCAGTTGTCTTGAGCGACTGAGATGGCCAGTGGCCGAATTATTATGTCCAACTGCGTTGGGTGGAGGTTGATGAGGAGTCAAACAATGAGACTGTGATAGTGAAAACAGAAGGAGCATATTACATCATATTGGGGCAATAACAAGACACGAAGTCAGCAAAGCAATACGAACGAACTTTGGGAATATATAGAGATTTCAAAAGTGATGATACTTCATCCGCTAGCTTCAAGGCTTCAACAAACGCACTTTCAGTCAAGTGACAAGCCTGATTCACGAAGTTGATTTGAGCAAAGAGCACACCAAGCACAAGAACATCCTTCTTCTTTTACCCAGGCAGGCGCGGACAGGAAGGAGCGCTCCTCGCTGGTGTAAAGTTGGGACTTCAGACACTTTGAACCTGTCACTTCCCACAAACATCAACATTTACTCACAACAACATCATTCTTCTCTCAAGACAACACGATTTGCTATCACCAGTATCATATACAATTTCACGACAGCACTCGCATTATCATTCGCTCGGAAAACTACGCCCCTTCCCTGCCATCAACCCTTGGTCTCCAATCACTAAGCACTGATCGTGCACCGCTTTACCCAGAAGTTCCAGAACTGCAATCAATCTGCGATACATCGTCAGATTAACAGCACTGCCTTTATCGGAGCAAGTAATCAGCCTTATACGGCGTCTCTTCCTCTTAATCAGAAGACTGTCAGGCCAGTTCGATGGTTGGATGGGCATTGCTTTCTGATTAACCTTGCTAATATGTCTTTCAAACAGAGCGTCATTATCATTCCTTCGTACCAACTCCGCCACATGATGTAGTGCACTTCGACAAACAAGCAGCAGTCCCCTGATCCGGTGCTTGGTAAATCAGAAATTCCTGACGACTGTATTGAACTCAGCAATCCACCGTATTATCGTGCAATTTTAACAGTGCTCTAGCTGATAATGCGCAAGATTTACCAGCAGTTCCAGATTCGACTGATATGATGGGCGAGTCTTCCCCATTAACCATTCCACCATCCTAACCGCTGAGTCGCTGACTTCCGTTCTAGGAGACGAGACGTGCTCTCATAAGTTCCCAAGAATTGGCACGACTGTCGAGAAGCATTGGTATGCCCAGAGCTTGCATAAAAACCTCTTCTTACGGTGGGAAGGCATAAATGTAGGAGATATTAAGTGGAAGTCATTTGAAAACCTTCTTATAGCGGTGACTGACTTGGCTCACTCGCAATTGCTAAAAATTATCAAAAAATGTTGCAGTGCGGAAAATATAGTGAAAGATAGCCCAAGAGCCAACGGAAAGGTCCTCGAGAGCATAGCCAAAAGGCTGTCCAGTGCACTGGCAGCGGAGAGGATTCAGAGGAAAGGGCCCCCGCGACAGGAATTCCGGGCTTGGCTCGACGCGGCTGCAAAGATTTACCCTCGTCGCGCAATATCCCGCTACAAGCAGACTGGGCAGTACAGGCAACGTTGTGTGAACAAGCAAACCACTGGCCCTACAAGTGAGGATATCGAGAATGTTGAGGATGCTGAGGGTTCCAAGGGTGCTGAGGATATCGAGGATGGTGAGCATACTGAGGATGCCATGGATACTAAGAATATCGAGGATGCTAAGGATTCTGAACATTCTAAAAAGAGTGCTGGGACCCAGGAGATCGATCCTCCGATAACCCCACAATCCAATGGCCTTTGAGCTTTGTAGCTAACCAAGATAAACTGTGATTGACTTGTTCAGCTGATAGCCAACAAGTTCGGTATGATGTTTTTTGGTGGACCAGTTGGCTTAGGCGAGCGGAAAATAGAAACACAGCTAGCGTGTTTAAATAGCTGTAAAGTAGAGTTTAGATTAGTATACCCGTGTTACTATTGTGTGTAGTAATTAATAAAGATTTTAACACACAACCTACCTATACCTTGTAACCCAATAAAAACTTCGCTATACAGAAAAGAAAAACATGAAAATATTGAAATAATTACCAACTTAGTCCTGTTTGTACAGTGACGTATACTATTGTTTCATTTCTTTTAAGAGTATTGTTCTTGTCTACCTATGTGTAGTAGTAGAAGAGAATCTTTACACTCTTAGAGAGTTATATCTTAGTTTAAACCGCTTTAAAAGTATATAAGAAGAGTAAGTAACAGTGTACAAAAGGGGGTCGGAGGGTTTTTCTTCAACCTCTAGCTAGCGTGACTACTTATATATATATATTTAGGGAATTAGTATCAGGATTGCGCACTTTAGAGACGCTAAAGCGGATTTAAGCGAGCCTTTTCCGAGCTAGGGGGAGGGGGTGTTCTTTAAACCCTCTAACCCCCTTTCGTACTATGTAGGGTCTGTTAGTTAGGATTATATATATAGATATACTAGGTGGTTAAAACAATATTTGTTTACCAATATTAGGTAGCGTAGTTGTTTATTAAATTAGTGTATAGGTGGTTAGTATGTTAGTAGAGGATAGGTAGAGGGTAGGTATGTATGTTTATTAGTTAGCGATGTTCTACTCGCTTAGCTTGTTAGATGGTAAGGTAGGGTCTCTACAGTATGTTTACCCTTTCTTTACTTCTATAATGTTAGATTTACTAGATTATAAGGTTGTCGTCATTAACATAGCACAGTCTTTTATATTATTAGCGGTTAAGTAACACCTTTTTTTTATAGACCCAGGACTTTGCTAGGTTCTTTCTTTGCGTCTTTATTAACCTTCCTCGAAGTAACTCAACTCTGTTCTTAATATCATCGTCTGTGGTCAACACCTTCTTTTCTTGTA
This sequence comes from Pezicula carpinea, assembly GCA_026119845.1. NCBI lineage: Eukaryota > Fungi > Ascomycota > Leotiomycetes > Helotiales > Dermateaceae > Pezicula > Pezicula carpinea. Next base: position 94,073 of record JALRMK010000067.1, on the reverse strand, counting down.
ATGTCTTGATTTTAGCGAGGTTTACGCTCTTCCTTGTAAACCTCTCGCTTTCATATTCCGCACCGATCAACTCTTAACTCCCGTCTGCTCACCCCGTCAGACTAAACTGATTCTCCGCATTGGTACTTCACCATTGCTTTCTTCAACTACAGCTGTTACACATCCGCTAAAGTAGGTTTAAATATCTTTGAGTTTATAAACTCTCTAGCGACATTGTCTATTCCTCGCGCCATATCATCGCACATTTTAGCGAGTATTATTTTGATATCACGTTTTTCTTACTTCTTGGACATCTATCTATCTCCCGCTGCGGCTACTTGGAGCTTCGGATTTGTCAGGCGCTTGACTTTCTCTCACACTTCAATTCTATCAAGCAGTCTGGCTTGCGATATCCCTCTTTGCTCATCACTCTTTGACACCGCACATTCTTCGCTACTTAGCTCTCAGCTCTTCGACATCTATCTTCCGCAGGATCTACGAGTAATATCCCTTTTCACGAAAAGTCATCACTGAAACACTCTCCTCCTTACATCACACTTCCCACTTCCTCGCTTAACTTACTACTCCCTGACGCAACTCCTACATATCACGGAGGCATTGCTGCATCATCTCTCTTCAACTTTCCTTTCAGAAGACTTCCAGATCTTTAGCACTTGTTATCCTCCTCCGCAGTATCTCATATTACAAAGCAATTACCGCGATACCCTATCAACATTTCACTTCCGAACAAGCACAGTTGATTCGCAATAAAATCCAAGGTATCTACATCCCCACTTTCATAAAACTTTCCCGCTGACCTGCGTCGAGGCTTAGAAACATTAACTCTGCGGCTATACTTCTGCAAGCGTCATCATGGCACCAGGCGACTTCAATTGTCGCACAGTAGAAGAGAAGATAGCCTGGTTTACGACACCGGCTAACATTGATTTCTCTACATGGGAGGGCAAGCCAGCAAAAGTCGAGGCAACCTACAAGTGGAACATTCTGCGGGACCTGATTGCGAAAGTGCACGAGATTTCCGTGGCTTTACTTATGGATATCATATCTCAAGTTTTGGCCACCAAGAATCTTCGGCTCAGCAGGAAAGCAACTCGTAAAGTTACTTCCGAAGCAGGAAGAGAAGTCACCCAGCGACTCCGGCGACTTCAAGCTGAGAGATTCGACCGACAGCCAGTAGACGGGTACGATGCGTGGGTGAAAAAAGCCGTCGAAGTCTACATGCCGCGTGCTATTGTTGCTCACAGGCAATCCGAAGGAAGGCGGTTGCGGAAGGTAAAAATCTCTCAAGCCAGAGGAGCTGCGAAATACCGCAAACAAAATACTGCATATGGAGACAATCCAAATGGAAATGAAGGCCTAGAACAACCAAGCGTTACAAACAAAAATGCTTTTGAGAACGTTAGGGAGCCAGGTCAAAGACCGGAAAATCCCAAGAGATTAATTTTAAAAGTCCCGCCGGGCGATTTCAGCACTGGGTTCCAAGACAACTCGGGTGGTTCCCAACACCAAGTACAGTCAGAAGGGGTTAACGCTGCTCGGCTAAAAAGACTACTCCCAAAAGAAAGCGTCAGTTTCAACAACCCTACCTTTCTCGGACCACAACAGCCTTCCACCAGCTTCGCGGTTCCAGCTTCCTTCACCAGCAACGCCAAAGACTCCAATTCCACACCCCGATTAAGTTACAATGGCGGCGAATCCTCAATTCCATCAACGTCTTCTGCGCGAGGTAGCGAACGACAACAAGTTCCAACTCCAGCATCCTCGTTTTCTCCACTAATCGTACAAAGACCAGCTTCCAACACCTTCAACATCAAAGTCAAAATCTACTCGGACGGCTCCGACAAAGACTCGAAAGCGCACCTAATCTCAGCCAAGAGAATCAGAAAAGCGGATAGCAGGGAGAATAACGTCGACGAGGCCGACAATCTAAGTTACGAAGAGTTGATCAAGCGGATCAGTGATGGTCCCTTGTCTTTCCAGCCAGGCACAGATGACTTGGGCTGGATCCAGCCGGGTATCGACAAGCAAGCGGCTTATTGCAGCATCAACAATGAGTGGGAATTTGGTAATGCTGTAACCATTTTGAGAGATGAAGGGGAGCCCGTTGTTTTGCAGGTCATTCCGAATCAGCTCATTTCTCCTACGGGCACGGCTTCTGCTCCTATTGACTTATGCGAAGAGCAAGAAGTTAGGATGAAATTTGAACCGTACAGTAGTTCTGAGCGGAACAGTAGTGGTGAGCGGAGCAGTAGTGGTGAGCGAAGCAGTAATGGTGAGAGGAATCGCAATGGCTTTGATCCCAGTGACCATCGTCGGGTATTTGCCTTTCAGCCATAAAACCAGAGAAAAGGCTACTTCGAGGGGACTGACAGGAAGTGGCTTCGGATGATCATGGACATCTCGTCATTTAGACTCCAAGGGCGGAAAACCCCAAGTTTACGGACCAGGACCATTTCTTTCCTTTTCATACGCCGACGAAGATTTTCAATCATGACGGATTCACGGTTTTCAATGAAGCAATATCACATAGATCGCTACTGATCCCCGACACGAATTCCACAGCACAGCATAGCATTTTTAGGACCCCTTCCAACAGGGAAGAAGAGATGAATTTCATAGAAGTTTCATTCCATCTTTATCATTTCCCTTTTTCAGAGACCGATGTTTTCATTATCTCAGCAACTTCGTAATTCAAGAGGAGAAATGAATTAATATGTTGTTAGGGCTTAGGTAGTCACATGGGCACTAGTACTAGCCTGCAACTATTAGATAGAGGTCGTTCTTGCTCTCTCTCTTCCTCTTCTTCTTCTCTCCCTTGTACAGAGACAATAGCACCAACTTAGAAACCAATTGCAGTCTATTCCTTGCCTTGCTTCGTGTGCCTAGTGCTCTTACATATATTCAACCACCAATGTTTTCGTCCGAGACATATATTCACCTATGCTAGAGGATTCAGCCACACCGCTGACTACCAACCAAAACCGAATCGATATCATTTCCATTTATTTTTCTCCTTTCTTACTTACTTGCTGATAGTAAGCGACTGAGTGACGGGGTCAGTGATGAAGGAAAGGAATGAATGATCTTTGTGTAGAATTGTATTGTATACCATCTCATTTATGTGCTGCGGTGTAGACAATACAGAGAAAGGGAGGAGAGAAAGAAGTAGAGAGTTGGTTGAGTAGGTTTAGTTGACGTACGTACGCACGCACGCACGCAGTCGCGACTGTAATTTTTTTGCCGAAGCCACTAAGGCGAGAAATGAATCATCTTTCTCCCCACTTTCAATCTTCACTTTTTGGTTACGATTTCTCACGCACGCACGCTGCTAGAGGAAAAAGTACTGTACTTCGGTACGGGAAGTACAGAAGTGCTTGGATTAATTAAGCGACGAGGCCGTAGACTTCTCTTATTTCCCTTTTCTCTTATAAAACATATAGCAACAAACTTCTAGATGGCAACAGGCTACAGCCTTTAATATAACAACAGACATGCCATCTGAAAAGACATGGTGAGGGACAGATTTGGCAAGTTAGCATTGGTCATGCGCGGCGCATGCATGAATAGGAACGTATGGACAATAGACACGAGAGTTGCGGTGGTTCCAGTGGAATGAATCCTTCCTTTTTACGCTTTCTACTCTAGTGAGACATAACTCGTGGTTGCGCAAATAACTCCATCCCATCCTAATCTAACCTCTATAGCCTGCTAATCTTGACGACCTCCTCTGCCACAGAAGTAGGAAGCAAAGCAGCTCTGTCAGCTTCAGTCACAGCACCCATGATCTTTCGCACATTAACATATCCCTCGTCCGGACTAGCCCAAGTGTAATCCCTCCAGCTTCCCAGAATCTCCTGAACGCTCTTGCCGATTTCCTGGATCTGCTTCCTCCTTTCCAAACTCCACTGTTGCTGGCTCTTGTCGGCACCTTTAATATCCAAACCATCAACAACGCTGTTCCACACCCGCATTGTCTCTTCCAATTCCCCCAGGTTCGAAACACCCATGACACTAATACCAACACCACCCTTTCCGCCAACTTTGGCTCCTTCGCGTGCCCATGTTTCTAGTGCCCAGCGGATGGCCACAACCTCCAGTCGCTCGCCTTTGCTCTCGACGTATCGTGCGCCCTTGTGCACAGCATCTCTCAATTCCTGCGGCGCAGGGTGGAAATCGCCCTTTCCACCAACGGGTACTCCAACACTTCTTAGCAGCCCCATACCGAGCGGGCTCGCATTAGGAACCACATTCACACCCGCTTTCAACAGTCTGTCCACACCTAAGGTAGCCAAGGTAGTATTTTGCAGCGTGAAATTCGCATACGACATGACACAATCCAATGGCTCTCCCGTCTCCTTCAGAACCAACTCGGCCAGCTCACACAGCAATGGAACTGGGTATCCGCTAATACCAATATACTTGACAGTCCCGTCCGTGTCGCGTATCCGCCGGAGTTCCTTAACAGCCGTGAGGACTTCCGCGGGGGTAACGAATTCCACATCGTGACAGTAGACCACGTCTAGGTACTTGGTGTAGAGTCTTTGTAAGGAGCGCTGGATGCTGTAGCGAACCCACTCGGCTGAGTAGTCGAACTCGGCGCCACCGATGCGACCGACTTTTGTGACAAGGTAGTAGGATTCGCGGGGGTGGTTCTTGAGAACACATTCTTGTTGAAGTGCTTTGCCTATCGTAAAGCCAATCAGCGGTTGCCAAGGGCAAGTGGTGAGTGGGGTTTGGTACCCAGAATTTCTTCGGAGGGGCCATAGTAAGGAGAGGTGTCAAAGGCGTTCACACCCAGCGAGAGAACCTTCTGGACGATGGCATTGGAGGGAATCGTTGCAACGTCCTTGTTGTAAAGGTTGTTGAAGGCTGCAGTGCCGCAGATGAGAGGGGGAAGGATGGAAGCGAGGGGCGGTTGTGTCTTTGGCATTTTCGTTCGAGTATGAGAGGGGAAGCGGTCTGGGAGGACTCTTTGCGCCGGAGAGGATGGAAGGTGAGCAGACTCCCCAAATGAGGTTTGCAGGTGACACGGTAGATATACGAGGTGCTGGCTATAACATGGTGGCCCTGATGTTTGATGTTCCTGCGGTTGCTGTTCCTTTGTGCTGCGTCGTGGGTTGTCGTGAGGAAAAAGGAGGGGTGTACGAAGGTACCAGGTGGACGCTTGTGGCTTGGCGGATGTTTGATTTACCTAGTGGTGGATAAATATGACATCTGTTTGGCGCTGCTTGAGCCTCGTTTGAGTAAATTCCCATGGGATATTCTGGGTATTGTGTTCTGTGCTGCGTCGTTGGCGTGATTATTCAAGCTGGGCTGTTCACGCGATGTTTTATTTGTTGGCTAGGAATCTAGTCGTTCTTTTTTTTTGGTCCTCGGCTGTCGCATCGAAGACGTCAGCATCTGCGTCCAGCAACAGGGCATGGGCCAGTCGATGATGGATGTTCTTCCAGATCTACCGTGGGCATTTGCTGTCGCTCGTGTTCTGTGTTCTGTGTTCTGTGTTCTCGTGTTCTCCTCTTGTTTCAACATCCTCCGCCTGCTTGCGTATCTCTGTTTTGCCTCGACAACGGTGGTGGACAGAGGGCCAGACCAGACAGACCCCCTGTAGATCAAATGCCAATCTCTCTTGTCGACTTACGTCCCTCCTGTCACCATAAGTGCTTAGTCACATGGCTAAGGTGCCCACTGTATGCCAGCAGTCCGATCCGCCAGAGGTGCGTTAGTGTACGGTAGAGACGCTCGACGCCAGATCCGGTCGATCACAGATTGGTCACGTGCCATGCTCCAGCGGAGAGGTATTGGGTGCAATGCTTTCAGCCTTAAACCATCTATATACTATATACCACGAACCCCGAGTGTGGAGAGAGGGAGAATGAAAGGAGTAGCCCCCCATCATGCCGATGCCAACGACGCCAGCCCACATGCCCCGATCCATCCCCGTATCAATAATATTCTCCCAGCAAAAAGGAAAAAACGCCAAAGAGCTAGGAGCCCTTGAATGTAAATAAACACTATGTCCAGCGCTCCATTTCCGTGGTTCCAGGGTCTCATGTGCTTTCTTTCATTGCTCAATCTTGTTGGTCATGTCATATCGTTAGATTTATATCACTGCGTGACTTCTCGCGCCTCATGAGACCACCCCGAACCAAGCTGTTTTGAGTCCTCACTTTCCGCTCCCGAAGCCGCTGGCGTCACAGGAGTGATCATGACCTCAGGCGTAGTGCGTTGTGACTCTAGATCTGTTGCCTGTCCTGCCTGCTCTTCAGAGTTGGCGGGCATCGCATTGCCATTTTCAGCATTCTCGACATTCTGAACCGCCAGTAACGGGCTGTGTTTCGTATTCTCTGTTATGGTAGAAACGCTTTGTTCCATCCCAGAAGTTGCAGGACTTGAACTCAAATCCAGGCCATAGGGATTCGAGGCATGGGAAGACGCTCTGCTACGACCACCATTGCTGAGAAGGAACGCTTCCGCATTTGCATTCGAGGAACTCCCAGCTGCAGCGTCTTCTAAATGTTCAATATGCCGGGCCACGTCTTTGTCGTCTGGGTCCTCGTCCCCAAGCATACCGGCTAAGCTGCGAAAGTTAAACATTGGCTCCGTGCCATTATCCTCAGCCGCTCTGCCCTCATTCCCTGTATTTGACACGTCAAGGGATGAGGATGACCCTTGAACATCATTCCGTATGCTATTGGGCACGGATTCGCTGAACGACGAGGAAGGAGAGGATGCATTGCTCATTTGTCTGAGATGCGATGGCCTATCAGGGGCTGTCCAGGCTGTAGGCGAAGGCTGATGATCAGAGATGGGATTGTGATTGGCATCGAGTTGACGGGCACCGGGGAATCCATTGCTAGAGCAAGCTCGAGGCGCAACGTCAATGGGCGCCGAATGAGCCGGAGGACCACGGTCAACACCCTTTCCTTTGGGATCTGAGGACTCCGGTTCAGCAGTTTCCGGTGTGACCTCCTTCGCTAAGTTGCTCGCTCCACTATTACCTCTTCGTCTCCCCATACCGGGCAAGGATAAACTGAGGGCACTCCCACTAGCTGAACTCGCTCCACTTCCGTACACCTTCCTTTCCTTCTTTTCTCTTTTCTTCTCCTCTTTGGCCTTCTTCTTGGCCTCTTTCTCGGCTTGCTTCTGCGCCTCCTTGTCACTTTTCCGTTTTCGTTCCTCTTCGGCTGCAAGGCTCAGTCTGATAGCTTCCATCATCATCATCTCTTCCAGGTCGTCAATCCTGCTGCGCCTCCTTGCTGAGTTCGAACCTCCATCAGGCCTAAGAGTCGACTCTCGAGCACCTGATTCCCCAGTTGCACTGGGAGTTGCCGAACCACTTGCTGCATTTGGGCTGCTGTCACCTCTATGCCTACTGAACCGACTGTGTCGTCCACCAAATCCAAAGCTGCGGCTATCGGTGGCATTATTTCCCATCAAATATGCAGCTGAATGTAACGCAGTTGCTGCTGCTGAGCGTCTGGCCAGATGTGACCGAGCATTTGCCAGCTTGATCGCCCAATCTGGTCGAATTCGGTCTGTTGTTATCACAGTAGAGGCATTCGCTGATATTGATGTGGTCCGTCTCTTATTTCTCTCCACCGGTACCAGACTTGGTCCAAAGGTCGGGCTCGTCGCTGAATTTACAGAGGATGAAGATGACATGGCCGAGGAGAAATTGCTGATACCCTGGGGACCGGGGTTTGCATATGCAAGTCCTCTACGGAAGGGTGGAGGGTCAAAAGTAACGCCAAACTCCGCTTGTTGGCAGTATGGGCAGGTTGATGGCTCCGAGACAAGCGATTCCGGGTCTTCTGTTGGCGGCGCTGTCGGGTTGGAAGGATCGTTGTGCTCATGTTCGGGCGGATGCGGATCAGGTCTTTTGATCTGAACAAAGCACTCGGAGCATATGGGCTGATCGCAGCATCGCGTCTTATTCAGGTATGGTGGGTAGTAGAGGAAGCAAATTGGGCATTCAGTAGCATCTTTGTACAAGAAGACTTCAATGGCTTGTCCATTGACATACGGGTCATTCGGAAGTTGTATCTCGCGAGGTACCATATCCGCCTGAGGAGGGTTCTTGGAGGATGTCGTGAGAGAAGCAAGTGTTTTCGATCGTGGTCGGAACGGAGAGTGTGAGGTTTGTGTCGCCTGGGGACTTATAGGTGAGGTCGGTGAAGGCAGAGAAAACGCCGGATGAGATGGGGACAGGTTTGCGGAGACATCGGAGGCCGCAGAGTAGGACCGGGACGTAATGGGGACTGTGAGGTTCTGAAGATTTGGATTGGAGGCGTGTGGAGATTCTACCAATCGGGCATCTTGTGGTATCTCATCAGCCGCAGGAATTGGCAGACCTCGTGCGGCAGCAACCAGTTGATGTTCTGTCCAATCCTCCTTGAAGTCATCCAAACCCCGCCAAAATGGAGCAATGCGTCGTTCAATCTGCAAAACGTTAGCCAAAATACTTAGACCGCATATGTAGTGCATACCATCAATTGCCGCACAGTCGGTTTGCTAAAGTCTTCCGGCCCCGTATAGACTCCCATTGTCACCAAATATCCACCATCCACATGTTCTTCTCTAATGCTCCGTTCCCGCTCCTTTTCCCTCGCAACTCTCTCTTTCTCCAGCTTCCGCGCCTCCCTCTCCTGCCTCGTCTCCCGTCGCTCTGGCTGATCGGGAGTTGTGTTGCTGGACCCTATGCCTAGAAATGATAGATCAGGTCTGCTTCCTCTCCCACCGCGCGCAGTGTACACAGCTTGATTGGGCGACGTGGGCCCGCTGCCAGGGCTCATCGTCAGGCCTAGGTGGTCTGGCGAGTCGCGACCCCGCGATTCCCTCGAGCTGTTATTACCCATGTTGTCGTGCGCTCTCTGTATCCCGCGACTGCTGAAACAACAGGTGGTCCAGTCCAGTGTGCGCAATCGATCGCAGAATGGATGGAGGAGAAGGAAGAATGTCGAGCTTGGGCGTGCAGTCGTGAGATTAAGCAGATATTGGCAAGCGTGGGGAAGGCTGATTGTGGTGGTTCTCGCCTGAGCCACCAGGATTGGGAGTCCTTGGGGGGGAGGTTCGGATCACACGAGCTGATTCAGATACAGGGAAGATGCCGTGGGGTGTTGTGGCAGCAGCTACAGCATCAATCAGCGGCTGGCAGCATGATCTCGTTCAAGTCATCTGCAAACAATGCAAAGGGGACGTCTCTGCGACTCGCAGCGATGCGGGCAATGCTGGATGACAGTGGTGGGGGGTGGGTGTAGGTTGAAAGATGAGGTTGTTGATGGTTTGTTGGTAGTAGAACAATGACGAGGGACGACAAATGTCATTGCTTGGTCGCTTGGTCGCTTGGTTGCTGGCCCAGCTGCGCCGATCGCTAGCTGCTAGAGCCCGGCCGCGTTTTCCGAAGAGGGGCCAGTGGTCCGTGGGCCAACGACGGTGTTGCAGCTGAGCAGGCTTGGACGACGATGTCCCTACAGTTGTGACGGTGCTTCTCACCAGGTCGATGCATCGGCAACAAACAACAAGGAAACAAACAGACAATGTGAGGTGCGGAGGTGCCAGAGTCCAGGGACCACACATACCCTTCACCATGCCGTAGTCAAGCAAGGACCATACGAGAGCGTGCTACTCACTCACTCGTCCACGACTACACACTGCACCAGCACGCCTCTCTGCCGTAATGGTAATGCCATGTAAAGCTGAATCTGATCCGATGTGCCAGATTTCATGCATGTTGCACTGCTGATCTGCCTCTGGGCCCTTCTCCGCACCGCTCTCCTATGATGATTGAACAATCTTTCGTGGTGCTCCTCTTTCTTGGCTCCTGAATCGTCAAACAAGGCTCCAACAATTCTCGGGCGCCAGTGTTCCTGCTTCATGATCGACCTAGAGTAGCTGATTCTTGCGGCTTCGGTCATCTCAACATGGTGGCGCAGAATGAATAAATGAAGGAATAAATGAATAAATGCACAAGTGCATTCCTGCCTGGCTGCCTGCTGCTACCAGCTTCCAGCTACAGGACCCTTTCTCCTCTCCTTCTCATGTCACACGTTTAATCAAGAAAGGTAACGCACCGCATGTGTACCTGAGTCTTGTCCCAAGTCTTGTCCTGAATGAATCATGAGCGGCACGCTTCTCTTTAGCTTGCTGCTGGCTTTTGAGCTTGCTGCTAGTGAAACCAGACACAGCTGGACGTCTGGAGAGTGCGTGGTGCCACGGGTGCATACAAAAGACTGTGGCTCGTCGGCTTGAACATGCCTTCGCCGTCTTCTTGATCAGCGGATAAGGCGTGTTCATCTCAGCTATTGCTGTGCTCTTGTCGTTCCCAGTCAAGTCGGCAGGAAGTCCGAAGCCTCCACATGCTGTTGACTTGATATTATTGTAGCTATGCGATCGTCTACACTAGAACAACTCAAACTGTCGAAGCAGTAAGTCCTCCTCCCGCCGAGGTCCCACCAATCATAAGGCGCGTCGGATCAATGCTCAGTTCTTGCGAATGTTTACTGGGCCACTAATCTTCCAGAGCGATGGAGAAAGAATGCTCTGGTGCTAGATGATTCTCCACGCTGACACAAAGCGCATCACATTCGCGAATCGCATCGGTTGGGAATTCGAGGGTGTGAAGTCGGTCACCCCAGTGCAGACCGCCTCCGTGGAACAATGAATGAAGGGGATATTCTCCCACCGCGCCGCGAGGCAATTCTTATACTTATGCTAAAGGCGCTATGGTTACCCAGAGAGTGGTCCTTCTTTGTTTCTCGACGCAGCGGAATTTGAGGTGGGACTTAACCTACCGCTCATTACGCAAATGAGGCAATTCACAGACATCTCCGAGTACCTATCTCACTGTACTCACTCTTCCATTGATGAGTATGTCGGCACAAAGAGAAGGAACACCTGGTCAGAGGCAGAAGCGTGCCCCTATGGCATGTGACTTTTGTCGGTATCGCAAGGTACGTCTGAAAGAGGATTAGGTCGCAATGCATACAGATTGACTGAAAATTTATCAGATGAAATGCAACAATGAGAAGCCCGAATGCCGAAAATTGTAAGAAATATGGAAAAGACTGCATATACGCCGAGCTCACAAAGAAGCCAAGGTTTGCATCCTTAGGCGCTCAAATATGTTGCCCGGTTGACTTGAATACGTAGACCTTCTACAGTTCTACTTTATGCATTGCCCAACTGGAGCAAGAGAATATACGGTTACAAGATAACTGGTCGAGTTTAAGAGAGCAGATCGAAAGCGCAGAGGGCTCCAATGGCGTTGCCCCCAGCGCCAGGCTCTCAAAAAGAACCTTCGTCCAGCATAGTTTCGAGTCAACTGAGCAGCATCGCGACCAGACCCTGTAGAAGACCATCAGTCCTACACCCAAGTCACTCTCAAATGGTGTTGCGATTGTACAGAAGAGGTTCTCTTCGGATAAAGAGTCTCACTACCATGGACCAACGAGTGCTATATTCGATGAGAAGTCTACCGAAACTGGAATCAGCCACAGTACTGTAAGTGTCGCAAAGCTCCCAGATGTGTGGGTAAGACATCTGTACCCAACGTCAGCTTGAGATCGTCAATCTCCTAGCTGGCAAACTCGATTTCGATGAGGTTGATCCAGGTTTAGGTATGCATCTTCTCTCGATTTAATGGAATCGCCAACATTCATCATGTCGAGTTTTCTATCGTACTGCTTTTATGCGGGATATAGCCTACGCGGGACCACACCTTTCGAAACTGCTGCTTCATGCAATATACTTTTATGCTTGCAGATACACTTCAGGCATAGAGGTCCGCCAGGGTCCGAACAACACACTCACAGCGGATGGCTGTATCGACAAAGAGCCGCTGAATTTCTCAGTAAAGGTTTTGATACCAGCAATGTCGCCACAATACAAGCATTGGTTAATATGTCAAGTGTTCTTTTCTCGTGGTGCGACGAGGAAAATATATCCTGAATTCCTGGCTATCTGCGGGAATGGCATAACACCATTTGTTTTATCCAAGATATCAGTTCTTCAAGTCTTGCCTATTGCTATTCGCTATCATCCGCTCACTGTTCAATCTCGGCAGATTGTATTTTGTGCTAAATGACTGTTTATCCCAAACGGTATTCGATACCCACCGGAAAGGAAATCTGGCTGGAGAAATATAGAAGGTAGATGTAGATACCAAACCTCTATCTTATTAGTCGAAAGGCAATTCGTGACCTTCGTTATCCTCGCGGTAGAACCCACTCATCTCCCAACTGATAATGTGTCAGGGCATAGGTAGTCAGTCACATAGGCACTGGTACTAGCCTGCCACTACTAGAGCTCGTTCTTGCTCTCTCTCTTCCTATTCTTCTTCTCTTTCTTCTACAGAGACGATAGCACCCATCATAGAAACCAACCAAAGTCTATTCAATTGTTTTCTACCTTGCGTGCCAGTTCTCCTACATAATGCAACTCAGTCGGTAGTACCCTCGTCATCATCGGAGTGACGCATGATGATGTTTGCCGTTCGAACATCCCCATGAGTGAAGAGACATACATTACCGAGCCAGAAACGGCCGTCTTAACCAGCGCAAAAACTCAAAGAACGTCTGGCTGCCGACGGCGGATCCAGAGCCCGTGTAGCTCGGTTTATTCTTCTCGCTGACTTTGGTTTGCCTTCTCGTGTCTTTACATCCTTCGCCCGCCACTCCACCGAGAGCCATCGTCGTGTCGGGACGTTCCAGCTGCCGGAGCTGGGAAAAGATGGCGTCAAGCTCGCTTCTAAGAGATTCCTTTTACGAGTCTTGAAGTTCCCGCCATATTTCCTCGAGATTGGCACCGGGAACGAAGGTCATGAAGAGGAAGACAAATCTACCGGATGTGATTAATCCGTGAGGTCGAGGAGTCGGTAGTTGAGGACTATGCTGTTCGAGATACTATAGGCTTGTATATTCCTTAAAATCATCAGAAGAGCTGATTTTCGACTTTGTGGCCACGTTAGGACCGCATTACACGACGTAGCGCGCTCTGGTGAATTCGGATTGCCATATCAACTCGCCCTCTCTCAAGATTTCTGCCAGCGCATTCGTCAATCCAGGCCTTGGCACGGAGCCTATCTCGTCCGTGCTGCCAATATTTAGAAGGTCTTTGACCTGGTCTGACAATGGATGCACGATTGTTGCTGGATTTGTGGGGATCGTGATGGGATCATAGCAATTCACAAGTTATAACCGTTTCCTAAATGGCCAGTAATGAGCTTAGATTCTTTACATTGCCTATAGCTTGTCTATATTCGATATATATATATATGCGAATTTTAAAGCTTATACATTATTTCAAGGTCTATTAAGGTAGTAAGAAAGAGAAAACAGTTTTATAGAATTAATGATAATCCTAAAACCCTTTACCCAGTATGTCCTCTCACATTTTAATCAATTAAAGTATACAATCTTAGTTGTACAGAGTCCAAGCAATGTTAGTAATAAGATAATAGAATCTTGTTTCATTTATAAAAGAGATAAAATAAAATAAGAGTTTCTATTTTACAATATTCTATAGTTTCTTAATAAGAAGGCTACTATTTCTAAACCCCTAAGGACCCCTAAAAGTAGCTACTTAGAGTCTATACTAAGCCTAGAAATTAGTTGTTCTACCCTAGCCTACTCGCTAGACTTACTTAATCTCGACGCTAGTCCCCCTTAATAGCTAGAGCTACTATAAAGACTGTCCTAGAGACTGTCTAAAGAGCTAAAGTAGCTACTATAGTGAGTAGGAACACTAGTAATAGAGGAGCTTAAGCTTAAGGGTTCTAGGTAGCTAGAAAGTTTAAGAACAGACTACATACCAGACAATTTATAGGGTAAAATAGCTATTTTACTATTTTAGCAAGATAAAATAGAAAAGACCATTTTATTTCATCTCATTTTATTACTAGCACTGCAGGGTTAGTAGGTCGATAACCGGATAACCTCTTCGAGAAGAAAAAAACGTAAGTTGTTATACAAGACCTGTCAAACAAACTCAATTCCTCACCGGTACTGCCAAGTTCAGCAACTAAAGAGCCATTCCTTGTTTCATACCTTTCACTTCCACAGTTAGGTTCATAAGATGATAAATACGGATTTAGGTCTTATAAGGTTCTAATTGCCTAGCCGACAACTGACCGTACCGTAACGTACGAAGAATTTCGTTCTTGGTAACGAGCCGGTTCCCAGTTTCCCGGGTCCAGGATTCCATTGGGCGAGATTATCGTGTTCGTTTAAGACTTTGTAAAGGCTAAAAGTACGGGATAGTAAGTTGTGCTTGTCTGTAGATCTTGAGGACATGACAAGTAACTGTTATGAAAAAAGTTTAGCCTTTTGCTAATTTGACAAGTTTTTTAAGGGATCGCGAGAGTTTCATTGTTTTTTTCGGCGAATCCAAGTAAAATTATAGAGTTTACAAGAAAAAGACCCTTTGGCTTTTCCGTCCCAGTATAAAAACATAGCTAATCGCGCTGTTTCTGCTTCTCATCGTGTTCACTCCTACAAACATCTCAAACTCAGCATCTCATCCTCATCTGCACACCGCTTCTCACTTCCAAAACCTCTCAGAACACTAAACCCAAGAAATCAACACCATGCGTCTCATCACCATCTTCGCCACCGTAGCCTTCGCCCTCGCCTCAGGCACATCAGTAAGTTCCTCTCTTCCCAGCCAGACTCCAATCTTAAGATTACAGCTAATCCGTACCTAGGCTGCCACCTGCGGTGCTCTTGGACAGTGCTTCGTTAGTGGTAACCCACATACGTGCACTTCAGGGAGTTGTGCGAATAAGGGTGGACAGGGCTGTGTTGTCTCGCTTTCTGGACCTGTTCTCTGCCCGAATTAGCTTGATTTATACTGGACGGAGTATGGGAGCAGTGAGGAGGAGCGGCATGTGGCAATTCTCACTCTTCGTTCTGCGGCGGATGGAGAATAAAGGGTGGAGGGTCATTTAGTTGATGGTTTGCTACGGCTATCTTGACGCCAAGGTGGAAAATTGCTTACAATGTGAAGAAGATAATTGTATCTGTTTCTGTACTATTACCTTCTCACCTTCTTTCCCTATGCTCGTCTAGGAAAGATCTGTTTGCCTTCTATTTTACTATCATTGAGTACTTTAATAGCAACTCAGTGTGTCTTGTGAATTTACTAGTATCTAGGTACAATTCCAAAATGACTTATACCCCCTCCACACCTGATATCAAGACCCAATCTCCGCACCGAGTTTCCGCTCGCTTGAGTGCTGCGTAGACAGTGACTCTGTGATAAATTAGGGATTATGTCAGAAGGAATTCGTGTTGCGTATAAAGCGGATGTAATGCAGTATTGCTGGAAGTTTTATAGTGTGAAGAACCGGGGGACTTCCCTATTCTTGCATAGTGTTTCAGCGCCATCGAGACAGCGGCCTTGAACTTTATCAGTGTACTGATTCTATATGGAAGCATGGATTCAAGTTTACCGCAAGCTCAACAGGCTGATGCTGCTACTCGTTTGATTTCAATATGTTTGCCAAGTTCCAGCACTGTGACACTAGCGCCGTGAGCGACCACTTCAGCAATGCCCCAATAGCCTCTAACTTGACTTACTTCTTAACTAGCACCTTCAAAGTTAGCTTTATACAGACACAGTAATGTGTATGTCAATCTTTGGAATACAGCCTGCAATGACTTAGATTTCTGAAACACAAAAGTCACTTTAGAGCTTACATTGGGACGTGAATGTCGCCTAGTCCTGACGTCGGTATCGGAAGCTCTACAACTTCTGTAATGGTGCTTCGTGGCTCAGAGTACGTAATGGCACGATTGAAAGAGACATGGCCGTTTTGGTTATTAAGCCGTTATGTTCGGTGTTACTGGATAGTAAATGCGCGGCATTTCGAAGATACTTTGCCAAATCGCTGATTTCCAACTTGTGTGATCCAAGAGAAATCGTTCTGCGCTTGTCCTGTACCCTGATCGTATCTATTTCGAACTTTGATCCACTTTTACTTCCCTTACAGTATTCCCATAGTTGTGTAACCTTTACGCTGCCAGCAAAAAGACCTCATAATTGCTTTTTTAGGCACTTTCCTTGATTTGATTCGTGGGTATTGAACTCTCCGGACCATCAATCCACTTCTATATAGTCAAGCAGATGCCTTTTTTTGTGTAGTGTCTTGGATTCACATATCTGGTGCACATCTACTGGCAATACTCACATTATGTGGCTAGGTAATTAGTCTAATGTTGCTACTTTTCGCGCATTTTATTTGACCTGAAGTCCTTAAGCTTATTTCAGATTCAACTAGACCCCTTTAGCTCGACAATCTCTCACAAGCACTCGCATTAATGCGCTACCTTCTTGAGTTTTCATGTGCTGCCACATGTTCTGTAAACCGAGGCCATGGATGAAAGTTGGCACTCGTAGCCGTGATGGCAAGACACGGTGTCGGTTCTTTCTCCGGGCCTTGTAACCCGACAAGAAGGCAGAAAAGCCGAATGGCCTGGGCCTCTTGTGTGTCTTATAAAACTGCTCGTATATTGGTCCTTTCGCAAAAAGGGGGTGTCAATTGTAGTTTCAAGTCAAGAAGTCTACATGTACGAGGCCCGGAGCATGGCACTTTTCTTTTGCTCGGTACCTGCACTCGTTACTTGAAGCGGATAGTACTCCGCACTGCATCGCCGAAATCGAGTCAGAATGCGGATGTACAGCCGTACAGCCAATGGCAAGAAGCGGAGGATACCAGGAAGCGAAGAGGAAGTGGTAGCGACCTGATCGATCTTCTACTTAGCCTTTGGTAGTCAGTTCCATTGATTAGTGCACTGCTTTAAGCCTCGGGATCTAGCAATACCAAAGCATCCGGTACATCTGTATTGGAGAAATCGAATCAGTACTCCCTGAGTAGAGGTGATGTTAACTGTTTATCTTATAGTCGTTAAGGCCAGCAAAGGACCGGTCTTTGTATGGGTAGACTTTGTGCACACTGAATACAGTCTCTTGCATAGTACGGTGGCGAGTAGGCGGCCAGTATTAATTCACGTCATGCAGCGCTCCGTAGCCGACGGTACTGGTGGAATGTCGGCTGTTGCAAGATGCAACCACCACAATAGGTACCTTATATAAGTGCCATCTCGCCCACATGGTGCTATTGAGTTGAGTCCTGTTACCCCTATGAAATAAAGCCAAGCTGGTAACATCTTTCACCAACGGCAGTACCGACGAACAAGATGTTTATCACAGAGGCTCTTCAAGATCACCTTCCAGTTGTAGCTTTCATCACCGGAGTCTTGATTCACCTCCTCGTCTTTCGCCATGGAGAATGGGACCACGCAATGCCAGGACTAGTGGGGGTTTTTGTCGCACTGCAGGCTTCGGTGATTTTCTATCTGAAGTTCTTTTTTGGTGGCGGCCACCAAAAGTCCACGGTGTCAGCACTATCGGCCGTTGCTTGGCCAAGCGTTTGGCTCATCTCTGGTATCTATGTAAGTATGCTGATATATCGAGCCTTCTGGCATCGCCTAAGAAGGTTTCCCGGTCCGTTCCCGGCTCGTTTGTCGACTTTCTACGCTACGTGGCTCTCTGCTCGAAATCTGCAAATATTCAACGAGGTTAAGGCACTGCATGAACAGTACGGCGACTATGTTCGACTAGGTTGGCTCAATCGCTCGCTCCCATTTACCACACAATCTGACTTACTTTCAGGTCCCACGGAACTCTCGATTATTGACCCAAAGGCTGTTCAAGCGATCCATTCCTCTCAATCCCCGTGTAGAAAAGGACCTTGGTATGATGTACAGTACCCGCTAGTCTCTCTACAATTGCTTCGGGATAAAGGAGAGCACACTCGGCGACGTAAGGTCTGGGATCGCGGCTTCAGTGCCAAGGGTAACATTCAATCAGTTCTATTCTCCATTCCAAAGCTGATGAGAGCGAGCACTCCGCGATTACGAACCGCGCATTATTAGATATACAAATCAACTCCTTGATAAGATTGAAAGCACCAAGGGAGGTCCACTAGATGTCAGCGACTGGTTCAACTTTTACAGCTTCGATGTGATGGGGGATCTTTCTTTTGGGAAATCCTTTGGCATGTTGAATGATGGCGTCAAGCACTACTTCATGAAATCCCTCCACGCCGATATGACGAGCATTGGATATATGTATCGTCTTCCTTGGCTCTTCCCATTTCTAAGAGCTACTCCCATTGTCAATTCGAACAATCGCATCTTCTGGAAATGGATGCGAGATCAGGTTGCAGAGCGGAAAGAGGTCCGCCTCCCAAGCAGTTTTCTTTAATGGTGGCTGCTAATGACTTATCAGATGAAACCAGAGCGGCGAGATGTTTTTTCTTGGGTCCTGGATGACTACCAAGCGACTCCGCATACCAAACAAGCCGAGTACAACTTACAAGCAGACGCACACTTGATTGTCGTCGCAGGAAGGTACGAAGTGACGTCAGTTATACCCATTGATCGCTAAGTAAAAGTAGTGATACCACGGCCGTGACCCTGACCAATCTTTTCTACCATCTGGCAACTGAACCTGAAATTGTCGCAAATCTTCAAAGCGAAGTTGACGACTACTTCGGCAAGAATGAAAAAATTGAGTACTCGTCGCTTTCAAAGTTGAAATACGTCGATGCTGTGATCAATGAGACATTGCGACTTCATCCTCCTGTTCCTTCGGGGTTGCAGCGTATGACGCCTGCTGAAGGGCTGACAATTGGCGACACATTCATACCTGGAGATACCATTGTGCAGATTCCACTGTACACTGTTTTCAGAGGTAAGTTCTGACAAAGAGACCAGTCGGCAAGTCGCATATCGGCAAGTCGCATATGCTGATACTATGTACCGGCAGATGAGCGTAACTTTAGCGAGGCAACCCAATTCATACCCGAGCGATGGACCTCTCGCCCAGGCCTTGTCAAGGATGCTTCAAACTTTATCCCCTTCTCATTTGGTACGCATAAAATCTTACAAACATTGATAGAGTTCAGCCCTGACAGTGTTAAGGTCCCTACTCGTGCATTGGAAAGCAGCTTGCACTCATGGAACTGCGCTATGTTGTCACGCAAATCCTTAGTAGATATGAAGTAGCCTTCGCTGCCGGGCAGTCCAAGGACGCGTTTCTGCGAGCCAGGAAGGATCATTTTACTGCGGAACTTGGGCCACTAAAGTTGGTTTTCACAGCTCGGAAGAAGTAGTTTCAGCCGTTTTGGGCAGGTCTATAAGACAAAGCTGAAAAGTAGGTATTTCAAGACGTTGGTACGTAAAGTACATGCCGCATTAGCTGCACTGTAGCTTGTAGAAGATAGATAACAGGGGACATGCTAGCCTCAAAGCAAGCCCAGCGTGCCCGACTATCAATCAAGATGCTACTTAAATACTTAGAGTTTTATATCACACGTTCCTCTCCCCACATTCTTAAATTCTTAAATGGCGTTCTCCCCGCATGCATGCTCACCATTGTCCAACTCCACTTTCTTTCCACCACGTATCTTGTACGGTACAGTAATTTGCACTCAGGCTCTAATCAATACTCATCAACCAGCAATTTCTTCTGACGATGTCCGCCGACACTCCCCAAGATCCTGCGGTAGCCGATCGAA
Organism: Pezicula carpinea; assembly: GCA_026119845.1. Lineage (NCBI taxonomy): Eukaryota > Fungi > Ascomycota > Leotiomycetes > Helotiales > Dermateaceae > Pezicula > Pezicula carpinea. The sequence goes on along the minus strand of JALRMK010000067.1, from coordinate 74,497 downwards.
TGGCCCTGCGCCAGGAAAAGAAGCGAGAGCTGGATCGCAAGAGTCAACGCATGGCGCGTGATAGAACCAAGACACGGATAGCATATCTCGAGAATCTAGTCAAGAATTTCAAAGAGCAGGATGCTAGTGGTAGAACGGCGGTATTGATGACCCAGGTAGCGGAGCTACAGAAAGAACGAGATGACCTAAAGCGGATTCTCCGGGACGTTGCCAACATGACGAGAACTCACGGGATCCCAGAGAGTCTGATGACTGGTCAACCCGGCCCTTCGAGCGCTCAAGTCGGAAAGGACCCATGCGAACGTGTCGTTGATGCTAAAACTACTCCTGCTCTAAGTTCGACAGGTGATTTGCCAAATATGGAGCAGATTTCCAACACTTTCAATCACTTCAATGAAGGAGTCCAAAACTTCTTCTATAACAGCCAGCCTTCGACCAGTCTGGAGCTTTCATTATCCATACCCGCCGTACATGGTGATCCAAAATTTAACCCGCCTTTACAACACACACACAGCGATGCCACACCGCTTAACATCAAAGGCGACAACCAAGCAACCTCGCTTGAAGCAGTTCCCCCCCAAATTGATCCCGATCAGTTCGACAGCCCAGTCGTACCTGCAGAACCCTCCTGCCATTGCAATACCACAGCACTAACCGGCGACCCATCACATAAAATCAACTACTGGCGCTTCGCCAACGAAGTGCTCACCGAGAGTCAAAGGCCCGAAGTACGAGACGTCATTGTCCACGAGGATCCGTTCTTGCACGAAACGATACCTCTCCGGGCGATAGTCGAGGGTTGGAGTAGTTTAGATAGCATTCTACAATTTTATCCGTCTTGGCAGATTCTGCGGAAGCTCGATGAGGGTATGTTTTATGCCTGTGCGGATGTCGAGAGGCTTGGTATGCTGCTTCATTTCTCCAAGATCTTGCAATCACACGCGCACTCTACATTTGACCTCTCTTCTAAATTGCCAGCGTGGTCTTGGAATAGGTAAGTAATCCACCCCTCCTTGCATTTGCGTAAATACTAATTTTGAAGGCCATCGCAAATGTTACTTCCACACTCGTATGCGATATGCTACTTCACGTGGTAAGTTATCTCAACAATAGATGTCGCTGCCCCTACTTCTCACATGAAAAAGGCCAGGTATCCGCGAAAGATTCGTCTTCTTCCAACATCGCTACTGCGCCAACTTCTTCTGGGAAGTCTTTAACGCTTCCTTTCGCATTGTCTGGCCCTTTGAATTCCGAGACTGCTATTCGAAAAATATAGAGACTGGTTTATACACCGTTTCTCCTACTTTCGAGGCCCGTCTACAAGATATCAAGTGTTGGTCGATGGAGCCCGACTTCTTCTCGCACTATCCGGAGCTCATGAGCGATATTCCGGCCATCGATCAGGTTCCGGCTAAAATTGATACTCCGATTGAGAAGCAGCTTGCTGCTCGGAGGAAAGCTTTGGAAAGGGAGAAGGGACAGGGAATGAATGTAACGCAAGGGATGACTACCTCTTGTTGACTAAAGAAATGCTTGTCCAGTGACTGGTGACTATTCTATTCTAGTACTTGGAGGAACTGATGACTAGTACGGGATTCTCCTGACGAAGGCTATACTGCATATCTGCGTTGCTGTTCTATTTGCGTTGCTGTCCTTGGTGTGGGAAGTCTTTCGTTGTTCACTATTGTCTAAAAAGCAGATAAACTTTGATTACGTTCTCCCATGCTATGATAGGCATTGGAGAAATGAGCTGAAACCTCTCGCTAAAGTGCCTTCAGGAATATTTCGCTGTCACTCTTTAATTGCATTCTCATTTAGCCGTGTTTGTATGCACTGCGGTTCAGATCGCGTAGGGCATAGAAGGCAGTTCCTTCATACATCTTGCAGCAAATTCAATCCCACCCTATCGACATCAGGTCCAATTCGCTCCTCGGCTTCGAAATCGAGCGCATTGAGTCTTTCATTGCCACTCAAAACACCCAATCTCTCGAAGAAGCCATCAGTTGTGTAAAGTGTCTTTAAGATACCAGAACTATTCTCTGCAGGTGTACGAAACATTTCGATTAAATCCTGTAGAGCACGAGATTCAACCCTTGTGAGATTCCGCTGCAAGAATTGCATACCATCGATGAAGGAGAACAGCAGTTGAGGCCGAATAGCGAGTAAGTCTTTAAGTAAAGATACTGCGTTCGGTAAAGTCTCTAATGTTCCATCCAATGAAGCAAACCGAGTTGTAGAGAAGTCCAGCTGGGTTTCAACAGCATCATTCGTCAAGTCGACCAATTGCGAGATAAGTGAGTATACTAGTCTCGTAACATTTGTCACTTGTTTTTCACCTTCCTCGTGAACTTGATTTCGGCCATCGTTGCGCAGACAAAAGTACGACAGAACCGGAGCTCCTGTCTTTTGTGCTGTCGATGCAAGATAAGCGCTCGCTAGAGTATACTGAGAAGGGGCTGCAGCTTGGAAAGGCCCACAAATCCAAAGTGTTTCCGTAGTTGTCCCAGTTGACCAGAATCTTATTCTACGGAAAATTTCGAGATTTAGATCCATACCTTGCGATCTGGCCGCAAGCGCTTCCATAAGACCTGGCTGTCGATATTTCCGAAGACGAAATGCGCTGGCTTGAATCTGTACCCTGGTGTATATCTGCAAGGAACCTATGCGACCTTGCGAATTTGGCTCGCTGGTCTGAGTGAGTTGCTGCATTGGGTTTTGCGTTCCAATGCCCTGGAAATTCCAGATTACAGTACGTGCTTCATCACGTAAAGCCGTTTGGATTGAGCTGCCAAGGAAGCCTTGTTGCTTCTCTAGTCGCTTGTCGAACTCCTCCATTATATGGCTCTCAAACCGTGAAAGAACTTCAACCACGTTCATTTGCTCGTTCGATGCCATCAAAGTCTGCACATTTGCCTCGGTTGCAAGCTTCCCTTCATTCTCAAGTCTCTGTGCTAGAGCTTGCATCTTGTCCCTTTTCAGCTTCACAATATTATCAAAAGATTGGGTATTGAAAGAGTGCGAGACCCGCTTGATACCTGACTTGTACCATCCCATGATGTCAACCAGTAGTTGGAACACCAAAACATAAAGCTGCGCAACATACCGCTTCATGAAGTCGTTGTTGTTGTGGATCTGTAATTGACGTTTCCAATAGCCGATGTCTTCACTGAGATTATCCAGACAATCAGATACACCATCTGCAATTTTCTTATAGTTGACCGTAGCCTGATGGAAGTCAGCTTTCGAAGCCGACTCTTAGCCTGCTCAACGCACCTTCACGATCGCCGTGAGACTTCCTGTTAACAGGGAAACGTATTTATCATTGTTCGGAATGACCGCGAAGACTTCTTTGTACTCATACAGATTGTTACACAGTCCTCGGAAGAGCGATTTGGCCTTCGCTGTTTTGCTTTGTTCCTTCGCTTTCCATGTTGTATGTGCAGTGGTGACGGCCTTGAAAACCTCATCCAGTCTCGGAGGGCCGTCTAGGACTTCTGACCTTTGTTCTTTTGGAAGGTTCTTCTGAAACTTTAGCCAAGCTGTCGCAAGATCTTTACTTGACTGGTCTAGCAAGGCTTCTTCTCGAGTTCTAATGGTTGTCAGTAAAAGTACAATGTGTCGGAAACACAGACACATACTCAAAATGTTGAATAGTGCCCGGTATAAAAAGCAAGTGCCATTGATGTGAAAGCAAGTTCGCGTTATGGGCTTCTTGCTCATCCTTTGCCTCTTGGGCAGCAAGAGCGGCTGGCAGCGGGTCTTCGGGGTGCGCTATACTGATCCGGTCGCTGAAGCGGCGTACAATTCCATTGATGGTGTCCGTCGACTGGGCCATCTGCATTTCGATTTCAGTGTGCATTGGGGGTTTCAATAAGTCATGACTCATGAGACAGAGGCTTGCTTTCAGGACATCTTTGGCCAGAACGCTGAAATTCGTGCTTCAGTCTTTGCTTTCTCGTTGCCTATATGTACCTGTCAGCACACCACTTTGGCAGCAACCGCGTACAAAATACAACTCCAGTCCCGCAATTGATTCGAGAACCCGATCATATCTCACATCCTGCATGTCAGCACGCATGGGTCCGCGCATCCAGCGAGGTTATCATTGGCGGTTACGCTGGCTCTGGAATTGCAGTCATGGGGGCTGAAGGATGGCGCAGTCTGGACTCATAAGTAAGCACTTCCATTGTTCGACGAATGCGGTGCACAACCAACAGAAGTTGCAAAGTTGTGCGCAGCTCTGTACAAACAGTGGGTGGCATGTCGCGAACAACGACACGGTCACAGACAAACATGGAGGACGAGGATACAGTGACCTCGGCTGCGGTCACACGTTCTGATGATGATGCCTTGACCCCTCCAGCTCCCGTCGAAGGTTCGTCGAGCGATGAACCTCTTTCAGCAAATGGTTCATCAATCCCGACGGAGGGCCAAGAGGGACATCAGCCGAGTCAGAAAAATCAAGGACCTGCCACTGAACATAAAGGCGAATCCAACTCACCAGGGACCCATATCTCAACCGACCGCTTCAAGACTGTCAGCTCAACAACCAAACCAATCCTCTATCAGCTGGAATGGAGAGACAAGAGGAACAAGCCCAAACCAAGTTTCTACTCGAGCGAACCTTTCACGAAACTAAACATAGTAAAGGACACAGTCTCGCCTCAATATCAGTCTACCGATGTGGAAAAGAAGCACTTAGTCATCGAAATTATTACTCAGATCCGTGGAACGGCAGCACGAGACGAAAAGGAAGAAAGACTACCGCCTGCTCCTATCGCGCAACCCTATCCAGGCTATCCAGGTCGATATGAACCTCCAATACCGCCGTCAAACTTCCCTGATCCGGGGATTATCTACCCACCATTGGAAACCTGGGACACGGACGGACACCCACCTCAGGCTATTGAAGAGAAATCAGCGGTCCCTCCACCACCAACACCGTACAAACTTGAAGAGGTTGCTATCAAACATGTCGGTTTAACGAGAGTTGTCATCCATTCTATACAGCTGATCAAAGCATTGAGGTCAGTGGTGACCTATTATCCGCTGCAAACTCTATACAAGAGCATAGTTATCATTTCCGAGCCATACGCTGTCCTCATCCATCACTATGCCGAACTGAGAGCGTTCTCAATCACCGGGCCCGACAGGTCAGTCGATCAAGACAATGAACAGGATAAAGATTCTCATGATGAAGTCCAAGTCAATAAAATGATTGAGCACACCAAGATTCTACTCGATTTCTTGGAGCCACATTACCAAAAGTTCATCAAAACGGCTGGGGATCGGTTATCAAGAGATATACCCCTTGCTCTGTATGAAGAGTTGTGGTATCTGTTCAGACCAGGCACCGACGTCTACTTTAAAATGGACTGGAAGCAAATGGCAGGCGTAGTCATAGGTTGTAAATACACCGACACAGATTTTATGGGGACATTCGAAGTCAGAGTGTGGTACCTGTTGTTCGATGGGAAGGTCGCGAAACGAAAAGCACGATCACTTTTCATCCGCTACTATCTAGGAGAGGAGGAGATCACTGAGCTTACCGTGTACCCGAGCAAGCCCTGGGATATCAAAGACGGTGGAAAACGCAGGAAAGCCTTCGAAACCAGAGGAGAAGATGTTTTCCGACTCTGTAAAAATCGCTTCAAACAAGTCTACTACGATGGCAAACTCACCGCAGAAGACGATCCCGCCTTGGTATGCTGCTTTCTCTTTACAATTTGGGGTAACTTACTAACTCTGCACAGTTTAAAGGGCTGGTCATCATTGACAGTGATCCCATAAGTGACTACACTGCTGATCATCCAGATGATGGCAGCATCAGCAGTCGCCGTACAAGAAGCTCGTCGAGGTCCGGAGGCTCCGCCAGATCCAGTGAATATCTGGATGATTCAGATGGGTCTTCGATCTCTAGTTCTTCTGATTTCGAGACTGATATAACACCATCTTCACCACTTCTCGGCGAAGATCCTAGTCCTAGAATTAGGAAGCGGAAAAGGGTGGATACTTTATGGGCCAATTATAAGAACGTCACTGTAGACAGTCCTAACCTTACTGCGCACCACTATTTCCTGGTCCTGCCATTTATTGAAGGCTTCGCGGTTCTCCAAAAGAAGTGGAGTGAGTCTAAATGCCCCTCTCAGTTACCACCAGACGAGTTTCGCAGAATTCTGACATATCGCAGGAACTTTCGATATTGATTGCATGTCAGATGTCCCTCGAAGAGAAGAAATACTTGATAATGTTGTCATGGAATCTACGAAGCAAGCAATCATCCGAGCTATTGCACACCCCCAGAGCCATGCATGGAAATTGGATTTCATTCAAGGCAAGGGCGAGGGACAGATTGTTTTACTCCATGGACCTCCAGGAGTTGGAAAAACGTACACCGTAGGTGAGTAGATGCAATATCTATCAGACACTTCCCTAGTTAAGCGGAAATTAGAATGCGCCGCAGAAGCGACTGGTCGCCCTTTGATCTTCTTGACAATCGCCGATATTGGACTGGATGAACGGAGGATTGAAGAGCAGATGACAAAGTGGTTCAGTCTCGCGGAACGGTGGGAAGCGATCCTCCTGATTGACGAGGCGGATATCTTCCTCGAACGACGAAGAGGTGCAGATATTGCCCGGAATGGGCTTGTTTCAGGCGCGTATTCTGTTCACCCAAATGTGCTGCATAGATGTCAAAAGCTGATGCGCAATTCTAGTGTTCCTTCGAAAGATGGAGTACTTCCGAGGCCTTCTATTCCTCACTACAAACCGCATAGGTCAAATTGACGACGCCTTCCTCTCCCGAATCCACGTCGTCATCGGCTACACACCCCTCGACGAATTAAAACGCAAGCGGATCTGGAACGGCTTCTTTCAAAAGCTGGAGCGCGACATGAAGTCGCCCAAAGCCACCGGACCCAAGGTCGTGGTCAGCAAATACGCAAAGCAATACGTGTTGAACGACGAGGAAGTCAAGAATCTAAAGTGGAATGGAAGAGAGATTCGGAATGCTTTCCAGACTGCCATTTCCCTTGCTGGGTACGAGGCTGCGAAGGATCCAGATTGGTCCGAGGAGAAGGGTGTCGATGTGGAGAAGGAACATTTCGAGAGTGTGGTGGCGATGAGTAGAGAGTTTCATGATTATATGGATAGTATCACGCAGCAGGCTGAGAGTGATCGGGCCCGGAGTCGCTTTGAGAGGAACGATGCGCATTTAGCTCCTCCTGACAAGATATAGGCCTCCAGGCTTCCCAAGCTTCACGCGCGAATCTAAACTTGGGAGACTCGCCCGCCGTGTGCAGCTTAATATACAAGTACTTTTAAATTCTCATTTCCCGCAAATTATTATCGCAACTCGTCGCACTAGATCAAACACGAGATAAAAAAACGCACCAAGATGATTTCATGCGTTGATGTAAAGTCTAGTGTTCTGAAGCAAGGCAAGAAAGAAGGGTTTACTTAGGCTAGATAGAGTAAGAAGAGTCCCTTCTGTTATGTTTTACTTGGACTTTATTTGCTGTCTGTCGCACTACATACTCTTGTTCTACTTACTGGATCTGGAAAACTAACGTGCGGGCGATATCTAATTCTCACGGGTAGCAGGCAGTAATAGCCGTACGTTCCATGGCGTGTGTTGTGCGTTGGGTACTTGGGTACTTGATACTATAGTATATATATATAAATAATTACAAGAGTAATCTTTATATATATGTCTAGATGTATCGAGGCTTTAGGTTGGAAAGGTAGCTTTTAATAAGGTACCTACCTAGGTAGGTACGTACTTGATTACCTATATTAAATACCCAGCCCAGGCCTACCTAGATGACAAGCGAGCAAGTTAGTGCTACCTATGCCGCCGCAGCGATTCGACTTCGGTTTAGCGACGACGTACGAACACACGAGGAACGGCTTGAAGTTGAAGACTTGTATTGGAATTATGTATGGTAAGAGGTAGGTAGTAGTTAGGCACTTGGAAAGGCTTATTAATTTGTTTCTTCCTTTGTATTTGAATCATCTCCGGCACACAAGATTCTATTTTGACATCTCTTCCGTAGTAGATGGTCTCGTCGTATGTACTGTATTCCACACCTCTCTTCTCCCGTCACTCTTCTCTGCTGCTGTGCCGTGATATACGCACCTTCAGCTAGTAATCGCATTTGTGTCTTCAATCTTGTCCTCGCCTCAATGTCTGTATGCATGTATGTTCGCACCAGCATCGTTATGACTGCCAAACACCTAGCCACCCGACCATCCGCCCACCCACCGAAGACAGGAAAAAAAGGTAAAGGACCATCAAATCGATCAAATCAACAAAAGAAACGCCTCTCCTCCACTGGCCAGGCCAAACAACAAGCCCGAGTCTCAGATGCTGTGTAACTCCTCTCTCCTTCGACTCCAAATCGACAGACATGCAACGTAGAAATAAACATCATCCATCACCGACCATTAAATATCATCTATTTCCATGATCCAAAAAGATTCAATCGTCCGTCCGTCGTCGTCTTGTCTTCGTTCCATATTTCTGTAGTATGCATGCCGCCTGCCGTGGGTATAATGCATCGCTCGCTCATATGTACGCAGTAAGCAATTAAAAAATAAGTATCGCTCGCTTGCTCATCCAACCCAATTCAAAATGCAAGACCAAAACCAAATCGAAACAAAATCAATCTGTCGCGCCCGTCGTGGTCAATACGTATGTGGTCGTCGTTCCGTGTCATCGGAGTCCCGTATTCGTGTTTCCTTCAGACAGTTCCCGACAAAGTCCTTCAAGAACTCTTCCCCTTCCCTAGTCCCCCGAGCGTGGTCCATCTCCTCAAGAACGGCCTCCTCGCGTCCTTCTCCTCGGTCCGAACCCGCACATCCTGTAATTCCTTGTCGGCGTTCTCTTCCGGGAGATTGAGTCGATACCGGCGGACGCTCCCCGCATCACTCGCATCATCAGCATCCACGTCGTGGAAACGGCGTCTCTTCACCTTCCCCGGTAAAAAGCAGTCGGGTACCAGCTTGATCAGAAACCCCCTTACACCCTTTGACGCTGCGTCAATGGCGGCGTATTCCAAGCGCCGTGTCGAGTCTGAGGTCCAGTATTGTACGGTAGCGGGCGGTGGTGTTTGCGGGGACAAGGGCAATTCGGGTTCGGGTTCGTTGGGGGGGTCGCTGGTTAGCTGGATTGGTGGGAAGTGGAAGTAGGCTGCTGGATATTGTGAAGAGGATGTGGAGCGATGGTATGGTGTCGTGTGTCTGGCGTGCAGTGAGGGTCTGGGTGCTCCTGCGCGCCATTCAGATGTGGATTTCCTGGGTTCATTGCCCGAGGCATTTGAGGACTGTGAAGGGGAGGAGCGTCGATTTCGTCGTTGTGTTGGACGATTGGGACGGGGACTCGAGGTGGAGGTCCGGGGCGAGGATGGGTTGCGGGAGTCTCGTCGTTCTTTGTCTTTTGTTGTTGTGCGGGTGGAGGAGGTTGCTGACTGCCGACGTGACGAGTCATCTCTTCCTTCGGTACTCGACCTGCCCGTCCCGTCCTCGTACCCTGAGTCTGACCGGTCCATCTTGATTGATTCGAGGCGGGGTTCTTGAATGTGTGGCGGGAGATTCTGTGGTGATTGTGATGGTGACGGCGATTGCGAGTGTCCGTATGGGGAAGAGGGAGGCAGAGGGTTCGAGGAGGACATCGGGACTTGGGTTTCGAGTTCGATATTCGTGTGCGAGTTGGTGTGGGTTGCGTGGGCGGAGTGGAAGGTGGCTGCGTCGGAGTTGATGCTTGATAGGCTGTTTTTACTACTCCTGTTGTGCCAGTGGGTGGTGAGGGGAGACAGGTGGTGGTTCTTGGGGTCTGTAGACGCCATCTTGACGGGCTAGCAGTGTTCTACAGCCGTGGCGCCGTGGTGCAGCAGTGTGGTACAGTCGTGTGTGTGGGTGGCAGTGGAGATGGGAATTGGCGTGAGGATGGAAGGATTGCTGCGGATTGTCGAATGCAATGTTGCCGCGTGTCTCTGCTTTATCACTTTCTCGTCCCCCTGGGCCTCCCAGGTGCCGCAGCTAAAGAGTTGGCGACGGTCAGGGGAATCGGTTGGCGTGGAGTTGTGAATGCGAATGTGGATGTTGGTGGAAATGTGAATGGAGATGGGAATTGTGCGCGCACGAGTGAGTTGTGCGCGGGTGTGTGTTGTTACGGCGACTCTGGGACGATCAATGGTGGGGAGTGGGAGGGCTCGCTTCGGATATCAATCACGACGGAGGTGTGTCAATGATTGAAGAGTGCACGATGCGCCCAGACGGCAATGCTCCCGTGGGCGAGGGAGGTGGAGGACGAAGGGTTCAAGAAGAGAGAGAGGGGTGGTGTGGGCGTGTGTGAGCGTGACGAGGTTGCTCTGGCGTGTGCCGGGCAGGAGAGTGAGTGAGTGAGGGCAGAGGAAGAGAAGTACTTAGTCCTCCAGTATGTAGATGTACGACCTGGTGGCGGTGGCAGTAGTAGTAGATCGGCTGAGTCCCCGTCTCAGGCGTCGTGCATAGTCCGACTCTGAGGTTCGGCGTGGTGTTTGCAGGAGGAGTAGTCAGTCAGTCCCCAGCGGATTGGCGGTGACGGTGGCCGCGATTTCTGCTGGTCGATGTATCTGAAGCTGAAGATCTTTTTTATCCCACACCACCTTGCACCGCCAAACCCAAATTCAGCCCAGTATGTCCGATCCTTGGGTCCTTACAAGCCGCTTCCCTGCGCTGGTCGCCTGTTGCGGATTTGGAGCAAAACGACTCGCTTTTCCCGTCTTGCCCTCTCAATGGACCATGTGTCGTTGTTCTGGTCGTCGTGGGAATCTGGAGATGCTGGGGATAATTCGTGCATCCAATTTACTAGTCGATGCGATATTTCGTACAGCACCGCTCGATGAACTGATGCGTACCTCGCCTGCGCCCCCCCTTTTCCCCTGCTTCTTCTTCTTCTTCGTCGTTCTTCTTTGTCCTCGTTGCTCCTCAGCGGTGGCCCGAGTCCCCAGTAATTGGTTCTTTGCAAGACTCGTCAACCGCAGACCGCCCTGCAACACGTCGCTTACCGGATTGCGATGCGCAGTGCAGAGTGCAGGACGTCGAACGAGAAGCGTACAGGTTACGTTCCGAATGGGGGCGCGCGTGCTTCCGCCGTCCGATGTCGCGACTCGCACGGGAAAAGGCAGAGGGAATGGCGATGGCGATGGCAGTGGTCGAGCGAGGACATGCATACATACAGGACAGGACAGTGTGACAGGACCAGTGACGATGCGGCGTGAGAAGGTGGCCCGAGGCGAGTCTAGAGGGCAGCTGCAGAGCTTCGCGGCGCGAAAACAGGTCACTTTGTGGTTCTCGAGGTCCTCACGACATTCTCGAGAGCGTCCAGAAAGCCTTTTATGCGTGCATCAGACGCACAGCACACAGCACACGGTACCTTGTGGTTCATTGATTCCACTACTGACGCGACTAGGTGAGTTTAGGATGTCTCCTTTGCACCAAACGAAACATCTTCACATGTCAACTCTTCGCACCCAAAGGCCCCTTCGTCCAATCCCCTCGTGACAGTCCCCCAGGGCGTCAAGGGCTGAAACTGCCGCACCACCAACCTCAGCAGCGATTCCCAGAGCGCACTGTCAGGACATGGCGGACGCGCTCTCGCTCTCGCGCTAGAAGAAGGCCAATAGTTCCAAGGTCAGGTCGAAGGAATAATGCCGAGACGACCAACGAAGCATGGCCATCTCTAAACGCGGAGGGTTTTGGGGGTTTGGGTCGAGATGGACGATCGATGGTCCAGACTCATGAGATGACCATCTTTGTGTCTGCACCGCCGAAGGTCCAGCGGTGTGCAGGCGTGTTCCCGGCGCACGAGTTCTGCCAGTACGATTCCGGAGGTCAGGGGCCCACTCGATTACTAAGGCGTCCAAGGGACTGCGGGACTGGACAGGACGCACCTCCCTTCGTCGTCCGAGCGTGCTGGGGCGCGGCACGTGTCAAATCAGCATTGCACGGCAGGGACCACGGCCCGGAGCGCTCCCTGTCGCTGTCGCCGTGTTCGTTGCGACGACGGAGGGCCGTCACCCAGCATGTCGGCGTGGCGGTGAGCATTTTGCGCTTGGAACATCACGAAAAAGGGGGATATTGGCCACGGAAGAAGAAGAAAACACAGAAAAAATCAAATCAAAGGGGAACGGTGTGCGTTGCTGCGCCAGTGCAAGCGACAGACACCGAAGAAGAAGCGAGGCCACAGGTGCCATGCCGTGCTTTGTTTGTTTGTGACCTGTGTTCATTGTTGTGCCCTGTTGGCCATGCTGATGGTACCAGATGGTGATGATGGTGGTGGTGGTTGTGTGTGCAGACCGAGGCGGGGTAAGCCTGCCCGCACACATTTCTGCTTGTGACACAACAGAGACGAACTGAACGTACCTGACGGGTGAAGGGAGACAGACAGCCAACAGGTACCACACAGATCATATGCTTCGTCGTCTCGTCTTCTTCTCCGCATCGTCATCATCATCATCACTACTGTGAGTACGCTTCTGCTTCACATGAAAGCTCAGATCAGATCTCCACGGTTCTGTGCTGCTGCTGCGCTCTTCGAAAGCAGGATGCCTAATAGTGTACGAGCAGTCGTTGTGCCGACCTGCTTCACGAGACAGACTAAGTAAGGGTCGAACACCAGTCACCACGGAGAATGCTCATGCTCATGCTCATGCTGATGCTCATGCTCGTGCTCACCTTACTAGCCAGCGAGATCCGAGACGATCGTCCAAGGCAGAAGAAACACGAGGACAAGAGGACACGACGACCAAGTATTGCAGCATCAGAAGAGATGCGCTCAAATCATCATCTGCGGCCTCATCACTACCGTCCCTCGTAGTCTCACGCTACGCCCGCATCAACCATGTCATCATCTGCTTCTCTTCGTTTCCTTGGTTCCCTTCGTTCCCTTCCCTCCCGTCACTAATCTCGATCGCCACGACCATCTCAGTAGTGGTACACTTGCGACGACCCCTACCCATGAACAAGCTCCCACAACTCCCTCCCGTCCACTCAACCACCCAACCATCCTCCACCGAGCCCTTGCCCTCCTCCTTTTCACATGGAAATCGCGTTAGGAACGGGAACAGAAATAGAAGTAGAACCCTCCAAGGGTGCTGGCTCCTAAGCATCTCGTTCTCGAAGGCCAGTAGAATACCGCCGACTTTGTTCACAAGACTGCCTACCTACCTGAAGCTAAGGACCTAAGCTTCTACAATACGCGTACTAGCCAGCGAATATTACATTCGAGACTAGATACCGCTCCCCAGGATCAAGGTAAACAGAAAGAAACACGAGAAACATGCTCTAGAGTTGCAGCAGAAGCGGGCGCTCCCTTCAAGTCATCAACTGCTTCCCGCCTTCCCTTCCGTTCTCTTACCCTAATGAATTCCTTTATGACCAGTTAGTTGTTCCACATCAACCATTAGGATTCTCCTTCCTCTTCATCATGAATCACAACAAATAGGCTAGCAACTAGCTGTCTTCCTCCAACCCTCAAAGGCCAGCCAATTGACAGTCTAGCTTCCGTCAATAGAAACAGTACCAAGACTCCAAGCAGGTGTTATCAAGTGAAAATTTCTTTCTTCCTCGGTATCCGTTGAAAGAGGAGCCAAGGAAAGTCAGAAGAAGGCTCAGCGGCCTGGTCCTAGACTCCGAGAATTTGTCCGTTCGGCTTCGAGTCATCATCATCATCACCATCCACGATCCAGACAACATTCTGCCTATCCCTCGAGACGCAACACGTTCTAGCAAGTACCGCATCATCAATTCGTCATTGCAAATCCCTCAAAGACCCCCAGAGGCTACCCACACACGTACATTCGACCAAAATCGTCCCCTCTTCTTCCTGTCGAGAGATGGGTTTCTTGTCTACTCGATAAGCAGGGACTGTTTAACAAAGTACTACATTTCACTGCTAGAAGACTTGTCTATCATTCATAGATTAAAACCTATCTATCTACCTACCAAACCATTAACGTGTCAAGAGATAGGTTCTACACAAACCCAATCTTAGAGACTACAGTCCTTAGACTATAACGCGGATTCTACGTTTCATTGGTATCATTCAATTACTATATTTCTCGCTAAAGAGATAAATTTCGGGAAGCGATTACCTCTTTGTCTTTTTTAAAATTATATTTTAAAATAGGTATACTCTTTCATAGGTAATTAACTTTATACCCCTACTAATTAAGTTATATAGCTAGGTAGGTGAGATAAGATAGTTAGTCTTCTTAAAAGTAAGATACTACTATTGATTATAGAAAGACCTTTAGATTTTATATAAGAAAGATTAGTCCCGTCTAATAACATAGGATATATTTATCTCTATATTTTAACTTTTAGAAAACTTAAGAGTAAAGACTAGAATAGACTATAAAGAGTAAGAGAAGAAGAGAAATTATAGACACGTAGATCTTATATTTAGACGAGATTTAAGGTATTAAAGATAGTAGATAAGGTCTTTAGTTATTTTAATAGAGTTAAAGAAGCTAGATAAATACTTAAATATAAGTACTCTATTCTCCTAGGTTATAGACATTATAGAGATTATCTTTATAGACGCTACTTATCTATTCTAAAGTAAGAGAGTTATTTTTAAATGTAGGTTATAATTTATAAATCTCTGTCTAGTAAAGTCGAGGATCTTCAATCACGAGTGTCTTATACTTATCTAGTGTATTGCTAATTGGTAGACTTAGACTAGAACAATTACCACCTACTATAAATCTATAATCAATCCTAAAAACGGTATTATATCCCGAATACACCAATTGAAGCTTACTTAGATTAGTAGATGTACGAGAATAATGAATGACGAGAGGAACTATGCGAAGGTTTGTCCCTGTAACTTGATAACTCACCTTGATTTTTAAGTAATATCAGATATCTCTTAAAGATTAGTTGTAGAGTATAGAGTAGTATCTTGAATACACACGACAAGCAGGGTTAATTAAAGACTTCATGAAGGTGAGGAGAGGAGTTTTTAGATTCAAGGTCGGAAGAGTTTTATATGATTCAATTTGTAGTACTAATATAAGTCACTTGTGTATTGTTTTGTTTACAGATATGAGAGTATGTAAAACCCACGCAGTGACATGTTGGTATTGTGCAAGAACCCACTTTCTTACCTATTTTTCCACCGGGCTCTGGTGATTCTGTGCTACGGGTTAAAATTGAAAGTTGACGTCTGACCACTCTATGTGCACTCGATAGACCAGAAAAGTTTAACTGTCTTGCGTTTGTGATTACTGTTTGTGTTACGCGAGGATAGAGCGTATTAAGCCTGCTGACTATTGCCATCAACGGACATACACAATGGTCGAACCATCGGGAATGGTTAAGGGTGCAAGGTTGGTGCAATTTTATATGCTTTTTCTTATCTAAAGCCACGTTGAAAATTGAAGAGCAGGCAGACTGTAGGGACAGACAGGGTGTTCAGTCGATAGCAACCGTTGTAGAGCTTGCGCTTGTCAACTCTGATATCCATATGTATGATGCCTGACCTAGCTATGCTTATAGCACTTTCATTCCTTCTTTCTGAGGAGATGCTCGATAAGTGCTTTGTTGAAGTATAGATTAGTCATCTTCTGACAGAAACGTTAGCCTTCTCCGGATCTAAACCTTCCAAACTACATTGATGAACCACAATTCAAGCCATTTGAGGATACTTCACCAGGGCGTAGATCTGAACTTCCCCTCCACAGCAGGCTCGTACTTCCCAATTCCGATTCACTTCCATTTAAAATAGGCATTCGCTATCAGTCCGACTAGCTTCCGCCATTGCGCCGGAGAGAAGTCCTGAGGTGGGTATCCAACAGATTCCAGCTCGACCATCCGATCGGTGTCTAACACCATTGTGATTCGCGACCGACCCTTTGGGAGAGATGAAGTCTCCTCGGCACTTTATTCATAATGTAGATGAGATAAAAAAACTCGAATAGACAGGAGTCGAGCGCAATTGGTAAGATAAGTGTGGTCAAAATGAACAGTCCATTGATACCAATTGCAAGGGCATGGGTCTCGCCTTGAATGATGATATTGAATTGGTGCGAAACCAATACATTCAAATGCTACGCTTTTCTTCTGGTACTCACCAATTCCTGCTTACTGATACACCCTTGGCGACCGCCAGGAGAAAATCGTCTGAACAGCGCCCCACGTCGTCTGTTGTTCAAGAGGACTTTATTCGATAATCTCCCTCGGATCTCTTGCACCATCCTATAAAAAAGGAGATCAGCTGAAGACGGTCTTGGGATGTGGTATCGCAGCCGGGTTAAAGTTTCCATCAAGCTGATGTCCCTGCAATATGTTCAAGCTCCCAGCCAGCCTGCTGCCGGCTCATGGCTTGTTCCTGGATTTCATTATCCGGCATGATTGTTTAGGCCACCTAACAGGCAAGTGTATCAATCGATATGACCAATTGCGTATAGATAGCATGCTCTGACTTCATTTTCAAGTCTGAAGTCTGCAGGATGCTTCCTCATTCCTTGAAACCTCGGGGATAAAACTGCTCGACGTTCCAATTTTGTCTGAAACATGGAGCGACGCCAATCCTGCCGTCTCGCTAACGTGCAATCGACTCCCCTATTACTTCTGTATAGCTCTGCTGACAATTTCCCTGAGGATTGCAGTGGCCGTCACACTACTTTTAGCAATTTCGCGACAGAAACAAGAGGTCCAATTTTAGGCTTATAATATCTGAACCTTGCCTTTGGGGTGCGAAAGGTATAAGAGGACTTTGCCCAGGCAGCCATACCAATACAAAATATACCGTACAAGCCTTTCGCCCTGCAATCCTATGGATTCTTGTATGAAACGCGAGGAAACTTGGGGGAGTCATGAGCTCGGAAACGTGCAGCAAGATTTAGAGGTCATCAAATTGGGACACTTGGTACTGGTCCAAGAATTTCCTATCCTGTTGAAACTTATCGAAGGACGCCTTCTTGTGCCATTATTATCTGGGTGGAAAGTTTGCAAGCTCATTAGTGCCAAGAAGAGGAACTTCCTCTACCAAACGTCGGCGTCATAAACACAGAGTTATCTGGTGACTTTTTGTATCATGCATGGAGGTCGAGTTTATTATAAGCCCTCGGTTCTGTACGCCTTCTATAATTCGACTTTGCACGCACTTATATCATCACAGTTGATGCGTGCAAGTATAAGACTCTAGTCATCCTAAAGGTTGAATACTTCTTCTCTTTCTTCCTATCACGATCATTTTCCTTCACTTCACTTCACATTACAAAGACTTTTATTTGCCATTGGTCAGGCAACGCGACACAATAAAAACACGCTAAAATGGAACGAGACAATAACATATTCTCTGAACTCTGGAACGAGTAGGTTCAAAGAGTCTTTCGCTTGACTTAAATTCCAATTAACAACTGTAGGCGACCTGTCTTCAACCAGCAAAGCTCGCCAGTGTCAAGTACAAGCTGGAATCATCATTACAGTGAAGACTCTTTGGAATTGTCAGCCCAACACATATTTGAATCAATTTTCACCACCATCCAGCCACCCGCTATCCATATGACGAAGTCGAATCCAGGTACAATCTGGTCTTACGGCGGCGGTCAGAACAGTACTTCAGCCTACCAACCTCGGGACTTGAACCGCGACTTCTCTGCAACGACAGAATTCAACTCTCCTGTTCAATTGCAGTTTGCCCTCCACGCGCTTGATTCGCCTGTTCACTCGGAGTATGCGACCAGCCCAAATTCCACACTGGACTACAACTTTTCCAACTCCTCAATATTTACCAATCCGTCCCCGACAACAAGTGATCCACCCACACCAACCCGATTTCCTTTCCCCCAGCGGTACACATGTCTGCATGCGTCAGGCTGCACCCGAACCTTTGCGCGGGCAAGTGATCGAGATCGGCATTGGCAGTCTGTACACTGTGGTGTTAGATATCACTGCTTTGTTGATGGCTGTAATGACAATCGGAGGAGAGGCTATTGTCGACTTGAGAAGCTGAAGGCTCACTTGAAGAAGAGGCATTCCCTTACTCTGTGTCCTGAAAGATCTTTGTATCATGAGTAGTTGGGCTGCATGGAGGGTCCGAGGGGTTTTGGTTGGCAAAGGAAGTAGTGGTGTAGTGTAAATATTATAGATACCCCAGTCAGGCCGGTTTCAGACTATTTGAACCGATCCACGAGTTTATAGATATAGAGAGTGTTGTCTGGATATGAAAGGAATTAGAGCAAATCTAAAAATATCAAAACTGTATGGTTTCAGTGTTTATTATATGGTAATATTGTTAAAAAAGGGGTATATTCCGCGATGCTAAGTTGTAAGGAGAGTATACTGACTAAATTCTACCTACTGTAGCATTTCAAATGCCTTATACTATTGTCTGCGTTATAATTTTGTGCGAAAAGACGATCTAGGAGTGAGAAGCTCGAATATTACTACGACTTACGCCGACATACTATTGTATGTCGACTCAGCACCTACTTTTCGGACTCCGACTCTAATCTCAATGTCCTCGACAGTACATGATAGAACAGCGACGGTCTTCCGCACATTTAACCTCCAATGAGTGGAACTTTCCTGAGCAGCTCGAACCTCTGCCTATTTATTACCTTGTACGTTATCAATACGTATCCCCACTATCCTCATCCCGTTGAAGACCAAAGGAACCCAAAGAAGAAAAGTCATCATGATTCATCATGACCAAAGAGTTCCAAACTTGGTGCACCCGCCAGGTCACACCCCAAAAGGTTATAGTCATGCTCAAGGTCAGGCAGCCTGAAGGTTTACTCATCTGGTGTCATTGCAATGTTTTCGGTAGGTAAGCTTGCAGCAGTGCTCATCGTGCCATAAACTTCTGCTGCTTCTTTAGTTACTTCGGCTCTTATTTCTTATTATCTTTTTTTGCGTCATCCTGCGAACTCTTATTTTGTTAGTTACATGAACTTCGTATGCGGCCAATATCCAAAAAAAAAACACAATATAGCAAGCTTACCGTTGCAAAAGTGTCGAGAAATGTGGAGTTCTCTCTCACTGAAAAGAGGAGAGGGAGCTACCAGGGGCAAAGGCTGAGACTGAGACGGTTGCCATGCCTTACGACCCTCCTCAACTCCATCCCTCTGACCTCTCAAATCTGAACTATTATGTAGGGTCGACGATTGCTCCCTCAAGCAAGGCTGAAACCCGCGACTGATAAGCCGCAATGACGGAGGCGCTGCTTCACTACCTCTAAGCAACAATACATACAGAGCAGCACGGCAGTATAGAAAGTCGTGAAATGAGGAGCGAGAGAGAAGCGAGCGTCCATTCAGAATTGACATGATTCGAATTGAGGACTTGGCGGCTGATAGACAGTCCCGAGCGTTTTGTTGCAGGAATTTGACCCTTTCGGTGCTCACTCTAATAAAAGATGAAGAGGAGCCTAGCGGCGACTGTCCTACTTCCACAGACTAGAAACATTATCCTCCAATTCGCCAAGGCAACATTGTCCGCCAAACCGATCCGTATTTCATAATCGCTCCAACGATTTGTGCCAGCCCTTGCAACTGACCCAAGTTCTGATGCATACGTTAACGAATGGATTCGATGGCTGGCGTATATCACACTCACACAATTCTAATTAGGTGCTCAGATCGTTTATACCAAGTACTTGTAATAATGACAAAAGTTGGCGACACTGCACCCTCGTAGAAGCCAAGCAGGAAGCGCACCGCACCAAAGCCAGCCAAGTTTCCAGGTGCAGCAAGGCATGCAGCAACAATTTCCCCACGTAATCTGTTAAATTTAATTCCCGCATATGCTCGTGCTTCAGGAGGATCGTTTAGAAGACGTCCCTATATTGGATAATCGTGAGAATATCTTAGCGGTTGTGAAGGAGGAACGAGTGGCAACAAGCTCTCTAATTGACTTTCCTGTAGACACTATAAACCCCCCTGATCATCATCGGCAATAAGTAAATAAACTTTACCATAATCTCGCTGCAAAGAATCATAAAAGGAAACTTTTCAGTATTCCTCAACTGCTGCTTAGAAATACTTTTGCTCTTCGACTTAGCGAGAGAGAAACAACACACAACTGATTTGATAACGTGCAACAGCTTAGGTCAGGATATAAAATCGTCCTGAATTATAATCCCATCACAATACACACACACACAGTCTCACACATCAAACCCCAGAACGAAGACGCAGGATTTTCCCGTCAAATCCCAGCTCCGCCTCAGCTTCAATCTCAACCAAATACTCCTGTCCAATAATGCCCGACACAACCAGAGTATTGGTCGGTTTAACACCAACACAAGAAAAGGCGCATCCATGAGCTCTAGAAACCTCTTCGCAGTCAGCTTCATTTTGCACCATGATACGCGTTCTGACGACGTCGGACAAGGAGCCTCCCAGAGTATGCAATGCTCGAGAAATGATGTCGAGGATAGCAACAGTTTGACTACGTGCGGAGACACCGCCCAGAACAGGCAATTTGTTGGGGATGGGCGAATTGGCTGTCGTGCCAGAGACACGGATCGTAGTGCCTGTACGGACCGCGCGGCAGTAGCCCTAAACAAATGATGGTATTTTAGAGGGTGACTTTAACAGAATAGAGTGAGCAGATCTTACAGCGATTGGCTCCCAGGGACTGCCGGACGAATATTCAATTCGCAAGCCTTCGCTTACTGCCTTGTCGATTTCACTCTGCTTGATATCAAGGTGATGGCTTAGATCTCCAGATGCAGTTAGGTATGGTGCCCTGCGATATTCGTCTCCACAGTCGCCAGGGATATCTGTCAAGTTCTCTTGCGCTTTCATAATAAGAGCAGTGTCCTCTTCAGAGAGTTGAAAAGAGAATGCGGCCAAATTACTAGCTGTGTATTTGTCTGATTCAGGAGACAACCTCGTCCCAACAATCACAGCGCTAACAGCCGGCAGATTTAGGATATATCTTGTCGCTACAGCAGGAATAGGGACACCATGCTTCTTAGCGACGATATCGAGTGCTTTCAAGATGCCCTGATATGCATCCCACCCGCCAGCCGCTCTAATAAAGCGAAGATACTTACGCAAACTCCAGTTCAAAGCCTCAAGATCTTGGGGCTCTGCTTTCCCAAGCCACTTCTCGCTAAGGTAGCCCCCAAGAAGTGTCCCGTAAGCAAGAATTCCAACGCCATTCTCAGTGCACACTGAAGACAGACGGCCGCAGACGACCCGACGGTCAATTACAGAGCAGGATACTTGATTTGAAGCAATAGTGAAGCCTGAATCGATCAGAAGTTCTAGATGTGCAGCATCGGTATTAGTTAGTCCAATGTGTGATATCTTTCCTTGGCTTTGAAGAGTCCGGAGATGGGAAAGGTTGTGGATGTACGTGTCATCCGTATAGTCCCGCATGATCTTTGTGGTTGTCAGCTTCGATTCATGAGAATGGAAACCATTTGACGAGACAAACATTGCATTACTGCGATCTGTTTTTGACCCATTCTTGACAAGGCCAAGTCAACAGCCTTCTCCGCCTGCTCAAAAGTTTTGATGCCATTCTCTGCCGGACACCATTTCGTGAAAGCAGTCATCTTCTGTTCTGAAACATCATGGTGCTTCCCTACGACAAGCTCTAAACACCACTTTTGTCAGAAGTAGTAGTCCATTACTTCAAGATTCACACTCACCTGCATCGCCATAGTGATCTGCCATATCAAAACAATCCAGTCCCGCCGAAATTCTAGCTCTTAAGTAAATTTATATACAGTAGAAGCTAAAGGTGTTCTTACAAGAGATCCATCGCCTTTGCGGCAATAGTGATATCAACATTCTGGTCATGGCCTCCCGCAAGCTGCCAAAGACCGGAAATCATACGAGGGATGTTAAGGGATCCTCCAATTGTTGTCCTTTCTGGCCGAAGAAGGTTTGCCATCATGGAATGATAGTTAAACTCCTGGGTTCAAGTGAAAGTGATATGACAATTAAATCAGGCAAGTGTCAGAAGTGTCTTTGGATTGCAAGGAACAAGTGTGGAGTTCGGTATATGTGCTGTGAGAGCCGAGGCGTAGGTATGATTTGGAACTCTAGGGCGTCTATTGTGATTGTGATCTCAGAGAAATGGCAATGTTCCATATCTCCCGTGCTTGTTCCAAGGACAGGCAGACGCAAGAGTCCTTTACCTGCACACCGTCCGAGGACCTCACCAAGAAGTTGTCCTCGGCGTGATTTGTCCTGTACTTGTACTTGCCCCGCGCGCTAGGATTCGGAGTTGCCGACGGCCATGCAGCAAATACTGCATCCTGGAGTCCAAAGTGACGGCGAGCCTTTTATAGTATTATAAGCCAAATAACAATATTTTAATTACTCGGGCTGGCTGTATACTAGCGAGCAATACCCGGAATTTCTCTACAGCACAGAGAGCCGGTAGACCAGATATAGTGCTTGCAGCGTGTAAGCGAAAAGAAGTTAAGCATGTGTTAATATATGCCGATGGACTGTCGCTCTCATAATAAGGTGATACTATGGATCATGATTAGTGAAGAGCATTGGCGGACTATCAGAGTACACATACAGAGTACACATATATGAAATCGCCAAGTATAACGTTCTCGACGTGAAATTGTGCTCGGAGCCTTCACCTGGTCGAGTCTATATTTCTCTTGCCCATTGTGTTCAAAACTCAAGGACTCCCTCTGGATTCTGCACGAGAGCCCGCGCGGTCCACTGAAATCTCGACCCTCATATGAATACCATCCTGTTTCAGGTTCTCTTCGCTCCCATAATTATCCCACTTAGATTGGATGACCCCACGATTTCCTGTGTCTCTGCCAAACCTCCCCTGAACTGTGGTTCTCGTCTCGCTAGATTCGCCTCGCAAATGATCGAGTGTCTGCAGTCTCATCGGCCATCTTTGTGTATACTTGTTACTGCTGCTGCTATTCCCGCCCAGGGTCATACTGGTATCGTCGCCTGTGCCGCTGCAGAACAAAGGGCGTAGTGTCGCTAGACAGCTAGCTAGGATACCAATTCCAGGCTCGATCCAGGACCAGATTGCTATGTCGGTGATGTTCCAAAGATAGTCTTGATTTATTGTAAGTTCATAGACGGTTGATATCCTATAGAGTGTTGATATGCAGCCCCTGAGACTTGCTATTAGCTTTATCTGCATATTATATAGCGCTTAAGAACGTACAAAGATCCCAGAGCTAGAATAAACCCCACAGCAATCTTCTTGCGGGGTTTCATCTGCAAATTCCATAACATTCTAATAGGAATAGCAGCGAGAATAAAATCCGAAAGAGCGCTAAGAATGGAGTGCGTATACACAACAGCAATAATAACTGTAGTTGACATACATTTGCCGTGTTGTGACTGGTTGTAGAAATATGATGGTGGGGTGCATTGATAGGTCATGATGAAGAACATAATGGCACCATAGAGACAGTTAATTCCAACGATAGTCCAGATAATCATGCGCTGCTTCCAATCTAGAATAACCCTTGAAAGATGTAGCCCAATAGACACTTTGACAGCATTCGTATGGGGGATGTAGAGGATCTCGCAGATAAGCCAGTACTAATGTGTATTGTATTTCAGTAAGACTATCTCTGATTGCAAGGAAAGACGAAACTAACCTTTAGTGCCAGCATCGTATGCTCAGGAGAAAGGGTGCTCATATGGCTGCCAGCACCGTAATGTGTTGACACTAGTAGACACGCACCAAGAGCACAGTACGTTACCTTAGTATTTATATTAATCATCGGCCTGACTTTTAAGGAGCTATAACGCAGGAGGAATACTCCTTACCTGACCAATAATTATCCAAGTATCATCCCAACTAAAAGCGCGAACAACACAGAGCCGCACGTAGCATCGAAGCCCAACGACGACCCATGTTACCACAAGAAATGCAGTGATAACAGCTACAAGATGTGGGGATCTGCTTTCGAGCATAGCTAAAACTGTGTAGACGGAGCCAGGTAGGTGCAATAAGAAAACAATTCACCCTGACGATGGGGGCGGTCCTTAAGCTTTATGTGGCACTCCAGCAGTAAAGACGAACAAAGCTAAAAAGCCGCTGTTGGCGATACGATGCAGATCAACGTGGGTATTCAAGTCCAGAGACAGGACTTTATTCAGTCTAAAATCCATGAATCTACAGTATTGTAAACACGAGATACCCGTAATTGCTCAAACTTTAAGCCCGCATAAGGAAGTTCCCGGAATTTGCTCGCTTAGGCAGGAAAGAGGAGTTTAGGATCTTTAAAACCCATATCATCACCCTGGGTAGCAGGTACTGTACTGTAAATGGGAACCTCTTTGCAAATCAACGGTTGTCGGATAGCTATCCGGGTTGCTGGCAAATACAGTAGTAAGTTCTACAGTACAAGCACCGCTGCTAAAAGACTACTTTGTGGCCTGTGCTACATAACAACCAAGGGTTTTGGCTGTTCCATCAAGGCACCGATAGGCTCGATAACATTTATTCACGGGGGATAGTGATTATATAGTACTGTATGTAGTACAGATCATCGTGTCCCGCACTGGTGCCACCCGAAATTCCAACAGCTGCATAGACTACGTATTCATTCACACGTACGGTACGAGTAGCGTTCCAGTTCGATTGATGTGCAAGTAATATTACATGCTGATCAATCAACAGCGAGCTGTCATAAATGACTAAGGAGGTAGAACCAGTTATAGCTAAAGTAATCTGTAGCGTCTCAAAGGAAGAGGCACAGACAGAGTGGGCGGGCTTGTCTCGGGCGTTGGGAATACCAGATAGGTATAGATAGTCTTCCGGCACATAATGCACAAGTTCCCCGCCACCCACGGAACTTCACCCACCTGAGAATGCCGGCTTCGGTTTTGTGTCTGTAAATCCGAAGGTAGTGTATTCGGGATGAGAGGTATCGGCCTGATTCTGATTATTCAATACCATTGAAAGGTATTGTCCAAGATTTCAGCGGAAGTGTCACTTGATTAAAGGGAGGGCTGGCTTGCTGGGCAGAGTTACGAAGTATATAGGTGAGTCTGGGCATCTTGGATGCGCGGTAGTTTAGAGCAATCCATGACTTGAGAATTGACAATGGATTGCGATGGCGATTTGGGAGAGAAACGATGGAATGCAGAGGCATGGTTACTTGTGTCATGGCTTGAAGGCTGTCACCAATATACAATAAAATACTCGTATCTGCTGGTTGATTGGGGAGGAAGGATGTTCTGAGCATCTTATTAGAAACAACTTCTATGGTAGATACGACGACAATTTCACAAGATCCCAATGAAGGCCAGTATCGGGAAGTGCTGGTGGGATAAATGCTTGAGGCAAATATATATTCTATTATTGTAGTTCTAGTCACATACGACCATAGACTGAGGAGAATTGGGCATCCCGTCCGCTCTGCCATACACAAGCCTCAGATCGGTAGATTAGTAGTTGGGTGGGTGACCACCAGCGAATACCTACTGTTGTATGTTTTTCTTTTGCCCAAGTCGTTCTCACGACTTGGTCGGTTTTCATGACGTACTCTGTACATCCCAAAACACTACCAACCACGTGATGCCATTTTTGGTCTTCAATTTCCACTCTGTTTATGCCTAGATTCTACATCAATGAGTCAATGGGCAAAAGGTAAACATGCTGGTGTAAAAGTTTCTTTTACTCCGTGGTACGGTGGTAGTAACCGAGGGCACCAAGGTTTCCAACTCCTCGGTTATAGAGATGACAATTGCAATCAGAGCGAGGAATAGCAATTGTAGGAGAGGTGAGCGAGGTAGGTAGGTATACAAGATGTGATTACTGCAATTGCTACCTAATATGTGCTCATCTCTGCGTTCGTCGTGACATGAATTCCAAGAGGAAGTTTCAGGTCTAAAATACATTGAACTGACCATCCTGCAAGGTATGCTATATGGTTTGAACTTTCATTAAAAATCTGCAGTTCGGTCTAGCTTTGTGGCATCCCTTTATGATATGCAATCATCTTGATTTTTTCTGCGTCTATGCCTTTATGTTTCGCCGACCAGCGAATCTTTCCACTTAAGAGTCTCAAGATAAGACTTGCATTTGTAGGACGTAATGTATCCTCCTCCATTCTACACCATCCTTGTTAGCCACAACAGCAGGTGCTCAAATAAATACCGACTAAGCATTATATAAAAGTCTACAAAGTATAAACCCCTGCCAGAGACATTAAGTGTGACTTTACTCAAGAAATCCTGTGATTTCTACTGTGCAATTGCACAGGAACAGGACTAAAGCTTCACCCCATTCCACACTCAAAGATACGAGACTAACACCCTCATCTAGACCACAATATTCTGCGATAGTGCGAGAGAGCTACACAAGTCTGGAAACTCATGCTCGCTTGAGTATTGAAAGCAATCAAATGCTAGCTTTCTCAAAGTCAGAAAAAGTACTTGGCGATGACAGCTTATAAGGAACTGGCCCGAGCTATTATTCTACTTCGCAGGGAAGTCTTATGGCCAAGAGAAAAGGAATGTGTTACTCATGAGGAAAGAAATAGGAATGAAGATTTAAACCAAGATTTCAAGACACATGTTCAGATGGAAAGGGAGATATCTCACTTTGGCACACTAAGAGCTTCCTCGTGTGGAAGGAGAACTAGAGAAAAGAAACTTAAATTGAAAGGATCTGAGAAAGCCATAAGGGAAGCTGTGAAGACTCTAGCATTGGTAGCCGTTACAGACCCATGCTATTTTAACGATGAATACTTTTTGGGAAAAGTAAAAATGCTTTGTTATAATGTCACACTCTGGGTTCGCAGTCAGCAGTAGAAGTTTCTTGCGGGAAATATTAGCGAACAACTAGATTATAGCAAAGGAGTTTCAGTTCATGAAAAGCATATGTCCAATATATCGCCATTGCCTTACATCAGTAAACGGAGTTAGGTCACTAATAGAGTCCTATATCTGGCAAGATCTTGCTTTCCCATTTTTAATCTAAATTTTAGGCTGTTTCACAAGATGAAATATTGGGCGGCGCCACAGGTTTCACTAAATACTTCTATACAGTTTAGAAGTCCTAGCTAGATATAATGATCTCGAAACTATTGGTGACATTTTATTGACAACTTATGCTTGTACAAACCGTTCAGGACGATAAGTTGAAGCACGCATAGAGAGTTACTACTGCTCGCTGCACGGAAGCTAAAGGCAGTTGCTTGCGCCATATTAACAGCAGTATATGATTTAGATGAAGAGTTGAGCAAAGAGCTTAAGTTTGCCGATTTTAAGATACTGATCAAGGATGCCGTGCAGTTGGATTTGGTCATTCAGCCGCAGCGTCCTCTTTACCATTTCTACTCTTGCTGGCGGAGCGATGATTGGAAAATGCTATTTTCGCCGAAAAATATGTAAACTGACGATGATGATGGGAAAGGACCTCTTGAGAAGTACAATGGAGAGCAATTCAAGCTAGTTCTATAGCCTGATGTTCAAAATTGGGGCGATGCAGCTGGAAGAAACTATAGAAGCAGCATTACTCTTCTGAAGATGGTCGTGAAACTTGATGAGTTATCGGGCAATGATATAAATTAGCGGCTTTGTAATGTCTCTATGAACACGGTTGTTAGAGAATGCTTGTATGTATAACAAACGGAGAATTTTGACTTTATTTTTATCAAATATTCTTCTCTACGGTCATACTATATCTCCTTTGCTGTTAGCTTTCTACAACTTTATCTCACCTGTGATTCTTGCCTAACATCCGCACTTTTAGGCCAAAAGAAGATTTGAACGAGATAAAGAAGCTTATCTGTGTGATTGAAGGTGCTAATGCGTAGTTTAGTCCGTCTTGGGGCAGAAGAAAATCAATCTTTCAATATTACCTGCAGTGAAAAATATGAAGAGCATTCATTTTGTGAGAACAGGTTTGAATATCGAGACTGGAGAGCTTTATATTATTAGATATAGATCAATTAAAGGATCTAGGAAGGTTTATCTTGTGGTCTTGCTGCTCAAACAAGGTAGTAATAACTTCTATAGAGCACACTTCCTTGGAAGAGAATCTTCTGGTTGTTATCGGAGACTATAGAACAGTACAGAAAATTAACTCCAGCCTTACTACCTTTGTACCTATTGTAGATCTTTCAAAGAGGAGTGATAGATTGATGGCAAAATCTTTTGAAGGTACTCATACGCCGAGAGTCTGCCGAGCAGCTACTCCCTAGTGCTCGGGTCTAGTTTTCTACAGTTTAGTCTTTGCTGTATATCACCCCGGTCGACAAGCTCGCTTTAATACTGTCAATCTTTTTGCAGAATTTTTCCATCCACCCTCATCAATCGCGTCGACCACTTGATCTAGACGAGTAAGAGAGTTCCCCAAAGAGGCCGCGGTTCATGGAACCTCGCAGCGGATGATGAACAGAGCTAATACACCACCAGTAGACAGCCCAACCTCCAGCATTACCTTCCAAGCTTCGTCTGGTTTCAACATGGACAACGTCGCCCAGGTGGACAACGTCGCCCAGATAGACAACATCGCCCAGGTTGACAACGATTCTTGCAAGGAGACCTCTATGTCCTCTTTCAACCTCCCCAAGTTGTCGTTTGAGCTGCAGGTGAAGATTTTTGAATACGCTCTCTCCCTGAATGGCGACATTCAACCACCGCCCGAGCAAACCGCATTGGTAATAGCCCTTGCAAAAGCGCCAAAGAAGTACCATGATGCGGTACTAGAGGCATATTGGGGCAAGTATAATGTTACGATCGACAATCAAGAATACTTCATGCAAATCAGCCACGATGAAGTTAAGGGGATCAAGCATCTGTTTTTGGTAGCAACAACAGGGGTAATTAGCGGAAAGAACAACATTCGAAACCTGTAAGTCGAGCCCAGATCTTGCCTTCACAACCTGATATAGACGTGGGGGTCCCTCTGTCATCAAGTTGGTTTAAGCAGTGTGGAAAACATCGTGACCTCTATTGCCGGTACAAGGCGAAGAGGTAGATCGAGATTGAAAGTACGGATCAATGGCTTTTACTGACTGTTTTCTTTGTGTAGATTGATGCCGTACTTTCCAAACCTCCAAGGCCGTGGCAGAGCAAACAACATCCGAATAATTACAATCGATCTTTCAAACTGCTATCTTTCCGCCCCCGAGCCTCATTCAATGCCCACAACCAAGCGCGAGTACGGGCCCACCGAGCCAAGGGAAGGGCTTAGAGAGATCTTCCACATTGTAGGTCTTCTTTGTGACCATTCTAAGGCTGGTGTTACGAAGGTCATCTTGAAAATGCCACTTCCCTCAAAGGAGATGATGGCACTGTGGGAAAAGCAGAGCAAGCACCCTCTCTACATGCAATTATGGAGTAAGAAGTCAGAGCAGGATAAATGGTTTTCTGTTGGAATGGATGCCCAAGGAAGCTTTGGAGAGTCACGATTCTTGGATGCCGGTCATAAGGTTTTTCAGGCCGAGGGACGACGATTGGGGCGCACATCAAAGTCCGAGTCATTCTGCTGGGAGATGGAGGACCACAGCCGGCTGGTGACGAGGTCGGTTCGGGGTTGGTGGGAGAAGAAGAAGCAGGAGAATATGAGGGAGCTGCGAGGAGAGGATTCAGATTAGAAGGGTTGACTGGTACAAGTCAGGTTACCTAGGTTTAATCTCTTTGTTGAGGTTTTCATCGTACATAAATTCAAACTCCAGAACTTTATGTACAATAATCCTCGATGGCTTGCTTGCCTTCAAGGGATCCCGAATCTCTCCCCAATCATATCGGCACCAAGCCCCCCCCCAAACCATTTCTAGCTCACTCTACCCGGATAGTGACCACAGGACCAGAATATACCTTCCTACCCTGGAAGATATATTGCACAATACAAAGCCCAAAGATACCAACGAACATCACAACACTCCAATTGAAGGTCTCCAAAGTAACCGGGATCGTATTGGGCCAGAAGGACCAGAAAAACGAGAAAGTGACGTACGCAAGTCCGACACAATTCACCGGTACACCCCATTTACCCAAGGACCATCGAGCCTGTGGGAGGAGTTCGGGGTGTGCAATTCGTCGGTAGAGAACGCAGGAGATTGAGCAGCAGTATGTCATCATAAGAGCTACAATCTGCAGAGAGATGATAGCATTGAAAGCCACAGCCGAACCGATGTTAATAAGCGACAAGAGAATTGTGATAACGCATGTCAAACGAATGGCGTTGACAGGGACTTCTTTGCTGGCATCAACATGCGAGATCCATTTCGAGAATGGGAGGCCCTTGTCTCGGGCAAAGGCAAAGGTCTGGCGGGCTGTAGATGCGTTAAAGGAAATATTTGCTGCCATAACTAGGACAAGCAAGAGTATTGTAAGCGCATTAACGCCAGCGGTGGGCATGGCGGTCTTGAATACATAAAGAAAGGGGTAGCCGCTGGGATCTGCGAGTGCGTTGTCGACGCTATCGATTGCAAAGAGGTAGCTTATCAAGAAGATGATTGCGAGGATTCCGTTGCCAATATAAGACCAGAAGATGGAGATTGGAACATAGCGACCAGCATCACGGACTTCTTCTGCCATGTGTGCAGTTGCATCCGAACCTGCAAAGAATAGTAAGAAGCATGCTTTAGAAAAGAGTTACATTTCATCAACATACCGACCAAGGAGTAGATCCCAGTAATTTGGCCAACCATCAAACTGAGGCCCATTGTTGACCAGCCTCCTTCGTTAGAAAATTCTGTAAATACAGCCTTCGCAGATTGGTGTGGTGCCATGACCCAAAGGACGATAATTACCACGAGAAATCCGATGAAGTGAAGCAACATCAATGCATTCTGAAGCTTCGGCCATACTTGTGCCCAATAGACGTTGAAGATATAGAGGATAAGGACCATTGCGAACATGAAGAGCGTTCCCTGCCATCGATATTCGAAGTCTGTAGGATCGTAACTGGAATTGTTGATTCCTAGCAAAGCTTGCACGATGGTGCCTGTTAGGAAGGAACCACTAGCATTGCCAGCTTGCCAGGAACACACGGACATCCAACCTAGCTTACATTAAGTATATGGCATATGCAAGGAGGGAGTCCACTGACCTGTAATGTAGCTCAAGATCTTCTGGTATTTCGGCGGCGCAAACTCAGAAACCCAATGGTATTGTCCTCCCGAGATGGGAGCCCTTTTGCTAGTCAGAAGATGCTTGACAAGAGCTGGGTGCTAACTTACATTGAGGCCATTTCAGCCAATGACAAGATAACAAAGCCAAAGCCAATGAAAGTCCAGATATATGACCAGAATACTCCAGCGAGCCCACCATCAATCAAGCCTTGTGTATTGGCCCTGAGACGTTAGTTCAGATGAACTAGCTTTGTGCTGTCTTGTACCACTTACATCATAAGAAATTCCCAGACAGCCGTGAGCACAACAGCAAAACTCAGGGCAGAGAGCGGTCGATAGCTTCTCTATAGTGAACTGTGAGCAAGAAGACCATTTTCCAGAAATGCCATTCAGTATACGTACACGCAACTCTTGGATCTTCCCCATACGATACATGTCATGTTGGTCGTGTTTTGTGAAGCCCTCGCCACCATGCCCGAGACCACCAATTTCTTCAACAATATGTGCATCTTCAATCCCATCGAGACTGTATTTCGACTTGGGAACCTCCGCCGAGGAATTCTCGGATTCAGGCTTCCCCAGGGCCTCAATGCCCCCGGGAACCTGGACTTCTGGTGCATTCGGCATCGCGGAGCCTTCGCGGTGGTGTACAAAGGAATGAAGATCGGCTGCACCGTGCGACTTAAGGAAAGAGTGAAGGATTATAACAAAAGAACCAAAAATCAATATTGAAATCAACGTCCTGGGGCCTCAACGAAGTTGCCAAAGCTCCAAGGTTGGTTATCCTTCGGTTAAGTCCATGAACAAGACTAGCACGAAGAAGGGCAAGAATCCATAATGCACTTACTCCCCGTTAACCCCCCCCCTTGAACATAGGTGATTGGGAAAGGCCATGAATGGTTAGGTCCCTCCCTCACGGACTCCATCGGAGACACTGCGGCAGTCGAGGTATGCTGCACACTGAGGGTGTGTGATACTGTAAATGCCACGTTACGGAGGAAGATGTTCGTACATTGCATTGCCATTGGCACCCTGCACGGTCAGAGAACTGACGCCGATTGGCGTAACCAGATTCGTGGAGAGCATGGGGTCAATACTGTAGTATAGGCTTGGAATGTCACTCCGGCGAGCGCGGACCGTATTCGATGTTCCCCGTTGACCCTGTACGTACGAGAGACCCTTTGCCGAGCAAAGCTTGTTGATAGATAATAGTTATCGAGTAGTAATATAACAAGGGACGAGCCGAAGAGGCAGAGTATGGAGTAGTGGCATTGTTCGTAGATTTTACTGCAGTTGATCGGGACACCCCTTGCGCTGCAGGTTCGGGGATACTCGAATAGCTAGCTTAGCTTATCAAGTTACCCCAGACATTGCCCTCGTTGACTAATTATTGATTCTTGTGCAAAGGCAACAAAAACGTTAACGGAGGTTGCTTAAAGCATTCAACGCTATTGTCGCTGGAGAGAATGCAAGTACGTCATGGAGCCAACAGCGCTGAACTGCCTTCCCCATGTCTTCAGCTCTTCTACCACCAACAGTGAAACTGGACTGATCTGACACGATCAAGCTAAGACACACACAATAACTTGCTGATTGATATTCAGTTGCTCCAGATGCCTATACCCCTTCCTCCCAGAGCGCAATCTACAAGGCCATAATCGAAGAAGCCATGTCCGACGCGCCGCAAAGTGTCCTCAACCCCCGGAGCACTTGCTCAATACACACGATATCGCGATATTTGCGCTGGGTACGGTATACAGTATGGGACAGGCATCGATGCAGCGGACATAGGATCAATCCTTGATTACTGGGTGATACTTGGTAGCCGTGGGGACATTGGCACGTATCAGGGGACGGTACAGGACCCCTTGACACGCACTGGAAAGTAATCCAGTCTTCATTGCGTTGGGAAGACCTACCTTTGTGAACGACAGTAACATCACCATGCCTTCGAAGCGATCAAAATATTGGCATTGAAAGGTTGAAAGTATGGAAAGTCAGGACTTAACAAAGCCCGCAAAGGCGAAACAAGTTTGCCCGTCCTGAGCGGCCGTTTTCCAAGTTGTCTACAGCTTTTCCATGGGACAATTGGTTCTGATCGCTACCTTAGGCTTCAATCTTGGCACGCCTTCGATGGGTCCTCTCGTTAAGGTCTACTAACAAAAGGTCCGGACGATCAACGCCAGACAGTTGCTTCGGTTCACGCGCTGGTGAGTTGAAGAAAGAATTCGACTGCAGCTTGAAGTGAACATACGATTAGGAGTCTGATCAATTGAAGTATTATGATCGATTTGTTTCATTGGAGTTTTTGGGGTTATTTCTCCAAACGCAGGACGTATCCTTTAGAATGCCATCTAAAAGTGTTTACATCGTACAGTCTAATAGCCAGCCGCTACTGTGCCCAACCCATCCATGTACGCCATAGCAATGTTTGTTTACCGCTCCAATATGTTTCCTTCTGCGTCTTATTCCCAAGTCTCAGTATGCTGGCGATGTTTCCGAAGATTCTTGCCGAACAAGAGGGCCTTGCCCATCGAGAAGATACCGAAACCGCACCCAAAACCGACGACGACAGCTAACGAGTGTTAGTAAGATTGCGGGGAGCTAGGGGTGTGATGATTGCTCACCAAGTGGGTAGACTTCGACGGGGACGTTCTTTAGTCTTTGGAACCGGATTTTTGTTGTGCCGGCTACTTGCTCCTGTAAATTGCATTAGTATTTGTGTTTCAAATGCCTACCAAGGTCAACTTACTGTTGGCATTCCAATCATGGCTCTCCTCGTTTGCTGGAACAGCATGCGGCTCGTTGGTCGAAACATTTTGATTTTAGTGTATGCGCTTGAACTAAGGTGGTGGTTTGAGGTGGTTTGAGGTGATTCGAGGTGAGGCACAATGAACAAAGCCAGAAGAATCTCTGCTATTTCAATAGATTTCCTCGTGAACTGATATTGTACGTGGCGTGGTTGATGGTGGACCAGAGGACCCGGCACGTGACAGAAGTCGTAATGATCAGACGACTCGGCGTTAAGATCAGACGATTCGGCGGCGGCCGTCTTCAATATGACCTGATCGCCAAAACATTTCGACGTCTCGGCACAAACTCATGGAATTTGAAGGAACGAAAAGCTCGAATTTATCGTCAGGCGCCTATTTCCGTTGTATGCCGTCATTGTTGCTTGAAACACGACTCGGATTCAAAGACGTCTAGGCCACATGGAGGATGGCGGAGTCCGGGGACGAGAATTTCATAACTCATTGAGTGTTCGACTCAAGTAGATAGGTAGTGCGCATAGACCCGAGATATCTCCAAGTAAGACTCATCTCCAATTTCTGCTTGCTGTAGCCAGATCCCGTCGTATTCGGATTATTTTCTCTCTTGTCGCTGTAGTTTTCTCCCTGGCTATGAGGGTAGAACCGAAATATCTGCAGTATCTACTCAGTGTAGCTAGCCAAATCCTTTCGTATTCGGAATATTGTCTCTTTTACGGCTCTAGCCGCCATAGCAAATGCCTTCTACTGTAATTTACCCCAAAGAACCACAGCTTGCAAGATGTACCATGGATAAGCACAACTCTTGGCCATGTCAAAAAAGAACCCCTCAATGCACAAGGTCACTTGAGGTCGACGATCTCCGTCTGAAAGCCATTCAGGCGTGTGGGATCGAATGATAAGAGGTTCAAAAGACTGCTTATCGTAGCCAGTTGCGGATTTCATTGCCGGTTGAAATTTCTCTCCAGAGGCGCCGCAGATCAAGGTGGGATGAGGCCCAGATGCTGGAGATCGTTGCTGTAGCTAAATACCAGCTGTGAGATTAATAGCCATGCACCATCCCGTATTTGGATCGCAATA
Organism: Pezicula carpinea; assembly: GCA_026119845.1. Taxonomy (NCBI): domain Eukaryota; kingdom Fungi; phylum Ascomycota; class Leotiomycetes; order Helotiales; family Dermateaceae; genus Pezicula; species Pezicula carpinea. The sequence goes on along the minus strand of JALRMK010000067.1, from coordinate 39,607 downwards.
TCAACACCCATGCCAATAAACAGACTCCCGACAGCTCGCTTACGCGCCTTTTTCCGAATAAAGAGAGCCCTATGAGGATAGTTACTTCCGTGGGTACTTAACGACATGGCTCTAACCGCAGGGATTACAAAAGAAGACCTAAGTAAGACCATCAAATCAATGCCGACCAAGATTTCTCCGTATCTTTCCGCAGGGCTAATCATGATCCTCAGCCACCATCAACATCTCTCCAAACATGTTAAGAGCAGTCAAAATATTGGAGGCTGACATGGTATAGCCATCTATAATTTATGACCGCTCCTTCCCTACCCTCGCGGTTCTTCAGACCAGACTGTCTATTCGATGCTGATGGCTAATAGATAGGTATAGACTAGTAGCGCAATGCGGGACGATACAAAATGTCATCCCGTCTCTCCTCTTTCTGCTGGTTGAACGAAGAACAACCACGCAGCTACCATCCTCCTCCAAGATTTGTTCGCTCGTGTTCCGACAACAAGATTCTGGTGGAGACAAATGCTTTTCAGTTGCAGCGTCTGCGCATAACGCTACGGTACATTTTTCGAAAAAGTTGAATTATTCTGAGCCAAAAAGATAGGATGGTTTGGTAAATTGAGTTGACCTGCTGGTTATGCGTCTATGAGTGGCTACCGGAATCCTGAACTTTCGGATCGCAATATGGTGATGATACTTTGCAGGGTCAGCAAAGCTCCCCTGTTCCTCGAGCTTGACACCGGATCGACCTGCGTACAACTTTGTACCACAAGCGTTATCAGTGTTTGACATTTGCTTCTGCCAGAGCGAGCCGTCGAGGCTTTTGATACGTCCCCTTGTTGATCTATATTTCGATGTTTGTGTGTGGCTATTGCGTTTCTTGTTTACAGGGGGTTCTTCCTTTGGCTTCTGTGCGCGCCCTGCGTATATTGCCTTTTGAGCTTTGTACTATCACATTACGTCCCCACGAGACCTCGTCTCCAGATATTGGAAGTCCACTTAGTCTTTAAGGTTCACCATTCGTGCACTACCTAGCCCGAGCCACCATCCTCAAGGCTACCTAGAAAGAAGATTGATGCCATGCCATTAGCTGTCGGTATCAGCCACTGCGTTGTGATCTGAGGAAAGGTAACCTTGAAAATACTCTGCAACTCTGAACACTTGGAAACGACTGTGCTCGGATACCGAGAGGTGCATGATTCAGATATGCCAGAACTACAGAAGCAGCTCTCTGTCGCCGCGCCCAATCTCCAGATATTGCTGCAGAGCTCCCCAGCTACCAGAGGTCAAGAGGGTGGGTTGGAAAAGTTTTCCTCCGATTCAGACACCATTTACTTGCGTTTGGTATACATGGATCCAGAACCGAAGTTGGATACCCGTTCGAAACAATCACTTGCCTCGTAATGACTTCAGTCTCTACATCGGCGTCATCAACAGCATTGCCATCTGGTATCTCGGCACCGTTGGAAATTGACGATGCTGCCCACCATGGAGCCCTTATTGCAGTATCGGCAGCAGTAGCATTGAGTCTGGTGTTGGTATCAATGCCTCTTCGACTATGGGCTCGGTTGCGATCTCGCTCGTACAAGATGGACGATTATGCGTTCCTAGCAGCTGCAGTATGATATTATTGTCTTGATGAGGCGGAATAAGGACTAATCAAGTACCAACAGTTCTTCTCCTGTATCCAAGCCACAGCAGTTTTCATCGCGCTGAAGCTGGGCTTCGGCGATTCAGTGGAGTTACTTCTGGCGGAAAACATTGCTCCAATGCTAAAGGTACTTTTCAACTCCATCACAGAGTGAGATACCAATCGATTCATCATCTCAAACATCTCAAGCAAACTCTAAAAGTCGCCTTGGCAAAATCCCTAAAATCTTACCAGCCATCGCTAATAAAAACCAAGGCTCTCTACGCAAGCGATATCTTCTATATCACAACACTTTTCCTTACAAAATCATGCTTGGCACTTCTCTTCCTCCGTTTAACGCCAGATAAGGGCCATTGGATAGCCACACTTGTTACTCTCACCCTTATGGTTGCTTGGGGTTTGAGTTCGATTGTCGTTCTTGCTGTCAGATGCAATCCATCACAGCCATGGATAGATGTACTGAGCGATTCTTCGTGTCATAATCTTGTAAGAAACCCCTCATAAATTGAGTCTTAGCTCTAGATTTTCTCATGCGAGTCTGGGGTTGAATAGTTATAGAGGATAATGTGGCTAACGAAGAACTGAAAAAATAGTTCTTGCGCTGGCGAGTTATTAGTGCCATCGACATGGTAACCGAGCTCGCTCTCTTTTTAATCTCAATCTACCTAGTTTGGAGCCTCCAAATGTCACTCAAAGCCAAAACCATAGTAATAGCATCATTTGGCTGTCGACTCCCGTAAGCCCAAATTTCCATTCCCTTTTCCACCAGCTAAAAGACTCTGGTCAATCCACTTTATCCAAAATGACACGCTAACAAACAATAATAAGCCTTGTTGCATTCGCAGCATTACGCCTCCACTCACTCTCAAACACCCTCTCCTCGTCCAACCCAACCTTCATAGGCGGTATAAGTAGCAGCTTTACCTCATTCCAAATCGGCTACAGCGTCTTCACCTCTATAATTCCCAGCTTAAAGCCCTTCATATCAGCTTACGAAGGCCCTTCAATCCAGACTGACACACATCCTAGCGGTTATAAAAACAGCAGAAACAGCTATAAGCTTTCTTCTGTATCAAAAGGAGCTTGGCCTTCGCCGACAGGAGAAGTTGAACACGACAAGGAAGGAAAATCAGGAAAATCGGGAGCCGTGGTGAGTGGTGATGGCGGTTTCCAGAGTGAGAGTAGTGGTGATGGTGGGATCACGAAGAAGTTGAAATTAAGGCCCGAGAGGGCGACGGAGTACCAGGCAAGGATTGGTTCGGGTATCTTTGTTTCTGAGCGGCAGGATGGGAGTCGAGGTGGCAGTTTCGATAGTGGGGATAGTACACGGATGATTATCAAGAAAGATGTCGAATGGAGGGTGGATTATCGGAAGGATAGTAATGCGAGTCAAGTTCTAAGGGCAGAGGACGTGGGTATCGCTCGGTAGTTTCGGTGTTGGGATTGACATCGTTTTAGATACGAAATGTATATGAGTAGTTTTGCAATATGATGAAGTTAAGTTTGATAATCGTACGTACAGTACAAGAGAGGACTGTAATGGATGATTAAATTACATGGGCTGGCGTTCATAGTCGCCGTCTAAAGTACAGATAGTTGATTTTGTCTGCCATGTGTCTACAGAGGTGCGAACGCTGCTGGTTATACAGACCGTCTTGTGACGATGCTACAAAATTATGTTCGTAGCAAACGCTCGCTCCTCCTGTTTAAGTAGGTAGTCTTCAGGAACAGAATATATCTTCAACGGATTTGAAATACTTCAAATAACACTAATAACTCAATCAGAGCTCTAGTTGTAGATCAAATACTAAAGCACTAAGACGTAGGTGTCTTGAAACTAGTAAAAGCTCGATTAGTTATTAGTATTAAGATGTCATGCTACAAGGCAGTCCGCAAAATATAAGCCCTGGCATCTGTAGAGTTTAGTGCTATGTCCATCACTATAAGATACTCTAAGATTTCTAAAGCAAATACAGCTATACTTTATATCTAATTACGCTTGATATTTAAGGCCACCAGAATTGTTGAAGTTATTTATATTGGAAGACACTGGCATGAAAAGTTGGCTTACAAGAGCTACCATAAAAGGTGCCATAGTATTTTGAAAGCCCCCCCGAAGAAAGAAGAATGACTGTTATGAGTATGAAAGAATATCAAGAATCGAATCCTTACGCTATTAGCATCGAGAGCATGGTAAAGCGTACAGACTGAGGCCATCGATAAAACTGGAAACTAACTTCCAGCCATGCATGTGTTTACTCGAGAACCTTAGCTCAAGTCTCACTTTCAATGAATTATTCCGTAACAAAGTCCAGACGAGGTAATGATATCTCAAACACTGTACTGATATAGCGTGCCAGAATTCTGGGACAGAGGAAAGGATATTCGATGGCCGGGTTGTCTTAAGATATTTCTTGTCTTTGAAACTGCTTAGGCATCGTAGAGAAATACAATACAAGTAGAAGGTCAAGTATATCATCTAATCATATTTCGCGTTGAATACTGCTACTCTACAGGCAGAGCAAACGGACTTTTATGGGATTTCAGATAGAATAAGATTTAGGAGTACTTGCAAGTGCTCTTCCGAAGGCTTTTCTCTCGATTGTTATGGCAGTCAGCTTGATATTGCACTCTGGTCCAAGTGGCTTCATCAGAAAGAGCAAGAGAGTTATCACAAGTTTACATTTGAACCTCGCGATTCAGGAGCGCGGATGCAGAAATTCAAGCTTCAAAGAAGGTTAACATATATGAACAAGTACAGTACACGGAGCCCGACAATGGCAACCCTGTCTTTGCATTCCACAGCCCTGTGATAGGTTTGAGACAGGGTACTTTAAATACAATTTCACAGGGTTCCTGAGACCGCTTTTGTCGACGACAAAGACAGCACGTTATCCGATCACAAGGTAGTCAATGGAACGAAGCTGCAAGTCTGGTAACGATCATTTGTCCGATAATTCTAGAACTATGCGTCTGCTCTTCGGCGATATGACTTCAAAATACATTGTGGTGGATCTGCAATGCTTAGGAATGAGCACAGGCGCTGGGGTGTTGGTCATAGAAAGGACTTGTTCACGCCAGGAGATTCTTCCTCGCTTGACACTGATCATCGGAAGGAAGATACCAGCTCCACCCTTGTGGCAAATGTGTCATATGGTGGATGTTACCATCGATCAGGAAGGAAATCCTCGCTAGTCACATCCAAGTCAATCTACAGTTGGGTCAATGGGCCCTAATTGAATCATGGATGCCGTCAAATTGTCTCGGAGGTCTGAAACTTTCCACCTAGAAGAAGTTCACACTTCATTATGGATGTTGGCTTCTGAAAGAATTGGTGAACAGGCAATTCGCATTCGTTCGAGAAGAGCTTCTACCAGCCCTTCTTCATTGCTAGTTGAAACTTTGAGGCCTTATCAAAAGTGTGAGCAATGATGAAGAATAGAGGAGATGCTTGGGACTTACCCATGTCGTAAATTCGTCCTTTTGTCCCTCCCAATTAAGCACAAGCAACTCAACAGCGGCAAAACCACTGAAGAAGCATTCGTCCATTCGCTTATCAATCTCAGCATTATCCAGCTCATAAAAAGCATTTGCCAGTTCGTCGGTGATGTCGGGAATTTTCTTCATGACCGCCAAGACCTCGTCTAGACACGAGACTATCCCAGAATCCGCAGAAGGCTTTGGCTCAAGTTCCTCCGGCAAAGGAGGGTGAGGAAGTTTTGGTAAAGTTTTGAAGCGGCGCTTGACGACTGCTGAGTACATCAAGATGACAAGTTGAAGCCTCTTCTTACAAGACTCAAGTCTTGGCCTAATCTTGTCCGTATCTTCTCTTGGTATATGTCTCTGAGATGCGAAGAGCTTGTCAACGGCATCCTGGGCATCATCTGTGTCGCTGTGCTCTGCGTCGTCTTGATCTTCATCTTCCTCTTCGTCCGGCTCCTCGTCTCCCCACTCTCTTAACTCATCGAGGGCATCTTTGAGCAGATCTCGGTATTGCTCGGCCTTCTTGATCACCAGCCCTGATATACCAATCTTCTTCAACTCCATCATTGAGTCACAAGCCTCCCACAAAACACCAGTAGACGCGAGACTACCCTTTCCACTTGAGGATCCTGTGCCATTCTTCTGGTCCTCATTGAGGATTTTGCCATCAAGGGGTATCGCCTTGACCAGCGTCCCTAGTTCAGAAAAGACCTTCTTGGCCCGCCATTGTAGCTCCTCGCTCATGGCCTTTGTATATTTCCCCGCATTGCAGATTTCTACGGCCGATGCTAGACCGGGCAGAGGGCCTGCGACCAGCTCTCGAAGGACGGTGTTGATTGCGGTCGGAGTGAAAGGTTGATTGATAATGAGTAGAGAGAGCTTTGTAGAATGGGCTCGTATGAGGCTGGCTGTGTCGTGGGCTAGATCTAAGGCGTTCACACCACTGCGTTTGTCTTCATTCTCGGGGCTCTCTTTTGCGGCGACGGTCGTCGTCTGCAACTGTGCAATCAGAGCTGTCGTCGTAGCTACTGTAGACTTTAGTGCGGCTATATCCTGCTCTGCCTTCGCCTTTGCATTCGACATATCAGTGATGGATATTGAGGTTGGTGGTGTAGAAACCCCCCGGGTGGTAGAAGCAGAGCCAAAATTTGAATCAACAAGAAGGAATCGGGGATTTGTGCGAGCGACCCCGCGTGCGCGCCTGACATCACAGCTGAATCTTCGCGATGGCGACGCGACTCGACAAGCCAGACATCAACACCATCTTCCAACCATAAGGACAGAGACAGCAGCACCATCTTCCAACCATAAGTAAAGCGAGTATACACATCGACTCGACGTCGGCATGGCAGGAGGTTCAGGAAAGAAAGCTGATGCGCCAGCGCCAGCTCCAGCACCTGCGCGCACTCTGATCATTGACAATGGCGCCTACACAATGAAAGCCGGATTCTCGTCGCCAGACGCCACAGGAGAATGTCGCATCATCCCCAACTGCATGGCCAAGGATCGCGAGAGGCATGTCTACGTGGGGTCACAGCTGGAAAAGTGCAAAGACTTTGGAGATATTGTGTTTCGACGGCCGGTGGAAAAAGGATATCTCGTCAACTGGGAGTCAGAGAAGGAGATCTGGGAGCACGAGTTTTTCGATGGCAAGGCGCCGCTGCGCTGTGATCCGTCAGAGACTGGCTTGATTCTTACAGAAGCGCCAAACAATCTCCCAGCTCTGCAGACAAACTGCGACCAGGTTGTGCTCGAGGAATTTCAATTTGCTAGCTACTATCGATGTCCAGGTACGATTTGAGCTCTGTATGCTCTGCCCATGACCATTCTGACCCGTCTGCTGTGCAGGTCCCATCCTCAACGCATATAATGACGTCCAGGCGACCTTCAAGCCAGGCCAAGTCCGCGATCCCACCCAGCCTATTCTACCAGCAGAAGTTCTGCTCTTGATCGACTCTGGCTACTCCCACACAACGATAACACCCATTCTGCATGGTCGACCATTGCAGTCTGCGATAAGACGGCTCGATATTGGCGGAAAGTTCTTGACAAACTATTTGACGAGACTCTTGTCCCTACGGCAATATGATATGCGAAATGATACGCACTTGGTGAATGAAATCAAGGAGGCATGTTGCTACGTTTCAAGGGACTTCAAGGGGGACATGGAACGTACGTGGAAGGGCACACGAGGAGACCGGCGAGAGGAGTATACTCTTGCTGGTGGAATAGCAAAGGACTATGTCCTCCCTGATTACCACAAACGGTCCAAGGGCTATATGCGAGACCACGACCCCAACATCACGAAGCTGAAGAAACTCGGACCCACGGCCCCTGGCGAAGCTATTGAAGATATATTGACCTTACGCAACGAACGTTTTACTGTGCCCGAACTCATCTTTAGTCCAACAGATATAGGACTGAGACAATCTGGAATCGCGGACCTCGTGATGCAGAGTCTTTCGGCATTGCCCATCGGGCTATGGCCAGCTCTTTTGGCCAACATCATTGTCGTCGGTGGCAGTGCCAATATCAGTGACTTTATATACCGATTGCAGCGAGAAATCCGAGCTCTAGCTCCAGCAGAGTGTATTGTGAGGGTGGCTAGGCCTGCGGATCCCATTGTCAGTACGTGGCAGGGTGGAGCCGCCTTGGCAACGGACGCCTCAGCTCTGAGCAAGCTGTCAGTGACGAAGCAGGAATATGATGAGAATGGCAGTGCCTGGGTTGCAAGGAAGTTTGGAGGGAGGAGATAGCAGCAATGAACGTTGCCCTTGAACAATAGGTCCGTTTCTACTGGATGTCTCTCGCTTCCATCTCTCTCTTGTCCGTCCATTGACTTTCCTCGGCTATGAGGCTATGAGCTTACCCTCCTAACCTTCAAACCCAAACCCTGATACTTTTCATGCCGTCTTTTGTTCTTTCATCCCGTCACTGTTCTGGTCCCTTCACCTTCCTCGAGTCAGTTGGGGGCTCCCTTGGCAGCTTTCTTTGCTTTTCGTCTCATATAGGGGTGAACTGAATGTGGTCCCGCAAGGCTGGATTATGTCGCAAATCGTCTCTGCCAAGCGACGTCAAATGCTTCAACGCGCGTACTTTGTCCGCTTCGAGGACGTGGATTTCAAAGCATGTTTCGGAACACTGTAAGCCAGTTGTAGGTCCTGGATTTCTCATGTGGCTCCAAACCAAGCATCGTGGGCTGAGCATTGTGGGGTTGAAAAAGCCATTGTCCCTGACTAGTAAATTTGCTTCGCTTTGGCATCAAATGTAGGGCAGGGTCATCACCTCCGCCACACTTCGAAATAAACACTGAGGGCGATAGATTCACGATGGGGCATTAGTGAGGATGTAAATTGTATATATAATCCAACGAAAGCTACAGTCAAGTCTTCTCTCTTCACCCTCATCTCACTCACTCCTCAAGCACCACTCACTTCCTTTTCCTAGATCTCTTTGTGCTTTTTTCTTCTGTCAGATAATCATCCTTCATCATGCGTTTCTCTATTACTTTTGTTGCCACCATCCTCTTGGGCGGCACTGCCTATGCTCATCCTGGCCACGACGAAATACGTGAGATTGCAGAGCGTGCCTCCTATCTTAAGACCAAGCCCCGTGATCTCAGTCACTGCGCCGCCAAGATGAAGGCTCGTGGACTCGAGGCACGGGCTATTGCAAGACGTTCAGACACCGCCAGACAAGCCCGCCGCAAGCGCAACATTGGATCTGGTTAGTAAACAACCAACGTTACCTGTAATATATATTAACCATAAACAGGAGCACCTTTCCTCAAGGCTCGTGACAATACAGCGACTGTCCTCAACACCACTCACTTGTCATCAGTCGATTATGATCCAACCACTGATGAGTCCGTTGTCTTTGCCAGTGACAACAGCTCTTGCATACTCAGCCCGGAAGTAACCCAGGGACCATACTATGTCAGCGGCGAATATGTCCGCGAGAACCTGACGGAGACTCAAGAGGGTGTTGAACTCATCCTCGACACCCAGGTCATCGATATGGAGACCTGCGATCCAGTGACCGATGCTGTAATTGAGATCTGGAACTGCAACGCGACTGGGGTTTACTCTGGAATTGTCACTCAAGGCAACGGAGTCGGTACTTCGGATCCAGCCAATATCAACACCACCTTCCTTCGGGGTCTTCAACCAACTGACGCTGAAGGTGTTGCTCAATTCAACACGCTGTTTCCGGGACACTATGTCAGCCGTACAAACCACATCCACGTACTCGCTCACTTCAACGGAACGACGCTGGAAAACGGCACTTACTCAGGGGGATACGTTTCCCACGTGGGTCAGATCTTCTTCGATCAAGATCTCATCACTCAAGTCGAGGCCGTCAGCCCTTACTCCACTAATACTCAATCCGTAACTCTTAACTCTGCCGACTCTGTGTTCGCGAGCGAGACCGCCACTACCAGTGATCCAGTTGTCGAGTACAGTCTTCTTGGCGAAGATGTTAGCGATGGTATCTTTGCCTGGCTCTCTTTCGGCATCGATTTGACGAATGAGTTCTCTCTCACTCCTGCTGCTAGTTTATATGCTAGTGGTGGTGTTGAGAACTAAATTATCGTAACGAAATAATGATGCAAAATGATGAAGGGCAGGCGTTTGGTTGGCTTGTGCTTGGGGGAGTTCAATAGGAACGATTATTATACCAATAGCAAAGGCCGATGAAGGGAATATCATCAGTTGTTATCTCATGTATGCGCAGTCCTGCATTGAAGTGCTCTCTACTTGATTCCCATAGAATTCTTTCAGGATTTGCGTTATCTAGCACTGCCTATTAATTGAAAGTTAAGAAGTCTTGCATCCAATCGTCAATTGGCTATAAGCAAGTTCTCCCCGATCACAACAAGAGGCACTCCGAAAGGCTGTAACTCAACTCTAGACAAACGCCCAAGTAAACCTCTCCCGTGCCAATCACCAAAGAGAGTGGTAATCAAAACTCAAAAGCAACATCAAAACAAAACAAAAACCTCTCAAGGACCAGTGTAGCTGCCGCCAGATTTACAAGCAGCAACACACTCGGCACTCCCAATTGCTGCACCAGTACCAACGGGTGGGATACTGCTTGCAAAGCCAGTCAAGTTTGCAGCAGCGAAGTTCAAGCCTCCACCGAACGCAGCCAGAATCATCTCAGAAGGTAGTCCAAAGAGGCCGTTGAGAAAGTTGTGTGTTCCGGAGTCCTCGGAGTTCAATGCAGAGACTAGAGTTGCATTGCCGCATCCTGATTCATATTGTTAGTAAATAGGGAACACTGCACCAAGGTGGAAAGAGCTACATAAAAGAGGAAGTAAGCAAAACTCACCAGTATTCTGCATAGTATGCAAGCTCGCAGCCGGAAAAATCGTCATCTTTCCCGGTGTCAACGTCTCGCTAACCATTCTCGCCCCATTCTCTTCAATCATGAACGTCTTTGTGGTTCCCTCAACCGCAACCACCATGTTAGTTGCTCGGGGGTGGTAATGAGGAGGAAACATAGCGCAAGGTCCGAGGTTTAGCATTGCGAGTGTCATGCCTTGGCCTGTCATTGCTGGAAAGGTTGCTGCATTGGCGTTGATGACCGAGCCTGGGGAATAGGTGTAATTTGGTTGGGCGTGGAAGTCGAAGAGCCAGTCTGTATTCTGAGAGTCAGTTTTGGGGGCTTGATCCAGTGGTGGGAAGGTTTCCAATTGTTGCTTTAGCGAGGAGAGGAGGCCGAGTTGAAGAACAGACTTGGCTTCTCTGCACTTGAAGAGCATTGAAATGAATGACAACGAGAAGGGCAAATAAGGTATTCTGACAGCTTGATACGCACCGGAATTATCTGGAAGGAGAGCCAAGCGGTCGAGTTGCGTTGCCGCAGCTTTGAGCTCAGCATCGAGTTGTGGGTTTCTTGTTACGTCGTCGGCGAACGCGCAGCCGACGAGGACAGTAACAACAAGAAGACGGATTGCTGAATACATTTTGGAATTGAGTTTCTGTGATTGAGACGACACAAATCGCCAAAAACGGTGTGGTGAAGAGGTGGAGGGCAGGTAGGTGCAATGAGTGTGGGTGGTGAAGCTTTCGAAAGAAGGTATAATCGTGTCGTAGTAAGACCACAGTGAATTGGGTGCCGCCGTGGAGTAAAGGTCCGCTTAGCAACTTTAGCGTGCACGGCGCGGTGAATGTGAAGATATATATAACTTTGGATCAAAAATGAGGCGCAGGTCTGCAGTTTTCAGCTTGCTCGCGAAAGAATGCAACTAATATCTCAGTGCAGCAAAAAGAGTTCGTGAGTTTCAAACTCGTTGGCGTTTATAACATCTTCGAAGATGACTTAATGGTGCTCGGTTACGAGGGAGCAGATTATGTTTGCTTGAGATGTCATGAGCGGATATTTATATTTCTGAGCATAGAGAATCCTAGAGAGTCACTGGTGGAGTATGCGCCACATTCTCAGAATGCTCGTCTGCGGACCTTACCATGTCGTACAGCATATCATATTTCCACAGCTGCAAGTCTGGACAGCCAGCAGTTCTTGATGGAAAACGATTATTCCGTGTCAGGTTGTGGCATTGTTACTCTGTTGGACTTCGCAGATCCACAATTGTTGCACAGGTTTGAGAGATCTCTGGTGGATTTGACTCAGGTAACATAACAGAGTACCCAACTTCCAGGGCCACGTGGCTCGTCTTTGGGTCTTGTGATCAGTGTTGCCAATGTATGGTGGCGTGCAGATTTATCTTCTTCTGTGAGTTGAAGGATAGAATTGACCTTGCGAAATTCCACGCTCATTGGAATGTCTTTCGGTCGAGGTTGTTACAGGCGTTGGCCTAGACTCTACTTTGTTCCAATGATGGGGAATTTGGTGCAGATAGACAATTTCAGCTCTTCCTAGTTGACTTACATGGACGCTAGATCTATTTCTGACAACAATTACTTTAATTTGTTGGCTTACTTAGGTCTGGCGTAATAGAATTCATGTTGCGCGGCTCTAATAAGATAGATCACATTTAATACAAAGCAACCGCTTCCCTCAACTCGAAGTGATGTATCTTCAGTAGGGCTCATCTATCCCAAAGAGGTCAACGCCGCGATCTTGCACATCTGAGACATTGTTCCTCATCTCACCAGCACGTGTAACCCCATCACTTCCTTTTCCCAACCATCTTATCCATTGCCCTACATGCTAATTAAGCGAGAGGTTCCATGGGCCGGGTCGTATCCCGACGACATGTCCATTGGGACTATCGACTTGATCCTGGCAGGGCTTACGTGATTCTGCAAAGGTTTGTGTTCTCGATGAAGTGGGTAACCGCCTCGGACATGAATATAGACCAGCGGTTTGGAGTTTGTGATGCCAAGTCAACCCGACCCTGTCCAATTCAGAAGGGCTCTGTGACATGGTGGAAATCTTTCGACGCCTCTGATGTATTGTTGCTCCTTCCCTTTGCTTCTACGGGTCTTCCGAAACACCTACGTGATCGCTGACAGAACTCAGGTTAGAGCAACTAGTTTCCTTTTCTGAAAAGAACTTCACATTCTTCGTAGGACAGATATCCAAGTACCCAGGTTCCGTATGTCTCAAACCTGTACTAGTACTATGGACCATCAACTTCACACAGTGTCGAGCAGTCCCCACACAACCTCGTATCCTCGAAAGACGGTACGGTGCGCCGCAATACATAGATATGCACCTGCTATGCACGAGGATTGCATGCATATGGCATGAGAGATAGATCACTGGATGCCCGAGCATCCGGACTCATAGATCAAGATGTCGAGTCTGAACCGAACGCTGACGCCCGTTGCAAGTAAGGACATTTTACTCATTGTTGCTAGCCGGTGACTTCACCGTGGCGTCCTTACACTTCAATCATATGAATTTCAGGTAAGCTCTTGGAGGTCTCGAATGTCTGGGATCAACCCTTCTTCTGCTTCTTCTGGGTGAGGGCAAGGCGGTTCCTTGCAGTTTGTTTGAAATTGTAACTTGTCGCAGAATGATAGATGAGCTACCATTGAGTCTGCACTTAAGAGTTCGGCGAAATCTGTCAGGTTGTGCGTGATTTGGTGCTACAGATGACAATTCAAAACTGTCGTCTTGTGTTGCCAATGATAGGTTCTATCGGCAAAAGAAGATTTGGTATAGGTAGTAAAGCTTTCGCACGCTAAAGAGATCATGTACTTGTCCTAGTTGTAGGAACTAGGCCCCTACGTTAAATCAGTATTTGAATTGCTTCAATGATTTTAAGATGGGGGGGGGGGGGGGGGGGGGGGGGGGGGCTGAAAAAATGCCGCAGTAAGGGGTATAGCTCTTTCCATGCGCTCGAATAACACGATTTTGCCTACAGTCCAATTTTCAGCGCGAAGCTTATTAGCAGGCGACAAGATAGGTGAATTAAGTGCTAAATATGGCTACCACACACGAGAGAGAGAGAGAGTATTTGAAGAGCTGGCAACTACAATAGTTGCTCTGGACTGCAGAATCCCCTCAAATTCTGTGGCTACATGGTGTAGTAACTGATAGTTGAATGGTACTTTAGAAGAGAGTAGCTTGCAATGAAGTTCGAAGAGACCGACTACTAGAATGCAAAATACATTATCATCTTTCGTGTCTATTGGTATCATATCTATGTATTATAGAAGCAAGCCACTAATCGCCTACGTAACTCCAGGGTCCTATGCAACAGATGTACCAGATGCCCTATACCGTCCGATGCTCAAATATGCAACTATCGATCAAACCCGCTTGGGTGCCCAGTTCTGCAACCATGTTCTTGCACCATCCAAATTCCCACCTTCCGCCTCCAAAGCCGCAATGCACCACTCCAAATCATAGATCTTCTCGGCAGCCAACATTTCTGCGCGATTTCTTCGCTTCTGACTTCCATCGTCAACACAGAAATACATCTTCTTGTGCTGGTCTCTCAAAGTTGCCATTAATGGCTGCAATAGAGGCAACGCATCTTTCGTACTCAGTGTTTCCTTGTTACCGGCTTTTGACCTTGCCGTCTTGCAAAAAGGATTGTTGCACCAAGGCCTTCCACACCCCGTGATGAGCTGGGAGAGATACCGTCGCTCAACCCGACGTTTCATTGCTTTCCCTTCTGGATCGTGCATGCTGACATACAACGGCCCAAAACAGATGCTGCAGAGTCCCAAGTCATTCCCTGGACCTTGACCCATCCTCGAGGCAGCTCCAATCTCTCCATTCTTCCCCACTCCGTCAAGCGTCCTTCCGCAATTAATATTGCGACAGATAGCGGGTTTTGGTCGTGTTGTCCTCTCAATATCGTGGTGTTTTAAATGGGTTGCCATATCACGTAGTCGTACTATCTTGGAGCAGAGGTGACAATCAGTCGTTCGAGCACCATCGGCGAGTTCATGTGCTGTGAGACCGCTAATTAAGGCTTCTGGTGACGGATCAAAGGGGTCGCCTTCTTGTGGAACTTCCAGGTGGCAGAATTGACAAAGTATTATCTTCCCGGGACAAATTGAGGTTCGGTGCAAAGCGAGATCTTTGAGGTTTGTCGCTTCGTATGGACAATTTGGACATTGCCGGGAGTTGTGGTAAAGATTATCATGCTTTGCTTTGCTGCTCATCATCAGTAACTGCGCAATTTTCTTTGTAGGAAGGCACTTACCTTTGAGCAGTATTGCCGAACTCGGAATCATAAGGACAATGCCAATGAGCGTTACACTCGTCGGAATTCTTCTTGAAAACACTTTCGCAATGAGGGCAGAGAATATTGTTCCGCAAGCAGAAATTCTCATGGAGCATCATGGTTCGTTTTGGGACCCACTGGTGGCAGTTCTTGCATTGCTCTTCGTCGGGTCCATGCATCTCTGTATCTTCGTCAATTGCAACTGGATTCCTCGGCGAGCCCACAGCAGGCCCTTTTGAGGTGAATTTCACACTCAACGCAAACTTCCGCGGGGCTCTTGGGGATTCAGATTTTGGTGCGTGGACTGAGACTAGCAGAGCTTCTGCTCCTTCAAGTTCAATATTCGTGGCCTGGAGCAATATAGTTTTCGACCGATTGCTACTGAAATCCCCGAAGACATGCTCATCATCACGCGGCTTGGCTCGTTGATGCCGAGATTGAGGACTGACGAATAAATCAATGTCATCCTCATCATCGGCTTGCAAAGTAATCTCAATGCCTTGCGACCGATCCCAAGATGGAAGTTGGTAGTCGACATAGTCCTCGTCAGCGACCTGGCCAGTTGTGGGCTTCCAAATATTGAGATCCCCACCCACCGAGCTTCCACCAGCAGTTCCAGGGGCCTTTTGCTCCTTTTCCATAATCTGTTTTAATGTCTCTCTTGCTTGTTCTTCATTCAATGCCTCAATATCAACCTCTAAATCTGTATCTACCACACATATGCCATCTCCTTCTGGGAGGAACTTGTCAATCAGAAAGCGGAACTCTTCTGATCTAGGCCCTCGAACGGTCAGCATTTCCCCATTCGTCAAAGTCGTAAAGTTCTCCCGCAGATGGCGTTCGAGTATAGACTTCCAATCGTCTGGATTATAACCAGCCTCCAGAG
Source organism: Pezicula carpinea (assembly GCA_026119845.1). Classification (NCBI taxonomy): domain Eukaryota; kingdom Fungi; phylum Ascomycota; class Leotiomycetes; order Helotiales; family Dermateaceae; genus Pezicula; species Pezicula carpinea. The sequence continues at coordinate 23,944 of JALRMK010000067.1, read as the reverse complement.
GACGAAGTCGGACATACGTTCCCTTCGGTATCTGTTTCGCGTGGACCGTAATTCGCGTTGGCTCTTCATCGTTGGTTGTGAGGTCTACTACAGGCTCATCTGATTCTGTGAGATCTATTGGCGCATCGGGGGACCCAATATCGTCATCATTTATTGAGGAGGGCTTCGACTGCGGCGCCGTCTCCTTGACTCCCAGTGCCTCCAGCAAGAACGGACTTAGACCAACCTCCCCCTCCTCCGCAGAGAACTCTCGAATACCCGCGTATACCACGTTCCCATTCTTTGTATTCACCAGTCGAAAGGTAAGGGGATGAGGAAGCTGCTGTTGCGTATCGCGCCACTGCGACTGCTCTGCTCTGGCTGCAGCGAGACTGTAGGGATTGAAGGGATCGAAGGCATGGTTCGGTGTCCGCGAGGACGTGGTGGTGGTCGTCGACGCTGCGAGTAACTGCTCGAGGGCCGAGGGTGGTAGGGTGATCTTGTCGCCGGGAAGAGACCTGGTACTTCGAGGGGCAACCGTGAAGACGGCAGACCAGGTCAGAGAGATCTCTGGTGGCGCAGTCATTGTATTCAAGATGCGATATGGAAGATTGAAGATTCGAGATTCGAGACTCGAGATTCAATGGACTGCTGTAGGAGACCAAGAGCAATGTATGCAAACAGAGAATGAGAGAATGCGGTAGCAAAGTAAAAGAAGGTGAGGGGGGTGAAGATGTATACGAGGAGGAGAAGAGATGTCGCAGTGCGAAAAGCAATTGCAAATGTCAAGTCATCCATCAAATCCATTCTGGCGCATTCTACCGCAGGCGTCGCCTGCTCACGTGCCATGCTTGGATCAGATAAGCGATAAGGACGATAAGGAGCGCGAGTGCGAGTACGAGCCGCGATAAGGAACTCACCCCAACATTTGCTCCTGGTGGTCCTGTGGGGAAAGAGCGTGCACGGGGTCTGGGTGGTTGGTCTACGACTTTTATGATCAGACACATCACGACACAACACCACGTCGCAACTTTGCAGAAATACCTTACCTGGTCAACCGCGAAGGCCGTTCTTTGCAAGTATATCTGCACGCAAAAGCCACATTTGAGCCATCTATACCACATGCCGGCGAGATTGAAAGCACCTCCCAGCACGACTACCTAGCATCTCCTGATCCACATCCGTCTGTCGGCGAGCTCAGGAACGAGACCACCGCCCTCAACATCACAGGACCTCAGAGGGACCTTGACCCAGGGCGCCGTCGATATGGACGCGCAGCCCGAGTTCTCCCACATCGAAGATATATCTCTGCACGATCAACCCTCCGTCACCCTTCTGCAGCTGCTCTCCAACACATTGGTCCTGCATCACACCTTGCCGCTCATTCCCATATCGTCCTTACTGGCACTCGGCGCATCCTCCCAATCCTTCAAGGATCTGATATACAGGACCCCCAACGTATTTCGACATCTCGACCTGACTTCCGTGAGCTCGGCGAAATCGGAGCTTGGGTCGATCGATCATGGCGGTGAGGTGTGGCGGAACCAGCAGCTTGACGAGAACGTGACCGAGGACGAGTGAGCATCTCCTTTGACCATGCCTCTGAGAGACCCAGCATTGATTAAGGAAAATAGCTTTTATGGCGGCCCTTTGCGTGGCATCTTCAATGGTTTACGAAAGCGGAACATCCTCAAGGACGTCCAGACGCTAATTCTCGATGGCCTGGCCGTCCCCTCGGATTTAGTCGCCGAAATCATACTTGACCCATCATTCAATGTGCGGTTACTCTCCATTCGGGACGCGCAGCATCTGAACGAAGCCAAGCTGAGACAGGCGCTTCAATATGCAGTCAGGCCGTCTCGCCCAGAAGGTACCCCGAAGCTTCAAGGTCTATATATATTCGGTCCCAGAGACCCTCCATCGATGACCCGTTTCCGATCTCACTCATCGCAGTCAGCCGAGAAAGCTCAGATTGCAACCCAGTGGAATCAGAAGTCCGGAAATGCTCTGTGGGAGCGACTGAAAGAAGTTGATAGATGGTACCATAAGAACGGAAAAATCATCACAAGGCCCGTACCGGAATCGTGGGCTGGGACGCTTCAGGCGTGTAGCGGTATTATTAGCTTCGATGCTGTTCTTTGCAGGGGACCCCGTCATCAACCGACCACCAATGCCGAGGATACTTATTTACAGCCTACAGTGGCTACATATGCCCTCGAGGGCTGTGCTGCGTGCGGAACCTCGCCAGAGGGCTTCTCAATGCTGCGAACTTCGCCTTGGGAGCGGTTCCCATTGTTGGCCCCCCCTCCATTACACTCCTCGTCCATGAAAGCCGCGAAAACACCATCTCGATCTGTCTCTGGAGTTGAGAAGAAACTACTCGCCCGCTGTTACCATTGCCTCAGGAATAGATATTGCGAAAGTTGTCAAAAGTGGTGGTGCGAGGATTGTTACTCCGTGCCCTCCACAGGCATCGGTCTAATAGAAACCGGATCGTTGGATACGGGTATCGAAACTTACAAGGTAATTGACAGCCTCTGCGTTGAGAACTGCCTCGTAACCGAATTGTTTTCATGATGCTAGTCGTCAGAAAGTATAGCTTATGGGGTCGATGGGTTTCCCTCCACTTGATATCTTGTATGCCTGCTTCGGATATATGTTGAAGAGATTGGTATGCTAGGATAAAGCTGACTTTGATACAGATGGGTGTCACCCGCAGCTGTATAGAATGTGGGCTTAACGTAAGTTTTGTTTTACCCACGTCAAATGCTTCTCTGACTAATCTCGTATAGTGTGCTCCGTGTATTGAACGAACTCAACTCATGTGTAATATATGTAAGTGAATTTTTTTCTTCATTCCACCTCCAACTTTCGTGCCTGCTCATGATTGCCTGTGGCTCAACAATGACTGACTGCTCAATTTTCTCAGGTGGCGGGGGGTATTGTACCATTGTAAGAAACACTTTCCCAAAATGAAAGAATCATTGCTAACTCGGTGATTCGAAGCACAACGAAGGAAGCACTTTAACCACCGCAGGTCGCCACGCTATCCATGGATGTAGATGCTAGCTAACCTGATTTTTAGTGCGATTGTATGCGACTCTCCACAAAGCCTCTTGGCAATCACACTCAGAAATGTCAGCTAACAGTATCCAGGGTGTTCCAAAGGCGGTCGTCGTACCAGAGAAATGTACTAAGTTGCTAGAATACACGGTCGTGTATTTGGTAACTGAGAGACGCTCAACATGTAAGACTGTCGAGGGTTAGATTCGCCCCCACCGAAGGTTACGCCATTGCGCACAGAGGCACAGCTTCGCCACTATCGCCTCCTCTTGAGGCTAACTCCATTCCTGAACATGCAAGAATCACTACTCATCTATACTGCATCCGAAGATGTCATTCTGGGAGCCACTATTGCATTCCTTCTCGTTTCCGCTGATCTCACGAGATACCTCGACTTCCACGCCCTTGATATATTTATTTCGGCCGGGTAGAGGAAAAACCGTGGCATTGTTCTCTCTTGGGATTGGACTTGCTGTCAAGAGTTATGGACTGACGACTTTCACGATTGATGACTATTACGAGGATGAGCGGCTAGGTCGGACTATTGAGGGGTTGCCTTCTTCACTCAATGTACTACTCTAACACACAATTATAGCATTCATGCTGCGAAGTCACTATACTCCTTTGCACGTGTATCATCTTGTCCAAAGTCCACACGCGATGTGCCGGAAGATGTGTCATCTTCTTTTAAATCCAAAATGAAAGTTAGCCAACGTCTGACTTGGCAACCTCGGCTTTCCAAGCTTGACACCCAGATTTCGTATAAGAATTACAGACTCGTGGTGCACGGTTACAGGCACTTCCTTATTCGAACTAAACGGTGCTACTCGACCACTCACTCTTCCTCGTACTTGCTAATGTTTGTTCAAACTTGCATCATTTGACTTGGCAGATGAAAATCGAGGTTGTCTCCTCTTCAGTTCTGCCACAGTTCTGCTATCTAGTAAATATTTTATCATAAAACCTCAGAATGCTGATCATTCTCGGTGCATCATGTCTATGTTTAAGTCTCTCTCTGTCAGGATTTAATAAAACGACTGATTTCCATATATTTTCGTCTTCTTATGTTTCTGATGTCTTGGCTAGTGAGACGGAGATGACAGCAGCAGCATAGTTCTCTGTAGTAAACACGCGAGTGCTGATACTTAAACATAACAAGCTTCAAGTGGTCTTGCAGAATGGTCTTGAGATTGCGATCCTTTGGGTGAGTCCCACTGGAATCTGGAATCTCAGCTTGGCGCAGTGTGATAGTTAAGTCAGCTTTAACTTTGCCGCCGTATAAAATCGAAAACCCAAGACCAACTTGTGCTCTCACTTACCATATGTCGTACTCCTCGCATCCTCTTGATTAATAGCATCCCTAAGAAATGATCACTAGAATTCATAAATGAGATTGCTCTGGAACACTAAGATGTCCCAATGGACTATTGAATGGATGATTCATGATCTTTTGGCAGTTCCTCAGTGCGACGCATACGGATCATAGGCATGTATTTCCAAGCTACCTATTAGGTGTGCCAAGTATAAAATTCATCGCATGCAGCTTCAGACGGTAAGCACCTTATTATTCTGTCGACTTCCGCGCTCACTTACGTTTACTAGATTTAAACCTTACTTGTAGCCTTTGGCCGACGTCAAGTTATTGGACCATTGTCCAAGATGGGGAAGACCGCATAAATCCTGTTGATTTGAAGATGAGTTGAGTTTAGCGAGCCACGTTCTTGGGAACCCAGGTGTTTATCTTCTTTCCGCACCGCATCTGTGTCAGAGTAGACATGCTTCTGGAAAGGTATCGCTTGTTTCCCAATGGTCATGATAAATTGCGAGTCTCAATGCGGCCATCGCTTAGCCGATTCTGGCTACGGGGTCTTTGATTCAGTCCAGCCCAGCCCAGCTCGAAGGCCCTGGGATTGTGCTACATCTCAAAGGTCCTACGAAGTGTATTCCGTGCTTCTTGAAATGAAAGATATAAGATGATGATAATACCCTGAACAATCGATGTCCAAATTCTTGCGGAATTCTGCATTTCATCTCAAGATGGCTGCCTCGATACTCACATTGCTCTGTTTCGTTTCCTTGTCAACGTCCGCGAGCCTTCATGTTAATAGCACAAGAGTTCCGGGCGTCGTACAACTACCCGTGGCAACGCTTGCCAATAGCACGACATTGCTGAAAGAAATTGAGATCCTGTCCAAGAGGCAGAATGCTGATTTACTAGCGAATACACAGACTGGAACGCTATATATGATCAGCTGTTAGTATGAATACCATGAGAATGAAGAGTCCTTCTGACATTATCAAGTAACGATTGGAACCCCGCCACAATCAGTATCCGTTCAGATTGACACTGGTTCCTCGGATCTATGGGTCGACCCTCAGTGCGCCAATGCTGGCAGTGCAGGCTCGATTGCGTTGTGTAAGAGGTATCCCGTATATGACCCCAAACAGTCATCGACCGATAAAGATACTGGCGAAATGATGAGCTTGCAATATGGCAAGGGAAATTGTGATGGAGAGTATTTGACCGATACCGTCAGCTTCGGAGGCAAGTCAATTACTGCAATCAATATGCAACGGAGCTATTTCTAATATATAAAATAGGTGTCACTTTACTCCAGCAACAGTTCGGAGTGGTCACCTCTTCATCATCCTTGTCGGTAGGCATTATGGGAATCTCATTTGGAGTTGATCTTGGAACAAACTACTATAATGTTATTGATCAGCTGGTCATCCAAGGGTTCACAGCGAGCCGCGCTTTCAGCCTTGACCTTGGAAATGTAGATACAACACAAGGTAAAGATACATTACTTCTGTGCAGTTTTAGTTGCTAATAGTAGCAGGATCAATTATCTTTGGAGGTATTGATACGAAGAAATACTACGGTACTCTGGAGAAGCGTCCAATCATTCCTTATTACGACTCACCAGATTACACTCCTCGTTACTGGATTTATATGAGCTCCGTGGGCATCACGGTTCCTGGAGCAAGTACATCCAAGGTCTATACTGCTAAGAATTACAACCAGGCGGTTTTCCTTGACAGTGGCGGAACTCTGTCGCGTCTCCCACCGAACCTCGTAAATGCAATCGTTGCAGACTTTCCGGGAGCGGTAAACCAGGGCAGTGGTTTGTATACCGTTCCATGCAGCTATGCATCAATGTCAGGTACCGTTGACTTTGGCTTTGGCAATACTGTCATCAAAGTCCCATACCACCAATTCATCTGGGTGGCTGGAACGAACGTGTGTGTCTTGGGGGTAGTGGCTACCACTGAGGTGCAATGGGTCTTGGGAGATACTTTTCTGGTACGTACCGAAGACTTTGGGGCACAATCACATTTACATCTCCCTTTTGCGATAAACCCTGCTAACTCTGGTGTCCACAGCGAGCTGCTTTCGGTTAGTTCCTCCCTCTTCTATTTTCTCCGCAAACAGCAGAATAGCTTACATTGCTTTAGTCGTCTATGATCAGGATAACGAGAATCTCCTTTTGGCAAACGCGGCGAACTGCGGAACAAACCTTGTGGCAATTAGTAGTGGTGTAGATGCCGTTCCATCGATGACAGGAGCCTGCAGTGCGCCAACTCCATCAACGTCATCTCAAAGCTCGAGCAAGACGACGACGTCGCCATCTACTACAAAGACCTCAACCACATCTTCGAAATCGACAACATCAAACCGCAGCAGTAGCTCGAGTAAAGTACCAACCACAAGCAAGACCAGCTCCACCGCCGCAAAATCAAGTACGACGTCCAAAAGTAATAGCATTTCGAGCAGCAAGTCTTCCAGTAAAGCACCATCTTCTTCGAGCAGCTCTACGTCGAAAAGGCAAACCTCCACCACTGTTGCCCCCCCTCAAGCTAATGCCGGGTCGGCGGGAAAGAGTACCACTTCCCCGAAGTCATCCTCAACAGGCAAAAGTAGTTCCACGTCGAAGAGATCAACGTCTTCAAGCACCTCGTCACGGAAGCCATCCTCAACCAGCAAGAGTAATTCGTCGTTCAAGAGCACAAGTTCTCCCAAGCTTTCTTCAACAACGAAGAAAACCACCTCATCTTCCAAGACTTCCAGTTCGTCGTCGACTAAAAGAACCACAAGTACAAAGAAGCCATAGCATTCCCTTGAACTCGATCTCACGGCAGTCCGACATTCTTGCTTATTTACTGTCACCCATTCGGTCCTCATACAAAGACTCCTCCAATGTAAAACGGTCATATAGATTCTTGATAGACAGCACATGTGCATTAGCAGCATGGGCATGGGGGGTAGACTGTGCATTGCAAACCCTTTCAGGGTTATTGTACTGAGCTTGGAAATCGTTTAACCGCGGTGGAATTCCATGCTTGGATTTCTCTCTCTTCTGCTAACCTACTTGGTATTCGCTTTCTTACTTGGTACATTTTCTTTATCTTTCGGAACTGCATAATCTACGAGATTATAACTCACTACTGTTAAACATGCTCATATTAAATAAAAAGTTTTAACTTACGCATGAGAGAATGTATTATGTGGTGTCCAACATTCAAATATGTGCTATTATCCTGTCTCCCTGTTCTAATATGGCTCAAAGTTTATTCTAGCCACGCTTGCTATCCCGAGGAAAACTGCTCGTCGATGAGATTTTAACAATCAAGCGAAAGCCAAAGCAGTTTAATGATCAAACCGAATATATAGTCATTACAAGGTTACTAAATACATGGCCCGACCAAGGTGGTATCTCCGGGAAGAAGGAATTTCAATGGCCAATGTCCCACAATATTTCTCGCTCTGCGCAAAACCAAATATGTGAGGGGTGGAAAGTGATAAATATTCATATGGATTGACAGAACAAACTCTCCATGTGTTGGCTGGGATGTTTCCATTTATTGCAGGCGCGAGTAGGCGTCCATAATGCAGATAATTGACATTAACGAATCCATCTACCAAGTGTGAATCAACCATGTCCCATCGAGTCATGGGGAAATTCAAGTCAGCACATTACATGGGCAAAGTGCAAGAATTATTCAGACTTGGTAAATAACTTAAAGCGTACATTCTATAAAAGGCCATCGTTTCTCGTGGGCGTGCAATGCTCTTTCCCTCGACATCAGCCGCAACCATCGTCCCTCCAGAACACAACACAACACCGAGAAATCTCATACACAAACAATCAGATCCAAATCTAATAACAGAATCGAACTCCATCTTCATATTCGTTCCCAAGAAGTCGCAGAAGAAGACAAGATGTATCTTGAGTGTCTCCTCACCGTCCTTCTTCTCTTGATCACAATCATCGAAGGCTCTAGTCTTGAGGCCAGAAAGCACAACCCACATCCAAACCTGGGAGGACACAAAGTCCACTGCACTCGCAGTTGGACCGACTTCGTCTGTGATGGCAAAGTGGTTGTTCCTCGTACTCCCGTACCAGAGCCAATATCAGGTGTTGAGAAACGAGGGTTCTCGATTTCAGACCCGCAGCACACTACTTTACGAACAAGTTCCCACGCAAATGAAGCTATTCCAAGCGTTCGAGATGGTACTGCTGCCCCTCATCTGCCTATTACCACTACAACCTCGCACGCCCCTATCACTCGACGGAATTCCACAGCAAGTATACGGCCTTCAGGTACCGTCACAACCGTAACTCCAGCCGAGTTCTCGTCTCTCCCGCCAAATGCATACGTTATGCTTTATGCTCAGGGAATACAAGTCAATATAACTGGGCTAAGTGAGCAGGATCAAGAAGCAGCTTGGGATGCGAAATTTGAGCAGGCTGTTAATGAAGATGGTGGCAAGGAAGATTCAGCTCCCATGTCCACAACTGGCAGCAACAGCTCCACCCTTTCGGCACGAGCTGTTTGTCGCTATGGGGGCATTACTACTACAACCACCTATTTGACTATCACTCGACGGGATTCCTCAGCGAGCACAATCCCTGCCGGCGCTGCAACCACGACTGTCACCATCGGTCCCGGCAGTTTCTCCAACAGCCTCAGTACGGTGTACAGGAGAAGAGCTATCTACCGCCTTTGGAGATGAAGGGAGTCTCACCGAGTATGTCAATCCTCGGCCATCAGGGAGTGTACTAAAAAAGGAACACTCGTGTCCTAAGGCTGCAGCTGGAAAGCTAGGAGCTCAGATTTCGAGGGTAGTGGACTGGATGGATGGTGGTCTTGGCTCGAGAGAAAACATGGCGCGAACAATGGCAACGGATCGCGACGGTTGGTTGGACTTGGAGCACAAGGCATGACAGTTGCTCGTGTGAAGACGATCAGTGTATGAAATAGTTAGCATGGACATTGACCGATGAGGCATAGTTCACTTCCCGTGACATGAGATGGCTGACAGCAGGTGAGGTCGCTGGTGGTGTCCTTGGCTAGCCACTCTACATGCACCACTATGAAAATGGGCTTCATGATGGTTCTCTTGTCCTGTGTATGTCGTTACTTAGTCTTTAGGCCATCTGGCGCATATGGCATATCGTACATGGCACATCGCATGCTACGTGGCCCGTCGCTCGCTGGTGGCCGCACACAACTTGGTGCTGTCGAGTATGTCAAAGTGAAGCAATCCAAAGGGGTAAGGAGGCGTGAAGGGGTGAGGTGAAACTGGGGTCCGTGGATGGCGGCGACCAAGCTTTGTACGGATTTACACGGGGGCCAGGGCTGAAGAATTAATTAATCCACCTTATTACAGTCGCCTTACGGAGTACAATAGATGACCTTGGGCAGTAGTAGTCCTTAGCCCTACCGTCGAAAAGGGTGCCTCGTTGTGATCTGCGGTGCGTGCTCGTATTGCTCTCGTTTTCGACGTCGCTCGGAATTACGACGTGCACCTCGTTATTAAACAGTCTCCTCTGCTCGGTGCTCCATGTTATATCCTCTCTGGTGCGCATCATGGAAGCCTGGAGGGAAGGAATCCATCGTCGCTGTCGAGGCCTGGCTGTGCTGCTGCAAGAGGACTCGCTCTGCCTGGTGGTGGCTGGTGCACGGGACTGTACCCTGCCCAGCTCATGATGGGACATGAAGACCGGATAGATCCCATCTCGTCGTCTCATGGGCCTTGGGGTTGGCCTGTATGGAACTCTCGGTGGTGGCTGTTCCCTCTGTCAGGCCTACGCGCATTTCAAGCTTTCCCAACACGGCGCCGTCTGGCTGTCTGGCTGTCTGGCTGTCTGGCTGTCTGGCTGTCTTGGTGTTGTCCCCCACAGACGACGGATCTGCCAATACGGACGAGGAGGAGGAGGAGGAGGAGGTACGGTAGGTACAGCGCACGCCCGGTACTCGTACGGGAAGCCCTGTGTACTACTACTGTGCCTCTCGTACCGCCATCTGCTTCTTCCTTCCTCCTCATCTGTCCTAGAGACGCCTTTGTCGTTCGTCTCGGTCTCTTCTCCCAGTCTCTTCTCCCATAAACACCTTTCGTCCTTCTTTCTTTCTTTTGTCTTTCGTTTCTACCTTTCTATTTCTCTCTTTCTTTCTCTCTCTCTCTCTTTCTCTCTCTCTCTCTTTCTCTCTCTTTCTCTCGTCCACTCCTTCCTCCCTCCTTCCTGGCATGCTTGGCCCTTCACCTCCTGCACCATGAAGTCTGCCACCATGATCCTCTCGAATCTCGCAAAGAGCCCGCTGCAATATTCCGTCTTGGTCACGGCGCTTCTGTTCGCCAAGTTTGTACATCTGTACAACCATCTCACGTCTCTTCGACCGCTGCTCTTGCTGCTGTACACGCCAACCTTTCTGCTGGTGGACGGCACAACGTGCATTGCATTCTGGGTGCTCGTACACCTTAAAGGCCATGGCTTGGCCTCGGCCGTCCTGTCTCTGGCCAGGGCCTTTGTTTGGTAGGCGACACATTCGCCGCGTGAGAGGCGCAACAAGCCTTTGCTGATAGCAACGCAGTCTGATTATGCTAGGAGCCTCCTCGATGCAGATATCCTTCTATCTGGAGACCGGCGGAGAGATCCAATGGGGAGCAGCTGGAAACTTTGCGCACGATCCAGCGGCCATAAAGCTTCTCTTGTCCGGAGGCATACAGGCATTGATGGTCGCCGTCGTGGTTGTTGCGACCGCCACCATTGCCTGTCGACCCTTGTACAATGGAACGGGCAGGCTGTTGTCCCTGGTGGTGGAAGTCATCACCGGTCGAACTTTGGTGGTAGCAGAATTCTCACCAAGACTTGACGTAGACCCAGAAGCCTTCACCGAGACGAGGGGAAGCTCCAACGACAATTCAACTGGAGCAAGCATGGATCTAAGCGACGACCTCCGTGACGACGACGGCTCTGGAGAATCACTTATTTCCACAACAAGAGACAAACGCACGCTACGACGTCCTCCATGGTCAACTAGACTTACTGTCCTGGCGCCTCTCCTTACAGTCTTGATTCTGTTAGCCGTGCGACCCAGGAGTCCGCCGTATGCACACATGTCTGGCTCCCTCCCCTTTACTCTGTTGGAGATCTGGAGTCCAAGTGCGCAGAAGATGTGCCTCGGTGGATATAACTCTGAATTCATTCCATTTCCTCTTCCAGGCCTGATCTCCAAGGAGCTTTGGGAGTCGCCAAATGGCAGTTACCTAGGGTGGATGCCCATTGGGAGCGAATCGACGTCCGAAATACCAACCAGAAAAGATATAGTGAGACCCCCGTGGTTGCCAGATGAACAGATACTCGGATTCGATCGATGGTATGAGGTTGCTCCAAGGAACAACAACAAGGTGCACTCTTATCTCCGAGGGCCGGGCAACGACAGGGAGCATGCACCCTTTGAAGGTACCAACTACGATCCAGTGACAGACCCTCTACGAATCTCGAACCTCGAACGGCCCATACTTGAGGCACTTCGCGAAAAGTTGGACAAGGTCACCATCAAACACGTTGTCGTCCTGAATTTGGAAAGCACCCGCAAGGATGTTTTCCCACTGAAAAAAGGATCACACCTTTACGACATCATCATGAAGACCCACACGCCAGCCGACAATGCCTATGAGAAGCTCTGGGATCTGACGACGAACGCTGAGACTCTGACTGGTGAAGAGAGCGGCTTTACGAAGAAAGACGTGGTCAACACGGCGGTTGATGGCCTCGGAGGATGGCGAAATGTAAGCCAGGAGATGGGAGGGATTAATGTTGTTGGAGCTGTGACAGGCAGCACTGCAACGTTCAAAAGCATGCTCGGAAGCCACTGTGGTGTACAGCCGCTTCCCGTAGATTTCACCGTCGAGGCGCATGGTCACATATATCAGCCATGCATTCCGTCCATCCTCAGATTGTTCAACCACAACAAGGTCTCCCAATTGGATTTAGGCGGGGACAGTACCCAGGTAAATAACCAGAGTGCCATCTTTCTTGATCGGCAGGAGCTAATCTTGTAATGCATAGGATGAGACCCACGTGAAGGACCGGCAACGCGATTCAAACAAGAAGACTGCTGAAATGACCTCGCAGCCGTGGAAGTCAGTCTTTGTCCAGTCAATCACTGATCACTATGACAATCAAGACGAACTTGATGATCACATTGGGTTTTCCCAAACCATCACCAAAAGAACACTCCTTGACCCGTCATCGAAGCATTATCCACCAACGGAGGAGGAGAGTAACTACTTTGGGTTTCCAGAGCGCCAAGTGAAGCCCTATCTGAAGGATGTCTTTCGCGAAGCTAAAGAGAAGCAACATCGCTTATTTTTGTCGCACTTTACAAGTTCTACCCATCATCCATGGGCTTTACCTGTGGCTGCAGGGGAGGCCATTGATTATATGAAGAGAGGCTTTTGGGGTTGGGGTTCGGAACCGCCTCTCAATAAATACCTGAACACTGTCAAGTACGGCGATCGATGGATAGGCGAAGTCATGGACATGCTGGATGAATTTGACATGGTCGAAGAGACTCTTGTGATCTTGGTTGGCGATCAGTAAGTTCTGGCGTTCTGGACTCTATGTGGATTCGAAGACCTTCTCTGACAAAGATAGTGGGATGGCGTTCAAAGAAGATGCCCAAAAGCACAGTACGTTCGAAAACGGCCACATTACCAACATGCGAGTCCCTCTTGTTTTCAACCATCCTTCGCTGCCCCGAATACAATTGGCTGTGAATGCCACATCCATCTCGATTCTCCCCACGATTCTCGATCTTCTTGTCAGCACCTCATCACTTAGCACCGACGACACCGAGATCGCTTCAGAACTCATTCATCAATACGAGGGCCAGAGCTTGATCCGGCCGTACCAAGTCGCAAAGAATGGACGGCAAGTATGGAACATTGGAGTGTTGAATGCAGGAGGGGGATTTTTATCCGTCGCATCTGCCGCGGTCCCTTTCCGACTTGTTCTCCCGGTTTGCAAGTCTGGGGTTTACCGATTCACCTCAACTTTGGCAGACCCGGATGAGTTGCATCCTTTGGAGGCATATTCAATTCCCGAGCTCGCGTCGCGTGTTGGAAAGGCGTACAGCGTGGAAGCTGCAACATGGGTCGAAGATGCGGAGAAGGTTGGAAAATGGTGGGTGTTGGAACAGAGGCGGCGGTGGAGGTACCATGGTGCGAGTATGCAGGATAATCGAAAGCCCAGTGAAATGAGGGGAGCTGGGAAGATAACGAAGGAGCATTGGTGGAACACGTGAGAAACAACCTGATTTAGCTAGCCTTTTGATACCCTTGATACCCTTGATGTCCTTGATGCGCTTAATACATGTGCTGAATTGTGATTGCCGAGAGTGGTGGTCCTTTTGTTCTTTCGTACCAATATCAACGCGTGAGGTCTTGCAACGTAGGGCAATTCAATTCATACATTTGTCTATGCAGACATAGAAATCACTTGGGAGAGTATACAAACATGCGTCAATGGAAGGTGTGGCCCGTCGCATATTGCCTTCAGGTAGTTTTCTTTGGGAAACAATGACGTTGGAGTAAGCGATGCCATGAGACTCAGTACTGCATGATGCCTTATTAAACATCTATGTAAACGATTTTGTCTCGACTCTTACAAGGGACGATCTGGGCTTATAGTTGGCGGCAGTATCGTAGAAACAAAGATCAGATGCACACGATTATCCTCAGGGGTCTCTTCCCATAGTGGCGTTAGGTTCCTTAAGCGAGTAGAAACATCAACACTAGAAGTTGAAGGTGAGGATTCCACTTTCTCAATTATTCTGAAATCACCAAGTCCGCAGATTTGTTTTCCGCCTGGTGGTTTTCTTTTTGACCTCAGCTTCCCTCCTGAATCGTGTTATAGGTGGGCAAGTTGAGAAGCAGTGCACCGCGAATACATGCTTAATAAGAGTCTCCGAGGCCCATGCAGTGTCCTGCAGATTGAAGGGGTCTGCTGCCAGGCTTGCTGCATCCAATCAAGCCACTGCAGCAGTAGCTGCCTCGCAAGCCAGATCTAGAACAACATCGATGTCGGTACTTGGCATGAATCTCTACCACCAACTTGGTCTTGCGCAAAGAAAGTCGAGCTTCTATTTCTCTATTTACAATGATCTCCCGCTCACAGACAGGCTACGGTACTGCGGTTCGCTCAGGTCTCGGTCACAACACCGGTGGAGAAGAGGAGGTAGGTTCCTGTCGGTACTCGAGGAATTCATTCTAGTGCTCCTCAAGCTTCCGAAATAACCTCCATTGCCGAGGAACAGCTTCAACGTCGCATAACGCCGAGTAGTATACCGTTAAATCAAACTTCTTAGGCTGATCGTGGCTGATCTACGAGTGCAATAATAACCTCGACTTGGCACTTCCCCGCACTGCACATGGCTACATCAGAGATCAGACGCAGGAACAGGGAATCTCGCCATGGACTCCCTTGCTCTGGCTCAATAGTAGTCGCTCGTATGGCTCCCTGGTGACGACTGAAAAGGTGAACTTTGCAAGTGCCGTGACGCATCTCTTAACAAGTCAGGTACGCGAATAAGAAAATGAGGAGACGAAAGGACGAGAAAGTACCTGGGTTGTACAGGAATGACGTTGGCCCTCCCTTGGTTATGAGGTGTGTTGCACTGGATATAAAGCCTTGGTTCCACGAGCAAAGTTTCCTAGGCCAACTCTCGCCGCAGCAGGAGCTCTTCACTTGCTTCACTCACTTCGCAATTCACGATGGGTTTTCTCCAACCACTTGTTGCCATTTTGCCTTCGTTGCTGCTTTTGTCGTCGGTATCAGCACAAAACAACACGACCTTGCCAATTGTTGATCTTGGATATGAGCTTCACCAAGCTAGCTTCCTCAACGTAAGCTTAATGCTTCGCGGCACCCCAACTCGAAGATTCTCCAGTGCTAACCAGTGCCTCGATAGGCGACGGGTGGATTCTACAACTTCAGTAACATTCCCTATGCAGCGTCCCCTGTTGGCGATCTGCGGTTTCGAGCACCTCAGCCACCAGTGACCGATCGCTCTGCTGTCAACACAGGTAGCGTCGGAAAGATATGCCCACAAAGCTATCCAGCATGGATCATTGAAGGCCAGCAATTTGTAGCGAATTATACTCAAGGCCTTCTGTTCAATGCCACGCTGTGGAATGAGACTGCCCCGAACATAACAACAGGCCTCTTTCCAGTCGACAGCAGATCAACAGAGGACTGCCTCGTCTTGGATGTCGTCGTCCCGCAGACCATCTTGCAGTCTGCAGGCAGCAATGGTTCGGTGGGCAACAACAGTTCTGGCGCACCAGTCATCGTTTGGCTTCATGGAGGAGGTTACGCTGTGGGAAGCAAGGACTTTTATGGCAGTCCCTCGGGGATCATCGCGCGGGCTGAAACCATGACAACCAAGGGAGTCGTCTTCGTCTCAATCAACTATCGTCTCGGTGCTCTTGGCTTCCTCTCAGGACCAACGTTGGAGGCTGACGGAACAGCTAATGCTGGGTTGCTTGATCAGAGGATGGCGCTTGATTGGGTGCAGGAACACATTTCCGCCTTTGGAGGTGATCCGAACCAGGTGACGGTCCTCGGTGAATCAGCGGGCGGCGGTTCGATTGTTTACCACATAACGGTAAGTACTTGGTCGCTTAACTTTTCAGCTTCCTGCCAATGTCTTGTGCCCCCATATATTCTTCTCCACCCTCTTGTAAATTTGCCGTCGAATAGCGAAAGCTAACAATTGTCTCTCTAACCAGGCATACGGAGGTACGAACGGATCAGCTCCGTTCCAACGCGCCATCCCCCAATCCCCTGCTTGGACGCCATACACAAGCACCGAAAAACAAGAAAGCCTGTTTCAAGAGTTCATCTCCGCTGCTAATGTCTCTACGGTAGCAGAACTCCGCAACCTTTCATCAGAAGTCCTGTCCAACGCCAACCTGCAAGCAACTCTCGGAGCTCCATACGGCAATTTTCCATACACTCCCGTCGTTGACGGCAGCTATGTACCCGATCTTCCACAAACGATGCTTCTCAATGGCCAGTATGATGACAGCGTGGAACTCTTGATCGGCCACAACTCCAACGAAGGAGTCTTGTTCACAGACCCGGCTATCACAACTGACGCCGCTTTCAACGACTTCATCACCACGGAATTCACCAACGCTACGGCCGAAGTCATCAATTACATCGAGACGACATTATACCCGCCGGATTTCAATGGTACCGAGCTATACACTGATAATCTCGACCGAGCCATCCTGTTGAACGGCGAGATCACCATTGTCTGCAACGCCTTCTACCTCGACAAAGCTTTCAACAACGCGACTTACGCCTACGAGTTCGCCGTTCCACCCGGCACCCACGGCGCAGATATTGCATACACCTTCTACAACGGACCGTTCGGTGCAAACTACAGCTCTACCTCTTTCAACACGACGGTCGCGGAAGTTATGTTAGACTACATTACGACATTTGCCGCGACTGGAATTCCGACGACGGGTGTCGCCGGTGTCCCGGCATTGATAAAGTATGGGTCCAATGCGACCATGATGGAACTGACATCCATTGCTATTACTCTGGCATATGATCCGGCTGCCAATACTAGATGTGACTGGTGGCAGATGGCGTTGTATACCTAGGTTGTAGATTCAGTAAGAAATGTTTTACGAAAGAGCGTATATTATATTCACTTTGTATATACTTATCTTATAAGTACTACTTACCTTCTTATAGAATGAAATATATATTAGATATCTTATCTATTTCTCTAATACTATTTAATTACTTTACTACTTAGATTAGTTTCTCTAAGATAAGAGATTACTAGAGACTAATAAGTAAGACTATAGAGTATGGTGTCTATATGTATACCGATTGTTTCTATTGATTTGTTAGCACTATATGCTCTTAGTAATTCACAACACTATACATTCTTCACTGAACAGTAGAAGAAATCAATGTGGTAAAACCGTATTACCGCTAAAACATAAGTTTCTTCTCCTTATTTACACACTTTGTCAGCAAGAATAGGCATGCGTAGCCTGTATAAAATTAAACCTGGCCCTGTAACGGTGACTTCTAAAGGACGAGCTACAGTTTAGAGTATAACAAAGACATTATAGTAGAAGCACCTCTCCGGAACCGAAATTTAACACTACATTACATGTACGAATAAGTATCTTGGAACCTTATTGGGGAGCTAGTCCCACTTACTTCGGTTCCGAAGAGGAGCTACTGCTTAGCTAACCATGCTCTAAGATCGGATCCGATCTCAGACTAGTCTAGATTAGCAAAAGCGTGTTATAGTTCCATACCCGTGTATCTCGGAAGCGGCGCTCCTCAACCTGAAAATGTAAGAAGGCAGAGCCACACACAGCGGAAGGTAATATTGGAAATTTGATCATGTTAATCAGTATATTCAGTAGTAGAATACCCCGGAACGCCCGGATAAAGGTATTCAAAGCCAGGTTAGTAAACAAATCTTGATAAGCACCAAGAATGCTACAAAAGTACTTCTACTTCTTAACCTCCCTCCTTTTTTATCTACATAGCAGAGAAAAGCTCACCCTATTAGGCCCTCGAGAGCAAGGACATCAACGCCGTATGTATTGCGATCCCAAGCTTTTCTTTAGAAGCAGCGTCAGCCAGGTATTGCTTCATCGAAGAATACATTCTAAGCGTCCGCTTTAACCATTCGTCTCATAGATCTAAGACCTTTCCTCGCTCTCGAGAAAACTTAGCAGGGCCGACTCTCAAAGCAAGATGCCCTCGACTCAAGTCGCGCTTGCCGGTGCCACGGGCAACCTTGGCATCCCTATCCTCAAAGCTCTCCTCGACGCAGACTTCTGTGTAACAGTTCTCTCACGCACAGGCGGAAACTCGTCCAGATTGAGACCAAATCCAAACCTTACCATCAAAGAAGTTGACTTCAATTCCGTTGATTCCCTGACGCCCGCGTTACTGGGGGTCGAAGTCGTCGTATCTTGCCTTGCCACGTTAGCGATAGGCGGCCAGAATTCCTTAATCGACGCCTCCGTCGCCGCTGGCGTGAGACGATTCATCCCAGCGGAATTTGGAATGGATTCTCGAAATCCTTTAAGCGTGCAATTGCCCGTTTGTGCGCCTAAAGCCGAAACGCAGAAATATCTCCTGGAGAAATCTAACTCCAACCCGGCGTTCACCTATACCTCGATCGCCAACGGACTATTTTTGGACTGGGGCCTCAAGATGGGCATTATCGTGAATCCAGCCCAACATACCGCTACTTTATACAATGGTGGTGATGTGCCTTTTAGCGCCACGAATCTGGTCGACGTTGCGAAGGCGGTTTTGGGCGTCATTGAGCACCAGGCTCAGACCGCAAATCGAATTCTCTACATCCATTCCGCGCTTGTCACGCAGCAGAGACTGATTCAGTACGCCAAGGATAGCGACGGTGAGGAGTGGAACACCATTGCTAAGGATACAGAAGAGGTCAGGGAAGAGAGTTTGGCGGAACTAGCGAAAGGTCCCCAGGGGAACATTGAGGCTGCAATGCTGGGGCTTTGTATCTGTGCGTCCTGGAACATTGAATACGGTTGTGACTTTTCCACTCACTTGGATAACGAGTTATTGGGTGTGAAGGAGTTGAGTGAAGCTGAACTAAGAGCGTTGGTGGAGAGCTTCTTGTGATTACTGTGACAACTTGAAGAGGAAGAAGGTTATCGGACAAGAAAAAAGGAGTTTACACCGAATACCTGCGCGTTGGGCTTGCGTAGCTTATAGATTGTATCCTCAAATTTAGTCGTGCAAGAGTACTTACTGTCAGCTGGTGACTTCTCCGTGTATGCCCTGCTGTTAAGATATATGGTGCTTACAAATCATGCCTTAGGCAAATCAAGTGGCCTTGGCACCTCATTAACTTTATATCCGAAGAACCTTGACACCTACAATCACGTGAACGATGAATACTCTTCTCCTTGCAGATGAGGAAGATAGAAACGCTGGAATTTCTCAAGACCTTCAACCGCGCAATCCGGGAACAACGTCTAACAAGCTCGTACCTGGATCCTGCGGTGCTGCTTACTCCACCAAGACACGATTGGACCAGCGGGGGATTTGTCGTTGCGTTCGGTTCGAAGACCTTTTTCTTCTTGCCAACAGTCTTTAGCCACATGGTGCAAACACTCTTAGCAAAATACCGATATCAACTATCGATGCTTTCGGGTACCAGGATGCCAGACGATGGGGCGCAACGGAGGACACAATTCTCCAGTTGCGATGCTTGTCGTCACTCACGCGTTGCCTGTGACGCCTCAAGATGTGGTCATCAACCTGGCAAAGTGAGATGGCGTGGCTCATGTTCGAGATGTTCTCAAAGAAAGCAACGATGTACATTTGAGGTAAGGGACAATGTTCTGTCTATCTTACCTAGAGGGATACAGCAGCACATTTCGCACTGGCTGCCATCGATGACACGACTCACAAAAACCAGTGGATCAACAATGCAAAGAAGAAACCTTCGAACCTACATCAAGATTCGACGTCTTCCTCGCTCACGACCGGGGCAGATAGTTTTGTTTCCGATGAATCGCCTCACCAGACAGCCGTCGTCGGTGCACAAAGCTGCAACCCAGCCGTAACCCAGCATCCTTGGTCAGTGTGACGTTAATGTCGATGTTGGAAACCAATCTGACTTGAGATATAGCGTGTCATTGGGCGAGTCATACATCTTTGTACCAGAACCGAAATCAACTGAGCCTCTCAACTCACAAGTCGAGTCGGCAGAAATTCTGCTGATGCAGTGGTCTGATCAAATTTTTCATCATGGGTTCGAGACTGTTTTTGGTCTCTTACTTGGCAGAAACGGCTGTCCTTTTGTGTAGGTTGGAAAAACCGTCGATTTCAAAGCGGGCGGCAATCCCTGACAAAAAAACAGAAATGATATGACTAGCGACGTTTGCATTCCTGCAACCAAGCTCTTCGAGAAGCTTGATGCTTATATGAACGAAAGGCAAGACCGCCAAATTCCCGGCTACGCGTCCGAGGCACTGGGACGAAGGCAGCAAAGGGACTGCCAAATCGACCAGTCTCTACGGTGCGCCATTCAGTCCTTTGCAGCTCGATGGCTTCCACTAGTATCGCAATCAAATCATCTTGCGACGAGCCAGGTTGAAGAAATCATTAGACACAGCTGGCGCATCGCCAGGCAAGACATGCTCAAAGTCATCAACCGCACATCCTATCGGTCGATCCTAACCCTGTACCTGTTCGCCCAGACTCCCACCCCCGTGGGGATCTCCGAGGATGAAGAGCTGGACGGCATCAGCGGATCGGCGTGTATTCAAACTGCTTTGTTGCAAGTTCAAAGGCTCCGAGAGCGGCAACGAAGCTGGCCATTTGACGGATCAGACACGTCAGCTTGGACAGGCGCATTAGCGAGCACTGCCCCTATCACCAATCCCACACAGGCATATCTGGATTTTGAAAGCAGAGCTTATTGGGCGGTGGTGATGTGGGACACGTCAAGCTCTTTTACCTTGAACTTTAGAACTTCTCTGACCTCTGGATTGAAAGGGGCATGTTCAGAGCCTGCATGGCGTCTAGCCAGGTCATTCCTTGTAGGATCATTCCACCCCAGAACAGAGCACTGGCGCACAAAGGATTTCGAAGTATCTGATGAAGTAGCTTCTCAGATTATCTCTGCAGCTGCCGTCTGCAAGCTATATGTCTGGAAAAATATCGTGTCTTTGAAAGAAGCACTCAGAGAAGGAGTGGATGAAGATAGTGTTCTTTTTGCATGGAAAGCGCTTCTTGACGCGATTGATATTTTCAAGACTTCAATTCGCCCTCTTCTCAACAATTGCGAGAGACGACTCCACTTCTCGGATCAAGTGAGCCGGCTGAGCTGGTACGAGGTTAACTTTCAATACTACCTAGGTATTTTAGTCTTGGTCGATGCAATCGAGGCTGCTAATCGGTCTGATCTATTGCCAGGAATAGCAGGGGCGAGGCAAGACGCTGAGCATGAATCTTTCAACGTGCTCAAATTCGGTATAGAAAGCACATACACAGTTTACGGACCTGGAAAGTACTCGAATACCACCTCAGAGTTTGCTGGTACTGCTAATCCCCCTGGACGGCCGATCACCGTATCATTTGTCGCCATTGACCCGTACCCTCACTATGTAGTTGATTCTGTACTGTTGATGAACAAGGCCATTAGCCGTAAATTCCGACAAGGCAAGATCAAGCACGGGGCTTACTCCTATCTCTCGTCAACCTTGGTCAACGCTCTAGAACAGCTCCCTCAAAGTTCTAAATCTGTTCAAGCTGGGCGGGAGAACTTACAACGGTCACTTCACAAGGTTAATACAATATATACCACCGACACGGCAGTCACAGCTACGGAGAGATTAATCAAATATTAAATTCCCGGTGACTTTCGTTTACAATAACTATCACGAGATAAAACAGTTAAGATTACCTTAGTGACATAGTAAATTTACACTATAGCACCTTCTAGACTAACTAAGAACATCTAATATTATTGTCGGTATATTCTAATATTATAACGTATAAGCTAGTATTTCTATTAGGTTATAAATAGTATATTAAATATTTGTTAGTATATTCTAATATTATAATGTATAAGCTAGTATTTCCGTTAGGTTATAAATAGTATATTAAATAATTAATAATCTAAAAAGTATAGAAACAAGAGAGGTCTATATATACTATTTTCAGGTATAGAAGCTATTCCCCTTTAGGCCTAGTGTCCGCTAGAGCCTTAAAGAGCCTTAAAGAACTATAAAGATAAACTTTTAAAATATACACCTATTAGCTAGTACCTCTAGACTAGGCTCTACTACTCTATATATAATATTAAAGCTTATATATATTATAACACTAGGGTAACTTAGAAAGATTATTATTTTTATAGTTTACTATTAAATTACCTCTATAATTTAGTTAATTATAGTCTATAATAATCTCTTCTATATCTTATATAATTTCTATCTAATATAGTCTTTAATTACTCTCTATTCTTTTACTCTCTCTTAACCTATCTAATCTCCTCTAGTTTAATATAATTTATATTAATAAGCTTTATAAGTGTCACGGGGCGAATGTAAAGTATATAGTATAATAGCTCGTTTATATTATAAGAAGAATTAACTAAAGAAGAAAGGAAGTTCTAAAGAGAAAGAAAAACTTTTATCTTTATACAATATAGTCTATGTTATCTAACTACACACAAAGTCACGTATGTAGGCGTGGTAGCGCCAAGCATAGAATATTAGGTGTAACCTACTATATTACCCCCCTCCTCTCTTTCTCCTTATATAAGGCCCTTGATTAACTAGTCTCTATTCTATAGCTCTCTCTTCCTAGCGGTCTAGAGTAATTGTCTCTTCTAAGGTGTTCTCTAGCTCCTATGTTACTTGTACGTACCCTACCTATTTAACTAGGAACTATTTCTTATATTGTATAAGCTTTTTATCTTGAATCTCCTTGATTTTATACTCTTTATCCTACTCTTTACTAACTAGCTAAGGCTATAGTTAAGAGTTATCTTAAACTTAGCTTAGGAGTAGGTTATATAAAGCTAGACGAAGTAATTAGCTATAGAAAATATTGTATACCCTAGGGGGTATATTAAGCTAGTAGTTATAGGATCCTATTACTTCTATAATAGTAAACTTAGTATGTTTTATATTAAGCTTCTTTATAGGGTAGTCTATATAAATATTCTTTAAGTTAAGCTAAACCTTATCGCTAACTTTAAAGCTTAGGGCCTGTTACCGCTATTAGTTTATAACTTCCTCTATAACCTACTAGGTAGTAGCTATTACTAACTACGTCTATTTACAAGTATCCTTTAGCTTCTATACAATTATATTAGCTTAGATAATTAGAGAGACATATACACTAGCCTCGGTCATAGTGTAGGAGATATTAAGAGGTTAAGTATAGTAGCTATACTATAAAAAGAATAGGCTAACTCTTATAGAGATAGTTATCCTCGTTCTAAGAGGGTGTATTCTCTAATAGAGACCTTTAACTTTAAGTTAGAGAGAAAAGTCTATTGTCCTTATTATATAGTTTCTATTACTTGTTTATATAAATTATTACTTTATATAGCTTTATTCTAAAGTTCTTTAAGTAGAGAGAGATTGTTATTCTATATATTATCTTAGTTGTTATTATTAGAGGAAAGTTTATTATCTCTATTATCGTTAC
Source organism: Pezicula carpinea (assembly GCA_026119845.1). Lineage (NCBI taxonomy): Eukaryota > Fungi > Ascomycota > Leotiomycetes > Helotiales > Dermateaceae > Pezicula > Pezicula carpinea. The sequence continues at coordinate 356 of JALRMK010000067.1, read as the reverse complement.
TTTATATATTATTAGAGTTATTAGAATCGTCTTAGTTACTTCTAGCTAATTATACTTCGCTGTCTTAACGTTACTAGTTACTTTATTGTCTTATATAAACTAGTATAGCTTAAGTAAGAGCCTCTAGTAGGTTAACTAGCGTTTCTAGCTTAAGGAGTTATATTGTACAATAGTTAATCCTAGTATCCTTCCCCTTTAGTATATCTTATTCCTACTAAGAGAGAGTATCTACATGTTTATTATCTTTCCTAGAGATATATACAATCGTGAAATTATACTAAGAGAGTATTAAGGACTAATATATTTACCGTTTAGTAAGCTTCTAAACAGTTATAAAATACTATAAGTTCTTATAG